>PVHT021183627.1:274699-365850 GCA_004024745.2 Catagonus wagneri | reverse complement strand
GCCCAGCGCGGGGCACGTGATGCCTGGGGAACATACTGGGCACTGGCCACAGGGACTCAGGCCTGTCTTGCTGTGGGCCTCTGTGGTCAAAGCTGGGGAGGGAACGTGGCACAGTTTAGGAGCAGACACAATCCTCCCACCTGTCCCTGAAAGGGAACTGCAAAAGGCACAGGCAGAGCCTTTCACACTTGAGTGAAATCACAGCACCTGGAGAACTGAAAAAAAAGCACAGGCTAGTGGGGGGGGGGGGTTGAAACAGGTGCTCAAGTGTCAGCTGGTTTTTTTAGCTACTGTAGCAGAATGAGTGGGGGGGGTGGTCTTCATGGAATGCTACATAGCACCAACCGAAAGTAGGTGGGTGGGTTTCGCAACAGGATGCTGGCTACAAAGCGCGGCTTCCCTGAGATGGGAATTTAAATAGCAATCCGCTGTGTAAGAAGCGGCCCAGCGGTTACCCTTGGTGGGGAGGGGCATGTTTCCAGATACCGGTTACTCCTAAGTGGGCACTCAGCAGCAGTTTTTTTTTACACACACGTGTGTGCGTTTGTGGGATTCGCAGTCCCACTGCCCCCTCGCCAAGCACCTGCCAATGCGCGTACTACTCAGAGCCACGCAGCCCCGTCCCCCCCCCCCCAGGTCAGAGCTGCCCTCAGAAGGGGGAGGGCAAAGCCTTGCAGCAAACACCAAACTGCGCCCACCCAGCACGCGCCTGCCAGCGCTGACACTCACCACTCTGCCCCTGCCCCCCGCGGAGGCCTTGGACCTCCTGTGTCCCCAGGGCGGCCCAATCTGCTAGAAGTCCCCCTGTCAGACCCCGGCCCAGCCCCACGCAGCCTGAGCCTGAGCTCCCGGGCCTGAAGTAGGAGAGCAGCTGGCAGCCCACTTCTCCACCCTCACCTGGTGCCTCCCTCGGTTTGCCGCCCCCGCCCCCGCAGTGCCCTCCTTTGCCTTTGCGGTGTGGGCTCCTCCAGAACCGAGGCGGCCCCCTCCTAGTTCTGGGTGGACTTTCGCACAGCGGAAGCCTCTGGCCGCCCCACCCTGCACGTAGTACCCAGGAGTGCCCTCGCGAGTGGCCAGGCGCCTGCGAACAAGGGCTCTGAGGACCACCCCTCACCATCCGACCTGCTGGGACAGGACCTCCCAGCTCCGCAGCCCCCACAGGCAGGGGCAAAGGGGTGGGGACGCAGGAGTTGACAACAAGTGCAGGAAACCCCTTTATTGGACAAGGCCACCCTATCCTTGGCCAGCGGAGGGTGGAGGGGATCCCGCAGGGCCCGCGACGCTGGCAGGAGAGGGCGGGCGGGTTACGCGGCGGCTCAGGCCTCATCCTCGGCCTCGGCTTCGCGGTACAGCGGATTAACGAAGTAGCTGCGGCTGGAGCTCCTGACGTCCGGCTGCGGAGGCGCAGAGTCAGGGACCCCGGCCGCGGGGAAGCCCCACCCACACCGCGGACGCCCCCTCACCGGGTCCATGGAGTCTGCCACGTAGAACACGGGGTTGTGGAAGCCCAGGGGCGTCCCAGCCGGCTCGGAGCGCCCCTCGTCGCGCCTACTCCACCTGAGGGCAGGGTGAACCAGGCATACTTAAGCCGCAGCCCCGCGGCCCCGCCCCGCGGCCCCGCCCCGCGGCCCCGCCCCGCGGCCCCGCCCCGCGGCCCCGCCCCGCCGGTTTACCTTGGTCTCCCCGCGCGGCGTAGCAGTAGCGCCACCACCAGCAGCACCAGCAGCAATAGCAGTAGCGCCGCCGTCAAGCCGCCCGCTAGCCCCGCGCGCTTCTTCGGCGCGTTCAACCCGGCAGCCGAGCCACCTCCGACGGGCGGGCCCGACTCCCGAGCGGTCGCGGACAGGACCCCTAGCGCCTCGCCTGCAAAGGAGGGCGCCGACTCAGTCTCTCCCGAGTGGGGCGGGAAAGAGGTGGACGGCCGGGAGAGGGCCATCTTGCGGTTACCGTGCTCCGCTATGTCCGCCAGGAGGGCCCGGGCCAGCCGCCCCGCGCTGCCGGTCTCGGGCCCGGTCTCCGCCAGCACCACCTGGATCTCTGTGTCCGCCTTCGCGCCTGAGGCCTCACGGAGCTGTGGTTGGCGGGGAACCTTGGACATGGCCATTTGCAGCCCCTGGTACTGGGGCTGGAGAGGGGGACAGAGTTGGCCCGGGGACTGCAACCCTCAGACCTGTAGGAGCGTTGGAGGCAGGGACAAACGGTGGGCCGGCGGAGAAAGGACGCAGTGGGAAGGCGGAGTAGGGCCTGGGGCGGGGCGGGGGGGGTCCCTGCAGAGGGGGCGGGCCCAGACCTGGGCTGCGGAGGCGGTAGGGGGCGGGGTGGGGGCGCGGCCCCATTACCAGGGCCAGAAAGGCGTGCAGCAGCCGCGCCCGGTACCGCTCCAGGTCAAAAGCGGGGCCGTGGGTCAGCGACAGGATGGCTCCTGCAGCGGGCAGGCAGTGGTCAGGGCCCGAAAGGGAAACTGTGGGAGAGCCACGGTGGCAAAGCCTTTCCAGCTGGCAACGGCCGGGCGGGGCGCTCACCGCAGAGGTCGCAGCACTGCCCTTCGGGCCGGAGGGCGTCTTGGCAGGTGGCCTGCGGGCAGCGGCCGCCCAGGGGCTGGAGCAGTGCCGCGCAGATCCACGGCTGCACCTGGAAGCGGGGAAGCGGGGCTCAGCGCGGAGGCGGAGAAGGGCAGACCGCAGCGAGAGGGCGGTGCACTCCGGGGGGCGAGCAGGCCAGAGACCGCGGGGCGTCGCGGCCCTGGGGAAAGTCCAGGCGGTACCTCAGCCATCCCATCGCGGGCCTCCCTCACCTCGGCGTTGCCGCAGACGCAGCCCGACGGGTCCGCGCAGGCCTTGGGGTCCACGCTCAGCGCGCCCGGCCCGTGGAAGCGCAGGCGGCCTGCGCGGGACGCCAGGAAAGCAGCCAGGTCCTCGTCGCGCGTGAACGTCTGCGGTGGCCAGGCACCACCGAGCCAGGCCGAGGACAAGACAACGTCTGAATGCTCGGAACCCATAAGGCCAGCAGGGTGGGAGGCGCTCCGGGCAGCGGCACTGCCGGGCAAAGGCGCGGAGCTGAGACCCGAGCCCCCCGCCCGCGCCCGCGCGCCCGGCTCACCTGGCCCAGGGCCCGGACGCTGTGGACACGCACGGTGCCGGGGCCGAGGCCCACACGGAAGGAGGCCTCGGACGGGAAGACGGCGTCGTCGTGGCGGCAGGGCACGCGCTCGGCGTCCACGGAGAAGAGACTACGCCCCGCGTCCTCCGCGCTCCACAGGCGCGGGTCGTGCCACAGGAAACGGTCGGGGTCGAGGAAGAGCGCTGGTGCTCCTGGCGAGCAAGCTGCCTGAGCTCGCCAGCGTCGCGCCCTTCAGCCGGGCCACGCCCCGGGCCACGCCCCAACCCGCACTAGCCCTTCCCTCCAGGCTCCACCCACGAACGCGCCCCTCTAAACCCCGCCCCCGGCCCGCCCCCCTCACCTGCGCTGCAGTCCAGCTGTGAGCCGGGGTTCCGGGCGCTGAACCCGGCTCCGGAGGCCAGGACGAATTCCCCGTCCAGTGGCAGGAGCTGTAGGAAGCACAGGCGGAGGCAGCTCCACGCGGCGGTCTGGAAATCAGAGGGTCCCCTTCTGGGGCCACCCCCCCACCCTTGGTAGCTGGGGAAAAGAACCGAGGCCATGACCCAGGAGTGGGCAGGTGAGGTCAAGGCCTGCGGCCACCTCGCCCTGGCTGAGGGTCAAATAGGCCAGAGGGAGCGGGGCCGCAGGCCAAGGCCAGGAGCTAGTCTGAGACCCGGGAGCATGAGGAGTTTGGGGCATGGTGACTGTTGTCAGGGCCATTACCTTCCCCAGTCACCCTGAAAAACTGCAACCCAAGGGCTCGGAGGTTCCAGGAAGCCAAGCTGCTGGGGAGTTTGGAGGCAGCTTGAGGGAGGGGAGGTGCCTGCAGTCGCCAAGGTAGCAGGGAGGGCAGTGGGGCCTTGGAGTCACCTGTCTTCCCAGCAAACTGGGCAGCCCCTTCACCACAGAAGCCCAGGCCTCAGGCGTCAGAGGAAATAAAGCATTAGAGAAGGCCAGGCATTGGAGGACTGGCCTCCCGCCGGCCCTTCCAAGCCTCAGGACGCAGCCCCTCCTCCTTCCCCCCCCCCCCCCCGGGGCTCAGAGTGAGGGCTGGCCGGGGGGCCGCTCCGTGCAGGGATCGCAAGCGGACCTCCATCCAGGGCTCAGCCTTGTGTCCCAACTTGCTCGGTAGGGCCTGCCCTTCAGTCTGTTGTCCCCCAAGCACTGGGCCGGACCAAGAGGCCAGTGCTAGAAGGATTCGAGGTCACAGGCCAACCACCTTCACAGCTGAGGGCACAGCACTGGGGCAGCAAGGCAAACCCACCTACAGGTGCCAGGGGTGAGCCCTGGGGACAGGTGGACTCCATGTGCCTCAGAGGTGGGGGGATATTGGAGTGAAGCATGAAGTGCTTGGTTCAAAGTAACCCAAGAGGGGAAATGCAAATAATACACGATAAGGTGAGGTTGGAAAGGAAGAGCACACAGGCGAGGACCCATCTGGTTAAAGAACACTTGGTGGCTCGCACCTTCCCGTTAAGGAACTCTCCAGAAGAAAGGACAGAGAGAGAGACCAGGAGAAACAGAAGCTGGACACTGAAGCACCAATGTTCAGATGCGGTTACAGAGTGTGTGTGTGTGTGTGTGTGTGTGTGTGTGCGCTATGTGATATTTGAGGAAAACAATAAAATCTTCATATTTGCAGGAAACTGGGAAACTTCCAGTTGAAGCTCCCACCGAATGCCAAATAAGGAAAGTCATAGAACACTGGGTTTATGAATATCGAAGACAAGGAGAACATTCTAAAGGCATCAGATGGAAAAGAACAGATCACTCAGGAAGGAAAAAAAAAATTCAGAAATCAGGTTCCTCAGCAACAAAGAGGCATGAAAACAGACGACAGAACAGGTGGCCTGAAGACTTGTTGAGCCTGCAGCCGCCTCTAGACATGGCCCTGTTTTATTTTATATTATATATTACATATATTCGTCTCTTTAGGACCACACCCACGGCATATGGAGGTTCCCAGGCTAGGGGTCTAATCGGAGCTACAGCTGCCAGCCTACGCCACAGCCACAGCATCGCCAGATCCGAGCCGTGTCTGTGACCTACACCACAGCTCACGACAACCCTGGATCCTTAACCCACCAAGCGAGGCCAGGGATCGAACCCATAACCTCATGATTCCTAGTCAGATTTGTTTCCTCTGTGCCACGATGGGAACTCCATGTCCTATTATATTCTTAACATAAGAATAATATTATATTCTGGAAGTTCCTTTGTGGCACTGCGGGTTAAGTATCCAGCCTTGCCACAGCTGTGGCACAGGCTGCAACGGCAGTTTGGGCTCATTCTCTGGCCTAGGAAGTTCCACATGCTGCAGGTGTAATAAAAAAAAAAAAAAAAGTCATGAAGAATAATATTATATTCTTACAGTATTATTGTAAGAATAGTATTTTTTTTTTTTTTTTGTCTTTTTAGGGCAGCACCCACAGCATATGGAGATTCTTAGGCTAGGAACTGCAGCTGTAGCTGCTGGCCTACACCACAGCCACAGCAACACAGGATCCAAGCCGCATCTGCGACCTACACCACAGCTCATGGCAACGCCAGATTGTTAACCCACCGAGTGAGGTCAGGGATCGAACCCACAACCTCATGGTTCCTAGTAGGATTCGTTTCCACTGAGTTATGACAGGAAATCCTCGGGCAGTGTAATATTGATCCCAAAACTAAGTTAAGAACAAAACAGAAGAAGAAAAATGATAGGCTCAGTTGACTTATAAACACTGATGCAAAAATCTCAAAATGTTTGGTGACTGGCTCTGATCATACTTAAACACGGTGATCACAGTGTTGGTGTCTGGAGAGTGTGGTAGAAAGACGGACGCGCCCACCCGGACCTCCCGGCAGTAGGTATCACTGTCTCCCAGCAGGTGGCAGTGGAGAGTCCTCTGCCAGCAAAATCACTGTGACCCGGGGAAGTGAAGTGGCACTTTGACCTGCACCTGAAGGAAGGTGGGGGGGATCCTCTTACAAGGACATTCCAACATCAGGAAACCTCAGTAATAACCGAAGGGAGAGGGAAATGTCATCATAACTGATGTAGGGAAAAAAAACTGAAAAGTTCAAAACCTATTCATGATTTTTTTTTTTAAAGCTGCTGGCAAACTAGCAATAGATTAGAATTCCCACAATATAAAATTTATGTACAAAAACTCTCAGCAAACATTATACTCAGTGGAGAAACTGGAATGCCTTCTCTTTCACATTGGAGAAAGACAAGGAAGCCTGCTTTTGTCTTTTTTTTTTTAGGGCCGCACACGTAGCGTATGGAGGTTCCCAGGCTAGGGACTGAATCTGAGCTGTAGCCACCAGCCTACACCACAGTCACAGCAATGCCAGATCTGAGCCCATTTGCAACCTACTCACAGCTATGGCAAAGAAGGATCCTTAACTCACTGTGTGGGGCCAGGGATCTCACCCATATCCTCATGGATGCTAGTTGGACTCTTAACCCGCTGAGCCACAACAGGAACTCCTACTATTGTCACGTTTTTTTAACATAGGAAAAGAGTCCTGGACAATGCTATAAGAAGTGAAAAAGAAAGGAAAATAGGACTGAAAAAGAAGAGGAATAACTGTCATTATTTACAAAAAATAACCACATAGAGAATATAATTCTTAAAAGTAGAATTCATAATAGAAATCAAACTACAAAGCACTTATAAATTATCCAACACTACACAAGACTTCTAGGTGGACCATTTAAAAACCCAGGTAAAGAGGTTTATAATCAAATGATCTGAATGAACTATTTGGAGAACAAATACATGCTCTTCAGGGGTCGGCTGGCTTGTATAAAGCTGCTGTTCATTCCCAATCAAATTCCAGGGTTTTGGTGACATTGTTACCTGATAAACTTACTCTACAATTTCTCTGCAACAGTAAGATCTACAAAGAACTAGTCACAGAAGAGTGAGGAAGACAAGTTGCCCCAGCGGATATTCAGACACCCCACGGAGTCATGGAGTGAGGGCACTGTGGGGTTGGCTGGAGAACAGGAGAAACACCAGAGGAACGGAAGGGAGCGCTCGGAGCCCCCACTACAGCCTGGGCAGCCGATGAACAGTGACCGCAAGTCCCCAAAGCCAAAGGCCAACGCTGGTGGTTTGGGGCGGACGTAGGAAATCAGGCTTATTCCAAGGAGAAAAATAAAGCTGGTTCCTTAGCTATTGCCCCACTCAAACAGGTGCCCCTGAAGGCAAAACTGTGACTTTAATAGACACAATATATAATTGATTAAGATCGTGACTCTCAAGCAGGGAAGAGATGCTTAAACAAAACACCAAAAACAGTTGTAAGGCAAGGGGTTTTGCATCGAATAGATTAATAACGAGGGTTTCTGATCAGCAAAGGGAAATGCAGGCAAAGTCCACAGCGAGAAGGTAACTTGCAGTATCTCAACCATCACTGATGGGTAGAAAATAGGAGAGTCCCCCGCAGACAAGAAAACTGGGTAGAAGTCGGAGGGGAGAAGGGCTCAGGAAGAGAAAAATCCCAGGGAGAGAAGTTCCAAACCGAAAGAGATGCAAATTAAGTCACTGTAATCGCTCTGCCTGTTACTAGGGCGACAGCTCAGCAGCCCGACAAGGCTGAGCGCTGGGGACCCGCCTGCAGCGGGCGTGGGAGGGGCCTCAGTGTTGGGTCCCCTCGGACCCCTGACCCAGGGTCCCTGGGCAGTTCCTACCCGGCTCCTCCCGAGGCTGGCCCCGCGGCGCGGAGGAGAGGCTGAGGAGGTGAGGGGGCGCCCCAAGGGGCGGGGCGCAGGGATGCAGGTGCGCGGAAGCCTCTGCACACGGAGGGCCCGGCCCGGCAGCAGGGCCGGGAAGGGAGAGGCGGGTGGAGGGACCCGGTAAATGAATGAAAGAGTGAATGACTGCTGAGATCCCCAAGCTCTTCCAAAGGATTTGGTCAAAGCGCCGAGGCCCCACGAGGCCCCCCCAACCCCCCACCCTCAACTGACTCTTCTGCCCCTGGGGGGCCCCCCACCAGTTCCTAGCACCCCTCCTTCTGGCTCCAGGGCACCTGGTTGCCATGGTTACCAGGGCTCTGGAGGCGCGGCCACCTCCGGGGCTCAGCCTCTTCCTCCTCACAGCCCCGTCCCCACCTTCGTCTTTGGGTTGGGTAAATGTAGGAAAGACGTCCTGCTTCGGGACCTGCCGGGATCAGGGCGCCCTGCCCCATGTCCCCTTCCCAGGCAGGGGCAGCTCTGGCTGCAAGTGAGGACGAGGTCCCCTGTGCCCACCAGCCCCACTGGGCATGGGGCCGGGCTCTCAGAAATAAAGCTGCTTGTGAAAACCATCAACTAACTGGAGCCGCCTCCAACTGGAAATACACTCTGGGGCCCCAGACCCTGCACCTGGGCAAGAGACGGGGTGGGGCTGGGCCTCTGGGTCACCCTCACTCATCCACAAAGTCCAGCGGCCTCTGGGTGAGGACCCCCACCCCGGAATTCACACTGTGAAGCAGTTTGAGAACGAGGTCCCCTCCAGTTTCAGGTCCCGGACAGGGAAGGGCTTGGTAAGGCGGGCAGAGGGCGCTTTCCCCAAGCCAGCCTTAGAGAGGACAGGCAGTGGGGACAGGAAGTGCCCTCCACACCCCCTTCCGAGGCTGGGCACAGTGTCCCCCTCCAGAGGCAAAAGGCCAATGACCTGCCTGGTCGCCCCGCAGGTGGCAGTGGTCAGGAGGCAGGAAGGGGCGGCTGACCCCAGTGGGACCCGCCATCCCCCCTCCGGCCCGGGTCACACCTGCGGTCCCTCCTCACCACGTCCGAGATGCTGTGACCTCCTCTCACCAGGACCGACACCATCTGGAAGCAGAAGCTCCATCAGCAGGTGAACCCCCGCTGGGCTCCCAGCAGCCCGGACCTCCCAATCCCCACCCGAGCCCCAGCAGCGGGGACCAGGCACCTTGTCCGCGGGGAATTTTATGGCAGCGCCTGCACACGGGGTCCGGTTCTGGCTCCAGTTGTCGGCGGTGTCGAAGTAGGTGTTGGGGACCCAGAATTTGTAGGTGGCCCGTGTCAGCGCTGGGGAAGGGGCAACTGCGTGCTCCCCAGGCCCTTGGGACCCAGGTTCCTACCCAGACACCGAAGCGCCCCGGGGAGGACGACCTGGCCCAGACAGGTGCAGCGGGCTGCGCGGGTCCCGTGGCCCGGCGCGGATGGGGTCCCCGCCGCCACCCAGACCCAGGCCCTCGTTGTTCTCTGCGTCGGACCAGACCCTGCGGGAGCCTGACCCACGTGCTCTGATGAAGGAACTCCTGGATCTGCAGATCCTGCTCAGATGTGCCCGCCTCCACAACACCCACCCAGGTCGCCTCTGCACCTGCGCCCGGTTTGCCCTGCACTGGAGCAGAGGACCGGGCCAGGCAAGGATGGTGACAGCCAAGGGAGGAGGGTGGATGGGGGCTGAGGCTCTGACAAGAAGAAGGGGCTGCGGGAAGGCAGCGCCCCAGACAGGCTCCAAGCCGAACCCGAGCTGTGTCCTGAGGGAGGGGGACGGGGGGGCTGAGCCCAGCTTGGGTGCGAGGAGTGAGAGACTGAGGCTGGCAGCCGAGCCTGCAGCCCCCCGAGCTGTCGCTGCTTCCCGCGGGGACTGGGGGTGGTGCCCATTTCACAGACAGAGGAAACGCAGCAGGGCAGGTACGGGTCCGAGCAGTCGGTGGGCCGCGGTCCTGGCCTCTGGCCCCACTTGGCCTGACCTGGGCGGGGTGGGATGGGGCGGTGCACCCGGCCGAGGGGGAGGCCTGGTTTTACAGCCCCTCAAGCTCTCACCACCCGCCCCTCGGGGGACCTTGGCCCCCAGGCATGGGGCCCCCACAGCACACCCCCCTTACCGCAGAGCTGCAGCCACAGCAGGACCCGGCCCAGCGTGCCCATCTTGCCCGAGTTTCGGTGTCTTGGACCTGGAGACTTTGCCCCTTGGGCCCACGTGATCGGTTACACATTTACCTCCCCACCTGCCTGCAAGGGCTCTTGGGCCCCTTGGAGGCACCAGCCCAGCCACCCTCCCTCCCACACTCAGCCCTCTAGGACCTGACCTTGGTTGTCAGGAAGAGGGGCTTGCCGGGAAGGACTTGCCTGAGGGAAGATGAGTGCTTTGGGGGTGGGGTAAACAAAGTCTGGGCCACCCTGTCTGTCCCAGATGCAGCTGGGCTGCCCCCCTTCGGCCCACCTCTGGGGCCCCGTGTCCACCCTTCCAAGCAGGCCCTCCTGCCTCCTGGGCTGGCCGGTGGGAGGTGGATGGTGCCTGGTGTCTCACGTATGGAGGAACGGTGACCGGGGGACAGGGTGCGTGGTTAGTGGGTGGATGAGGAATGGATGAAGATGGTGCGTGAATAAAGGAACGGACAGTAATCGAGTGACCGTGGATGGAGAACGAGTGGCTTGTGATTGGTAAGCGTTGGATGGTAGACAGATGCCTGGATGGCCCGAGGGCGGATGGCTGATGGTGTGCAGGCAGCTGTTGGGTGGTGGTGGACGGACAGGTGGCTGGAAGGAGGATGGCAGATGCTGGGTGGAAGACGCAAGCTGGGGGGAGGAGAATGGCGTCGAGGGTGGACGGGGCAGTGATGGCTGGAGGCCGGGAGGCACACTGCAGATGTCAAATGGATGCGTCCGGATGAACGGCTTGTTGAGATGGACGGTGGGTGAAAAGGTTTTGGACCTTGGATGGTGAGCGGAGGGAGGGGGACGGTAAATGAGGCTGAATGTGGGTACGTGAATGGCAAACAGGAGCCAGATGAGACTGTGAGCGGATGGATGAGCGTGGAGACGGTGACCCTGCCTGAGACCTGGGAACTCACAGCAGGAGGAAACCGCTGGTGCGAAGGCCCTGCGGCAAGGGCGCGAGAAAGGCTCCAAGGAAGGCGAGGTCACGTCGCAGGCAAGGGCGGGGCTGGGCTTGACGTGTGTGAGGGGGGAGCCCTGGGTGGGGCTGAGCTGGCCATCTGCCAGCCAAGGGGACACCTCTGGTTGTCCAGCAATGGAGGGGCCGGGCTCTGACGCAGGTTGCCCTGGGTTTGCACGCTGCGCGAGGCTCCACAATTCACTTCAGGGACTTGGTTCGTCCTTTGCGGGCAGAGCCAGGTGGCAGTGCCCGCCGCACTGGGCACCGGGACGAGGCTGAGGGCCTGGGACACTCCGTCTCGTCTCCATCTGTGGATGATGGGAAGACGGGGGCATGGGGAGCCTGACTGGCAACCACCCCCAGCGGGTTGCTACCCCCTGCCAGCTTGGGGAGGGTTTGCCGGGGGCCGGTCGGGGGCCGGTGCTGTCCCAGTGGGAGGTTTGATCTGTCACCTGCCTCCACTGCCTCCAAATTCAGGGCAAGTCTGTCAGGGACACTTCACAAGCCTCTGGGCCCAGAGGAGCCACGGCCGCAGATAGAGACTGGCTGTGCTCCGAGCTCCTCGCTGCCCCTCCCTGGGGCTGGCTGGGCCAGGACAAGCGCCGCGTGGATGGGGGTCGGGCCACTTAAGGGCAGGGTTTGGGGGCGGCCATCAGGGGGCCGCACCCCGGGCACCATCACGGGCAGCCCTCACCAGCCCACAGAGGCTGTGTCAGCCGGGTGACCAAGCCCCAGCTCCACAGGGGTGGCCCCTCACTGCCAGGCCTCCAGGCTCACTTCCTGGCTGAGTCCTGGGAGTGCAGGGGGCGCAGCGGGGACACAGGCTCCCGCCGCCCCACCAGGCCTGAGTCCCCAGCTCCCCTGGGAGTCGCCTCCAGTTGGGCTCAGAGCAGAGCAGCCACACCCGTGCCCTGAGCTGAGGGAGGCGGCCAGGGTCCCAGCCAGCCGCCTGCCCCACTGAGGGCCCGGACCACGGCTACCCGGGGCCGAGTCCAGGGACCAGGCCTGCGGCCCAGTTGCTCAGGGCTCCGGCTCAGGCTGGGGCGGGCCCTGGGGAGCCACACGGAGCCCCCCCCATCCACCCGCGTCCGCGAGGGCGCCCTGGGGAGACTGACCTTCCTCCCGTGGTGGCCGCACACGGGGCTCCGTGAGAAAAACTCCGAAAGGGTGAAAGAAAGGACTGGGTTTCTGAAATTCCGCGGAGAGGCCCCTCAGTGCCCCCCGCTCCCCGCGTCCACGGTCCGCCGCTGTCCAGGGTTCCCGGCTGCGGGTGGAGGGGCTGCAGGCCCGAGCGGGGAGCTGGGTGAGCACGAGGGGTGCCTGGGCTCAGGGCAGCCGAGCTGCGGCCGCGGGCTGCCTGCCGTGCGCTCCCCCAGCCCGCGGGGTGGCTGGGCAGGAATGGCAGGCCCTGGGGGCAGCTGGCACCTCTGGGCCAGGCCCACGGGGAGGTCCCGAACCCCAGCCGCAACTTGCAGAAGGGAGGGAAGCCGAGCACAGTGGCTCCGGGGGCCACGTGGGACCTGAAGGGGCAGAGACAGTGGGGGGGGGCTGAGCCGCCTCGCAGGGCTGGAAAGCAGCCCCACGCCTGGTAACCAGCGGGAGCCTCGTGGAAGGTGCAGGTCCTGAGCCACGTGACCGGGCGCTGAGCCCCGCGTCGGCCCCGTACCCAACACCCTGACCCAGAGCCCCCACAACCGCCTGCAACGTCCGCACCGGCCGGCTGTTTACCAGCCCCCGTGCTTCCGAAAAGGGGCTGGATGCTGCCCTGCCACTTGACAGACGAGGAAGCTGAGGCTCAGGGAGCCCACAGCCCCACGGCCGATCCAGCGGTAAAAACAGGCCGGTTCCTCCGGGAGGGCCAGGGCCACCCGGCTTGTCCTGGACAAAGCCACCGCCTGAAGCGAAGGCCAGGAGCCACCGCTGGGCCGTCCGCCCGGTCTGCAGGGCCCAGGACAGTGACAGCAGGAGTGCGGGGCCCCCCAGAGCCCAGGGCCACTGCCGCTGGCCACGCCCGTGCCTGTGGGTCTGTGATAAAGAAACAGGACTCTTTCGTCAGATTTATTTTCCTCTAATAAGACCGTTTAGCATTTCAGAGTTTTGCATTCTACACTCTTACAAACTTTAGTTATTAGCATCAGAAACACAAAAACATTGCAAGACCTCGAAACACAAATAAATACCAAATAAAATCACACACGATATACAGTAAACAAAAACATAAAACATAATAATGCTGTCAGGAAATCAGACGCGTTGTTAACCCACAGTAACAACGTGATTATTGCTGAGCAATAACTTATACTTTTTGTCTTTTTCTTAGAAGAGCAGAAAAACACGGGACATGAGTCACTGGTCACCATCACTTGGACTGTCAAGATGGGGCCTCGCGGCGAGCGGCTACTACAGACGGCAAGTTCTAAAACAGGCAGGTTAAAAAGTCAAATGAGAGATTGGCCTTCTTTGGTCTTTGTTTTGGGTAACAGAACTGAACGAAGAGGTGTGCCATCAGAGAAAGAATCGATTCTGAAAATGCTACACAGTGTCTACGTGGATTACACGCTTCCCTCACCGCGGGTGTTATTCTGCAGGTAATTCTCATCGAAATCCTGGAACATAACGCCGGCTTTTGTGATTACCAATTAAGTCGTTGAGTTTGCTGTTGAAGGTTACCTCACTGGCCTAAGGGGACTGAGTAATGAGCCATCACCACGAATTGCAGGAGTGGAACAGCCATCTGGACTTCACCTCTTTCCTCGCGCGTTCACAAGACAGACTCTAGACACAGCAGCAGCAGCGGAAATGAAAGGCAAGCACTGCTTGGCCCCTCGGGCCTGCGCCAGCGGGACTGGCCACCTGCGGCCCGGGTCTCCCGAGGCCAGAGAAACACCAGGGACATTCTGGGTCTCCGCCCCCACCGCCTGGCTCCCTGGTGACAACCAGCGCCGCCCGGCAGACAGTAAAGCCCATGCGGGTGCCGCACACTGAGCTCCTCGGACCGGGACCCTAGCGGACACGTTCTACTTTGGAAGAAACGGAACTACCGAGATTTGCAAAGAGAAAACTGAGCCATGGTCTTGGGCTGAGAAGGAGGCTGGGTGACAAACACCCACCATCTCTGAGCACAGGAGCTCCCGGCACTGCCCCCGCTCTCCTCTGCGGCCGGATCGGCACAGGTCTGGACTAGAAGTAAAAAAAAAAACACTGGCTGACAGCTCTGCCCGAGCCCTTTGCGGTGAGCGCTGATGATCACGGCAAGCACAGGGACACGTGCGGAGGGAGGGGGCGTGGGCAGCGGGCCCACAAGAGCTCTGACCTCCTGACCAAGCCGGTGAAGCCAGGCAGGGATGCTGGGGCCGGAAAGGCCCGCGCCCAGCACGGATGCCGTCATGCGAAGACGGCGGCGCTGTGCCCCAGGGTGCACTGGGGCCCTGCCTCTCTGCCCGCCCCCGTGGGCTGACGAGGAAAGGACCCGCTTCGGACACTGTTCTGTTCAAGGGTCCGTCCAGCTGCCCCTTCCTCTGCTGACGTGGCCACAGGCTCAGGTGCCAGGCCCACCACCCCAGCACGCCGAGGGTGACTGGCAGCCCAGGGCGGCTCAGGACCCTGGGGCAGATGAGCCGAATGGGGAGGGGCTGGCCCGGCCCGGCCCAGGTGGCCACAGGGCCAGGCGGAGGCCACTAGAACTGCCTGGCACCTGAAAGGCCTAGGGGGGTGGGTCTCCAGCAGCCCGCAGCCCCGGGGGCCCAGGACAGGGCGGGCAACGGGAGGTGGGGAAACGGCCGCCTGGCCAAGAGCCCACCTCTCACCCGCCGGCGGCTGGGCCCTGGGGCCAGGCTGGGACCCGGGGGGCAGCAGCCCTTGTGGAGCCCTCCTCATCCACCTGCACGACCGATGCCCCCGACTCGCTCTCTGGGGTCGGCGCCACCCTCCTGGGTGACAAGTCTTCAAACGATTTCCGTGAACCCCTACTTGTCACCTACGAAACCCAGGAAACTGAAACCCTAACCTGTAAAAACGGCCCGGGTGAGCCGCTCCGGCCACCCGGCCCCCGCACGGCAGGCAAGGCCCCTCCTGGCCACCGCGCCGACCGGCCGCGCTCCAGAGCTGCAGGGCCAGCGGGCCAGGCCTGGCCTTCACTCCCGGGACAGGCGACGGGCCACCTGAGCACAGGGCCTGGTGCGGCTCCTCTAAAGCACTGGGACAGTTTGTTCTGTGGGGAATCTGTCCTGCTCAGTAAATGGGAAAAGCACAGCCACGCACCACGTCTGACTCCGGCAAAGGGACATCAGGATGGACTGTGCGAGTCCGCGTGCGTGGGCGGCAGGTGTGCACGGAGAGGCCGAAAGGCCCGCGACCCCCACATGCCACCGACCGTCACCACCAACCTTCACCGAGCCACAGCATGAAGCTCTCGCCACGGGCGCACCCGAGCCGCCGCATGGGCTCCAGGGGCGGCAGGACTCCTGGCGCCTCCCACCAGGAGGAGCTACTGGCCAAGTCCCGAGTGCCGCCAGGCAGTCTGCCCCCAACAGGGCTCAGCCCAGGGAGGGAAAGGCTGTCTCGCCAGACCCAGACGCTGCCTGCCCGTCCCAGTTAACATCGTCCACGCTTTTAGTGAGGGGAGGAAGTGGCAGGGGGTCCCTGCTGGTAGCCCTGGCTCAGGAGAGCCACCCGAGGCCAGAAAGGGCCTGCCGGGCGTCCTGCCTCCCCGAGCCTCAGGGCAGAACCAGGTCAAGGTCTGGAGGAGGTCGGGCACCTTCGCGGGCACGGGGCCCCGAAGCACCTGCAGGAGGTGCTCTTTGAGTGGGAACACGCGACTCTTTACTGGGCAGAGCCCAAGACCCCGACTCTCCCCCAAAGCCAGCCCGGGGAGCGGAGAAAGGAAAGAAGATGGAGACAGCTGAGCATTTATCTGCCAAAGGGCACAGCAGAGGTGCTCGGACCTGGTGAGGTCACTTATGGAGGTTCGCGACGGTGTGGAGAGGGGTGCTTCCAGCAGGCACCGGGGCGAAGGCACACCCAGGGCAGGTGGCAGCACCAGAGACATGGGGGCCACCGGGCACCACCCAGCCGCCCCGCGGGGCCGCGGGGAGTTCGGAGGCAGGCAGTCTGAGGTGCGCGGCCCAGCTGGCCGATCGTGGGCGCGTCTTTTGGGTGAGTGGCACAGATGCGGCGGTTCACACACATTGGTTTTGCCTAAGAAGCACCCGTCACGTGTAGCACCCATCAGTGGTAAGAGCACCCATGAAGCGTGGTGCATAGCAGGGGGCACAGGAGCAGGGCCCCGCTTCTGTCACAGTTGGACCATTGAGAGAAGGTAAACGGGTGGGGACGGCCGTCTGGGCAGGTGCAGGCTGCACGGCAGATCCGAGACCACCCCCCCCAAGAGAGAGGAGGCTCCGGGCGTCTGCTGGGCAGCCTGGGCGGCCCCCGGGGGGGTCTCTGGAATGCTCGGGGGCTCTGCTTCGGACGGCGTGGGCGCCACAGCCCGGGGACCCGGAGGGGCGCCGCTTCCGCCCCACTCCTGCTCCTGCCTGCTTGGACCAGGCGGCTCACTCTTGGGGCCTAGAGATTTGGAATCTGTGATAATTAAGCAGTGGAGGCTCTGGAGGCCGAGGACGGGGCCCAGCCTCGTCAGCAGGTACCGGCCCCGGTGAGGGCCCCGGAAGAGGCAAAGGTCGAGAGGTCGAGATGAAGGTCGGCTGCGCGATCACCTCCTGGAGTCACGGGAGCACAAAGCCGGGGTCGAGAAGCAGCATGTCACAGCTAAGGCACATGTACAGCACGCCACCACCCCCACGCAGAGGGCAACAAACGCAGCAACGGGACAGGATGAAGAAACGCATCTGCTGGGGCCTCCTTCAGCACAAGTCAGCTGCCCACCCCGGACACGGGACACGGAAGGTTGGTGTTGTCGGCAATAGAGCGCTTGTCTGAACACATGGGGCAGAATTTTAAAAACCTATAGGATTTTGTTTAGAACTCCAAAGTTCAACTAATGCCCTATTTTAGGGTGAAAACAATTATAAATCTGAAAATGATGCACAGCATCCATGAGCAATTCTCCTTTCATAGTAATTTTGAAGTAGTGTCATTAACTACGACAGATATTGAAGGTTTACATTTCTAACGAGAAATAACAACAGGTTGAATATTCTCTTTCCTATCACAAGTGATAACCAGTGTTTGATATTTTACATTTTCTTCCAAGAAATATCAGTCTATCAACGTTTTAAAATAAAATGTTTGCAGTAACAATTATCTTAGAACTTTAAATTAAAAAATGATTCTGAATTTAGAGACTTTCAAAAAAGACCTAAGTGTAACTTCAGGGTCTTCTGACAAACAAATTATTAAAACAGAGACCAGATGAGGCCTTAAAAATAGACAATATACTATATTTGAAACAAGATTGTACTCTTGAATTTTAGGATATATCAGAATTGCATTATTATTTCATAAATTCTCCTTTTACTTAACATGCTGACACATCCAGCTGTCCCCAGGTGTGTGTGTGTGTGTGTGTGTGTGGTGTGTGTGTGTTCTTTTTTTGGTGTTCAAGTTTAAGGAAGAAAAATCATGGTTCTTTTGTTTAGCATACATGTTCTCCACCTTAATTAACTAGATCTTTAAAAATGAAAATGGAAACCTTCTCTGACAGCAATATTTATCTCCATGAAGGATAAATAATTCTTCAGAGTGAAGTGTTGCTAGTCTATTAGAAAACATGTCGAGTGTGTCCTCGCGTGTGGCTCCTCCCGCCGGCCCGAGGCCGCCTTCTGCCGCTCCCTCCGTCCACAAGGTCCTTTTCCGAGCGCGAGGACCTCGGTGGAGACAGCCGGCTCAAACCCCCCAGAGGAGTTGCCTTCTGCTCAATCCACCTCCCCAGCGATCGGTCAGGGGTCAGGCAGATCCGAAGTATCCACTATGACTTTAATAAAAATGGTATCATCTTTAATATATGTCCCATTTTCTAGCACAGTTTGGGCCACAAAGACTGGGCAGCCAGAGGCAATATTCATCTCCCCTGTGGGTTTCTTGAAGCTGCTGCTGTTGGGGTCTGGCTTGAAGGCGTCTCCCAGATGCCGCCGGGAGGACCCCTGATCCATCAGCATGAGCGTCACTTTCTGCTTGAACGGCCAGGGAAGTAGCGCGTCGTACTCCCCGCGCATGATGACAAAAAACAGCGACAGGTGCGTCCCCTTGCCCATGCCGTCCCCGTTCAGGTAGACCCTGGCGCACATCTTGTAGCCGAAGTAGCCGGTGTAGAAAGGCTGGCTGTAGAGCGACAGGGTCTTCCCCATGACGGCCTCCTGCTTCCGCCGCTTGTAGTCCCGGATCTTCCAGATGAGCACGCCGTTGTAGCTGGCGGTCTCCAGGACCTGGAACCGCAGGTCCATGTCGGCCAGCCGGATGTCGTGGACACTCAGCATCTGGTCGTGCCGGCTCAGCTGGGACTCCAGCAGGCCTGGCGGGCGGGAGAGACGGGCGCGGGGGCGCGTGACCATCACCGGGGCAGAGCATCTGAGCTAAGCGGCCTGAAGTCGCCGTAGCTGCCGGGGGAGGGAACACGGGCCTCGGACCCCCAGCACCCACGGCCACAGCCCGCTGAGGTGGTGCCGGGGGACTCGGGCCTGCGTGTCACAGGCCCCTCGAGGCAGGTTCCAGACGGGGAGCGATCCCCTGAGGCTGCGTGCTGGGAGCCAGCTGCCGAGTTTAAGCCGCTGCCCCGCGCTCCACAGCCTCGGGCGGGCGGCTTAATCCAGCCCACAGGCAGCACATAATCCTCGTTCTTTCTCCCTATTAATCCTTTTCATGCAAACGCTCAGAATAGTTGCTCGATCCCTACAGCGGCGGCCCCAGTAGCTTCTAGTGTCAGAAGCAGGCCGCTGGGCGGGCCGGGTCTTCTGCCTCACCTGCCGGTCACCTCCACTGGGCGCCTACCCCACGCCCACGCGCTGCCACGCTGGCCTCGCCAGCCTGGAGGGGACAAGTCTAGCGGGAAGCGTCTCCGTCTCTGCCCAAAGCACCTCAGCAGCAAGTGCCCGACCTGACAGCGCGGGGTCTGGAGCCGGAGAGCACGGCCTCCGCGCCACGCACCTCAGAGCCCGGCCACAGCGCTGACCCGGGCTCCCGGGAGTAGCCCAGGCCCGTGCCGCCTGTGCCAGGCCCTCCCAGATCCGCACTCCCGCCGGCCTGCCCGCCTCACCTGTGTTCCGAGCCGCCTGGCCCGCGCTTTTGTCCACACTTTCCAGCTCGGTCACACGGTTCTGCAGGGACTCCACGCTGCTCTTCATGCTGTCCGCCTCCTCCCAGTTCTGCCGGAAGGGCCGGATCTCCTTGTCGAGCTCTTTCAGCTTCTCGGCTTGGCTGTCTATTACCCGCTTCCAGATCGAAGTGTCAAAAACGCAAAACACAGTCAGAACTCTCTGAAAAGGCGGCACCGCTGCCATCAAACACCCGCGAGTCAGGAGCAGAGCTGGGGTCACCAAGCCGCAGCCCCACACCAGCCCTCGCAGGGCATCGTACCAGGGCCCCCGGGCACCTCCGGCGACACAGATGCCGAGGCCCCTAGTCCCCAGGAGGGACTCCCTCGGCCCCCACACCGCTCTGTGCCAGCCTCTCTGTTCAGGACACTGGAGTCACACCCCTGGCCCTTCTCAAGACCTCTGTCCCCTACAGGGCTGAGCACCAGCCGGGGCCAAGTTACGTGGCCTCCTACCCACGGCCCGGTCCAGGGCCAGAGGGCACCCCAGAACCCCACCTGCATTCCAGGGCAGGTGGGTTTCTGGGGCCTATTTTTAAACATTTAGGTTTCAGCACCTTTGCTGCCACCTGCTCCAGAGACCTGGCTGCCTCTGCAGGATGGTGACGGGTCTTCATGAAGGCCCGGGGGCCTGCCAGAGGGGTCTGTTTTCCCCACGGGCACCCCGCTCAGTGCCCTGTGCCCGCCAGGGGCAGAGGGACCTGCTGACGAACACTGGCTGTCGACAGCGAGGCTCGATTTCAATGAGTCAGGAACCCCCTTTCCCAGAAGCCCATGACCAGCACGTCCGTACCAGTCCCCGGGGGCAGGAGCCTCCAGCTGGGACGGCTCTGTGTGGAGGACTGGCCTGCCTGCAGGTCAGGTGGCCTAACGGGCTTTCACTTCTGAGAAGAATCTGCGTCTCTGAAATCGGGTTCCTGAGGGCTGAGCGGCTGCAGGCCACAGCGGAGCGCCTGCCGAGGGCACTTCTGCTTCTGGGGCCTATTTTTAAACATTTAGGTTTCAGCACCTTTGCTGCCTCTTAGTAACCGTGACGGAACAAACACGGAGGCTTGGGTTACTTTTCTGGGGTAAAAGCACAGTGTTAGTCCTCCTCCTCTTTCCAAGAACCCCAACGTCTGCCAGCGTTTGAAAGTGAAGGTGGTTTCTCTAAAGGACACTTCTTTCTGCCCTGATATTCCTTTGTCTCATTTGTAAACACCTATGACTGAGGCATGGTTATTAGCTCACAGAGTCTATTTTCTGGGGACAATGCTACGACATCAGCAGACACCCAAACCCATGACGTATTCCTACTGAGTATCTGTGACTGTTCTCTCGTCCACTGCTTACTCGGATGATGACAAAATGACACACTAGGCTGAGGGGGACACTGGTGAGCTCACGAGGAAAGTTAATGACAATGTACACGGTCGGCGGCCGGTCTGAGGGACGGCACCGCATGGCCTGGGGGCCCTTGGCGTGAGCCACGAGCCGCGGGACGGCCCGGGACAGGCTGCTCATCACCCGAGCCCCACCCCCGCCCGGAGACAGGTGACACACGGGGGCAGCGACATGAAGCGGCCAGGCGCTGAGCAGGACCGAGAACACGGTCAGGAGGAAGCGCGCCCCGCAAGGGGGACGTGCCGCTCGCACGTGTGCACGCGGGACAGGGTCAGGGCAGAGCGGCGGCCCCGTCACTCCCTGCCCTGCCCCCGGAGCGGGGGCACCTCCACAAAAACCCGTCTTGGATCCGAGTGAGGGTTTTATCAGCACAAAGGGTTCAGGAGCCGAGCTGATGGCACGGACCGCACGCTGCGGGAAACCTACTCACAGGCAGCCCGGGCCCCTCGGGGCTGAGACCGCCGGCTGTCGCCTCACACCACACGGTCACTGAGCCGCCGCGGTGGGGCCCGTGGACGGAGCGCGCTCCAGCCCCGAGACCCTCCGACTGCAGGACGACCGCTCACGTGGCTCCAACCGACGCCTAGGCTGCCTTTTCTTCTTCCCCACTTTCCGCCGCCCCGTGTCACACGGAGCTCCCGGGCCAGGGATCAGATCCAAGCCGATCAGATTCGACCTGGGCCGAAGCTGTGGCCACGCCGGGTCCTTACCCACTGGGCCGGGCCGGGGGGCAAGCCTACGTCTCAGTGCTCCCAGGATGCCACCAGCCCCGTTGCGCCGCGGTGGGAGCTCCTAGGCTGTCTTTTTAACTAAGAAGAATCACGTCCTTTACAAGGTAAAACAGTAGGAAGCTGCTTCCGGGGGCGGCAGGAGCACACGCCGCCTGCACCAGGTCCGCCTGCCCGGGGTGCGGGAGCCCCGCGCCCGGTGGGGACTCCGCACGGCCCTGCCCTCAGGATCTGGGGTCTGCTCGAGACTCAGGGGAGCAGAGGAAGGACAGGGCTCCACGGGCCTGTCGGCAGCATGGTGGCCCACCGCACGGGCCGGGGGAGCACCGCCGAGGCGCGTGCGGGCGGCCGGGACGAGGCGCCTCTACCCCGACCTCTGCGGGGTCGGGACGGGCGGTGACGGAGGAGACGGTCCACCCGCCTCACGGTATCTTACGTGACCCTGTACTTTCCGGCTCCATTCAGTACTTAGGATCTGTATCTCTTCCACTACATCTAATGTCCCGTGTTTTTCCTCATCTCTGGACAGCCACAAAGTTTAATACGGTGAAATTACGTGAAATCCCTATGCAACGCACGGCAGTGTACCTAACCTCAATGTTAAAACGGGAAAAAAGACATTCTTGGAGTTCCGTGGTGGCACAACGGAAACAAACCCGACCAGCATCCATGAGACGTGGCCTCGATCCCCAGCCTTGCTCAGCGGGTTAAGGATCCTACGAAGCTGTGAGCTGTGGTGTAGGTCGCAGACGCGGCTCGGATCCTGTGTGGCTGTGGCTGTGGTGCAGGCTGGCAGCTGCAGCTCCAATTCGACCCATAGCCTAGGAACCTCCATATGCTGTGGGTGTGGCTCTAAAAAGCAAAAAAAAAGAAAACAGAAATATCTTCTCTTCCAGATAATTTAGCGGCGCACTGAAAGACCGTTTTGGCAAATGTGCTCCACACGGGGTCCGCAGGGAAGGGCCCTGAGAGCAAGCGGATGTGAGGCCAGCATCCAGGAGAGAGACCCGGAACAAGGACACGGGCGGCTTGTGTCGGTGACAGGAGCAAGGAGCCCGAGTCAATCAGGCTGATTCCCACAGCACGGCCCTCGGGGCAGCGGAGTTTATGTGCTCTGACCATGATGGCGAAGCAGTGACAGCAGAAGAGTCAGAACAAAATAGTTTGGCTTCAGTTCACTTTAGGAAGTGAAACCTTACAGACGACTACTCAGGAACAATATGAAATCTTAAATAACAATAAAAACTGCTAATTTTAAAAAGCATGTGCCCTGCATCTTATTTCACCGATAATGAATAAAAGGCTCAGACGAGAGGTGATGCGAGCGCTCGCCCTCTGGGTGGGGGAGGAGAGGCCCCTGTGGCCTCGCAGATCGGCTCCAGGGCCAGCACGCCTCGCCCAGCTTCATTTAAGCAAGAGAAACAAGCTGCCTTGTCTGACAAAGGGCAGGGTTTCTGCTCAGTCATCTCCCTGAGAAGGTCCCGGAGAACACAGACGTGTCGCCTTTTACCCAGGTACAACCTCAGCTTCTTACCTGTAAGTGAAGTATTTTGGATTCGTTATTTCGTAGCATTTCCTTCTGTCTCTCGATTTCAATTTCAAAGCTACAGATCTGGTTGTGCAAACTCTGTATGCTCTTGTTTTTTTCTACACTTTCATTCTGCAGCAAGGAAACCTGAAAAAGAAAGTCTTCAATTAAGCAAACAGAAAGTGGTTTTAATGTTAATTAGCAACAATCACAACACTGGTAACTAAGAGCCACTCCCCAGTTCCACCAGGGAGCACAGCAGGAGACACATTGTCGTACACGCACTTGCATACCTGTGCATGGGCTGAAAAACGGATCACAAGACCAAACTTGCCGTAATCACGTACGATGCGCCCTGGTATTTTCTATTTTATTCTATTTTAGTTTAAAAAACGATAGCTGCAAGACACTCAGTTATTTCACACCCACCAGGGGCCTCTGAAAAGCTCTCTCAGCACAAGGAGAAAGCAGGGCCAGGACAATCTCACACGTGCTTCGCTCGTCCTTGGGGCCAGCTGGCCAGCCTGCCAGTAGAGAGATGAGCTGCGGGCCGGGCGTGCCAGGCCTTCCACAAAGCTCAGCACATCTACCAGTGATGCCACGGCAGCCCAAGGACTTTTTCAAAATTCCCCTCTGAAAAATAATTAGCTCCCCAGAACCAATTTACACTGGTCTTAAAAGCCCCCAGGGCGAGGCGTTCGAGGGCAATCCTACGAGGCCTCCTTGCAGGGTTTCACAAACGCACTGCAGGCCTCGGAAAGGCTCCCTCTGTCAGCAGCCATTTCTGTCCCGGCGCGGCTGCCACCCCAGAAGACAGTGAGCTCCGTGACTCATGAGCGTGTCACACTGCCTCAGAGGCGCTCCTCCGATCCCTCCCCACCCGAGGCCCGAGGGCACTAGGACAAATCCAGACTCCCGAGCTCGCCTCTGAAGAATGACCAGTACTCAGGATGGCCAGCCCCTGGGCGTGGCTGGGAAGGAACACAGGACTCGCAGCACAGACTTCACTGGCCCAGGGCCTCACTCTGCACAAACGGACATGCCCCCTTGACCCTGACGTCTCACAGGACCTCCCGACGTGACCAGCCTGCACGCACCCAGGTCGGGCCCAGGCTGCAGCCTCGGTGCTTGTGCTTTTGCTGAAGTGACAATTCACTCACACTCTTTCCTGGCAGGCAACGATGGACATGCCTCCCAGGCTCCTTATTCCCACACCCCACAGACGGAGATCAAGCGGCACCAGCCCTTTTGATAAAAGTCTCAGGGTAGCTCCAAAACCAACAGCAGGCCTTCCTGCGGCAAACCCAGCTCCCTGAGGGTGAGCGCAGACGCTGCGCGGTAAGGACGGCGCCTCGTGTCCCAGGAAACCCGGCGTCTCTGTTGGGGACACTCCCCTTACACCGCCTTTACTTATTTACACACTTCAATCCACGAGCCCACCCGGTGCCTGCAGACCCTGCTTTCACCTGCCTGGCAGGCAGACCCGCACGGGAAGTCTGCCTGGCGGGTGCGTTTCCGGAAGCAGAGGGTGACATCCACACAGCAGGCGAACCTGGGCCCCCCGTGCTTCCTGACCCAGCCTGCTCTGCAGGGCTCCCCACATTGCCCTCGGCCTGGAGCCTTCCTAAAACAAGACGGGTGTTTTTAAGTCGGGATTTCTTTAGATTTAGTTTAATTGTGAATGTAACAATCAGTCTTTCTGAGCCAGCTTGCACATTCTCATTTCTGTTACAGATGAAGAAAATAACTCCGGAGATGCCAACCGAATAATTCCACAATGAGAAATAAATTCCCAGAACTTCCACTCGCTGTCCAGCTTTTGCCCTGGGGCCTGATAAGGAGGAGACACCTTCTCGTGAACACCAGCGAGGGTGCACCGCGCTGAGGTCGGGGGCCCTCCTGCGGGGGGTCGGAGGGGCCAGTCACTGAGCTACACCGACAGAGCGGCGTTCCAGACCTGCGGTGGCAGTGACAACCTGCCGGGGGTGGGGGCACTGGGGCAGGCCGCTGCGCTGTGCCCTGGGGTTTCTAACCACGCAAACATGTGCTCTGGGGGGGACGTGACAGATGGGGAGGCAGGAGCCACGGGGTGACAGCACCGCCCACAACCATGCACCTCAGACCCACTCACTGCCCCACAGCTAGCCCGGCTGGAACCACATCAGTTCATCGTAAGTGAAGGTCAACTGAGATCTCAGGTCAAGGAGAAACAGCATCTGTGAGGGAAGAAACCCTGAGGTCTAGGCCTATAATTTAAAAAGGCAGAAAGAGAACACATTCTTCAAAAAGAGGAGACGAAAAGGTTCACGGGTCAGCCGTGACCGAGCCGGAGCAGACGTGTGCTCCTGGGGGTCATCACGGACTCCTGGACACAGCCCCTTGCTGCGCGCAGAGGCCGTCCTGCCCCAGGGCAGGCCCAGCGCTCGGGTGCCTTCTCTGCCTGCCCGCTCCGGCCTAAGCATTCACGTGAGAGAAACTATTTTATGCCAGATTTAATAAACACCTTTTGTTTCAAAACTTTAGATCAAGTACATTTACATTTTATTTTATTTTATTTTATTTTGTCTTTTTGCCTTTATGTGGAGCCGCACTGCGGCATATGGAGGTTCCCAGGCTAGGGGTCTAACAGGAGCTGTAGCCGCCGGCCTTCGCCACAGCCACAGCAACGCGGGATCCGAGCCGCGTCTGCAACCTGCACCACAGCTCATGGCAACACCGGATCCTTAACCCACTGAGCAAGGCCAGGGATCGAACCCGCAACCTCATGGTTCTTAGTCGGATTCGTTAACCACTGAGCCACGAAGGGAACTCCACATTTACATTTTAAATTGCTTAGATTTAATACTCAAAACAAGATATTCAAATCCTTACAAATCTTTAGAAAGCAAATATCAAGTCGTCTGGCTGTCATTTGCCCTCGTCCCCTCCGACCACCATCAGTTCTCAACAGCTGCCCGCTGCACATCAACTGAAGTCCCTGTTTCTGCCCAGGAGCTGCTGACTGCAGTGGGAGACCCTGTAATCGTCCTGTCTATCGAGTCTTAGAGGCGTCCATCTGCTTTTCACGGAAGAAGGCCTGGCTGAGCCGAGTGCCCCAGGAAGCAGTGTCATGCAGGCAGGGCTGCCATGAGTCCAGACCCCACTGCTGAGGGCCGTGAGGGGTGCCCAGGAGCACAAGTGCGTCCCGGAAGCGGGTGTGTGGTGCCCAAAGCTCGCACACCACCAGCTGAGAAAATCAACAGCAACATCAGTGATAAGGAAGTGTCTTTCCCTGCGTGGCACTTAGAGGGCAGACGACAAGGCAGGGCACACGGCAGCCTCCCAGAACGGGACCTGGCAGGCCTTCTCTGCAAGGAGCCAGAGGGTAACCCTTGGAGCCCCCAGGCCACCGTTTCCATCTCCGCTCATCAGTGCCGCCCTTGTGGTGCAAAAGGCAGCACGCACAACACTGAAACCAGGCCATGTGGCCACAAACTTTATTTACAAAAAGATGGGGTAGGGGCTGGACATTTGACAATCCCTGTTCTAGATCAATGCTAAGATAACCACAGTCTGATTTTGTTTGAAAAAGCACTTTGTACTTGCTTGGCAATTGAAAAATAAAGAGAGAGCTAACAAAAACACACACCTTCGTTATAAACTCAACATCACTTAAATAGAATTTACTTTTTTGACAGCCTCTTTCTTTTTGTCTTTTTCTACGGCATAAGGAGATTCTCAGGCCGGGGGTCTAACTGGAGCTGTAGCCGCCGGCCTTCGCCACAGCCACAGCAACGTGGGATCTGAGCTGTGTCTGTGACCTACACCACAGCTCACGGCAATGCCGGATCCTTAACCCACTGAACACCCACTGAGCAAGGCCAGGGATCGAACCCGCAACCTCATGGTTCCTAGTTGGATTCGTTAACCACTGAGTCACAACGGGAACTCCATTGATAGCCTCTTGATGCTGTTTCTTTTACCCAAAACCATTACTATTTTTTTTTTTTTTGGTCTTTTTAGGGCCACACCCATGGCATATGGAGGTTCCTAGGCTAGGGGTGGAATCGGAGCTGTAGCTGCCGGCCTACACCACAGCCACAAACACAGTCACGTGGGATCTGAGCTGCTTCTGCAACCCATATCACAGCTCACGGCAATGCTGGATCCTTAACCCACTGAGCCAGGAATCAAACCTGCATCCTCATGGATACTGGTCAGATTCGTTTCCACTGAGCCATGACGCAAATTGCAAAACCACTGCTATTAAAAAGGTTTTCTTCTTTAAATAATCTGAAGAAACTATTAATAACCAACAAAAGCAGGAAAATGTGCTGCATACCTTTTTCTCTAGAGAATTGCTCCATTCTTTCAGTAAGTTGACGTGCTGTACTGCAGAGCTGGCCTCGTGGGCCTTGATCTGCTGGTTTGTCCCCTGTGAGAACAAAGAAGCAGTGCATTAAGCCAACCTCACTCCGTGACAGGGGACAGAGAGACTCACAGACGACCCCAAGCCAGCACCACACACGGAGAGGGGAGACTTATCCACACAAGGTTGACAGGGAGCCTCCAGCCTAGCAGGGGTCACGCCCTGAGGCCCCTACTCCTGCTGGATGAGGTGGGGGGCCTTGGAGAGCAGAGCAGCTCAGAGACAAGACACTGAGATTCTACAACTACCCCAAGGCCGTGCTCCTCACCCTTCAAGCTTCTTACCAAGGGCTTCTCACTTGCATTTCACACTTGTAACATCAAGAAATTAAATTCTAGACTATCGTTTTTGTTTTTTTGATTTTTTTTGCATTAAAACATAAGTGCAAAATGTTAACACACCTGCAGTCATAACTAGATGCTGCTACAATAATCTAGTAACATGTAATCAAAGTAGCGTTTAGCATTCTAAATAACTTACTAAAGTATCACTTACTAGTGAGATACACGGTATCCAAAAATGTCCCTCAGTATTCTGCGTGTACTGAGAGAGTTACATACAGAACATAAACAATCTACAGAGTACATAAGATGCAGACCATCTCGGAATCAGTAATAAGCATGTGGAACAGTACTTCGTATATTTCAGGAAAAAATCGATATTAAAAATATAACTTGTTTTGATCTTGGAAAGTTAAAAAGCCACAGAAAGCATTTTAATGATCTCCAAAACATATACTCTGTACATAGAATATTCCTATATATATATGTTGATATGAGTATTGTTATATATAAACATATATATATACATACACAGAATGAATGATATATATGTACATACGACATAACAGTGGTGAAGGCTCAGTCTCCTTAGAGACTAAAGCAAAGGAAAGCTACAGTCACTCTTACTCTCAGGCTTTTTACTTTCTAAGAAAATACTGAGATGCCAATACCTCTGGTCTGATTTCATAACGTATTGGCAATACATAAAATTGAGTATAAAAATACCTTAATTGTAGTATATACTGCCCTTTGATAGTTTTAAGATTAAGAAACACATTTAAATGAAAACTTGGTTCAAACTCACTAGTGATCTCAGACGTGTTAAAAAACAAAAACAAAAAACAACCCAAACCAAAAAGAACCAGGGACAGGTTTCTCACAGCACAGGGGTGGCAGCGACGGGGACGTCCTCCCCACACGGCCCCCAGGAGGTGTGGCATGTACCCGAAATGCACTTATGGACACATGCGTGGGTGACCCTCACAGCTGTGCAGCGACGCACACGCTGCTGAAACCATGTCCCGTTCGCTATTGACATATTCAAATAACAGCTCAGAGTCCACGGCAGTCTCCCTAGAAACCCCACTGAACGCCAGGCCTACTTGTCCTGTTTACTAGCTGGTTTTGAAGGCAACAGTTCTCCTAACGCATTAACTTCCTTCTCGGCACAGATGTCCACCTGGAGTCTTAAAACACCACCGGCGTGGAAAGCGAGCCCCCACGTCTGCTGCACGCGGCTTCCGTCACCCATGCAACAGGGTGACTTGGTTCCGTGATAAAGACTAGGAGTCCAGAGTCTGCATGTTAAAATGTTAATAGAATGACTTTCTCTCAGGGTGGAATGTCAGCAACTGGGAAGGACAAATGTCGGATACTGACCTGAAAAACGCAGCCATAGCGCTTAAAACTACAGGTGCTGGGGGCATTGACACACTCTGACAAGTGTGCACTCAACTGCAACGGGAAAGAGACGTGAGTTGTGGCACAAACGTTTGCATGAAAATGTTCAAACATATCAAGGGCACAGATAGGTAGCATCTGGGCTGTACTCTTCTGAATGGTGTTACCAGCTGCAGGTGTGTGTACAGCACCTGCTCCCTAGGCTTATATGCAGTAAATATACAGTATCGTCACGTGTATACACATATATACGCCAATATACACAGGTACATTCACTATAACATCTCTTAAACTCGCAGTTTCTCTAGAACGAGTTGCTCTGTGACATGCTGTCTGCAAGGCCAGGATTTCAAAAAGAAAGGAAAAAACAAACTGAAATGCACATTTACAGACTATAAACAAAAGTTGCATGAAACACAAATAATAGGCAGCATTCAGGATGCAGCTGGGTCACACACCTAGTATACTGTACACAGAAATACCTCCGAGCAAGCTCACACAGTGCACCATTACTCTCGATTCTCAAAGATGACTGGAGGTGAGTTTTTCCCTCTCTGAAGAACTTTCTTGCCTCTCTAAGGCCATAAGTTCCTGAAGCTTTTCAAAGAACTCTAAGGTCACTCTAGGTTAAGGAGAATTTTTGCTTTTTCTTTTTTGGGCTATGCTCACAGCACATGGAGGTTCCTAGTCTAGGGGTTGAATCGGAGCTACAGCCGCCAGCCTACACCACAGCCACAGCAATGCAGGATCCGAGCCATGTCTGCAACCTACACCACAGCTCACAGCATCACTGGATCCTTAACCTGCTGAGGCCAGGGACTGAACCCGCAATCTCATGGTTCCTAGTCGGATTCGTTTCTGCTGCGCCACGACGGGGACTCCTAAGGTCACTCCAACAACAGGCGTCTTACAGCGATCCCTCCCTCCAGTGGATGGAAGAAACCAAAGGGTTGGGAGACCTGAGTTAACTCGTCTCGTGAGGAAGGAAAAACCCGAGTCCAGCTGAAACGCTGGCAAATCATCAGATAAAACCCGCTTATGATGCCCCCTTGAGAGAAAAGGGAATTGAAATGTCTACATTTTAAAGACACTGTGTTTTGCGTCAGGCTAATTCAATTGAAGGATAATTTCCTTCTTTATTGAAGAAATTCTCATCAGGAAACTCCAGGGATAGGTCTTCTTTACAGAAAACAATCAGACCCTGAATGGGAACAGCCTGCGAGCGCCGCGTGCAGCGGCCCCGGAACGCCACTCTGGTGGCGCAGATGTTTCTGCCTTCTGCTCGGTCCTGCAGGACAGACAGGCCCCCTTCAGGTCAGAATCCGGGAAGAGGAAGGGGCTCCCAGAACGGCCCTCCCACCTGCTGCCGCAGCTGAACGGGCCGGCCAGCCGGAGGGACCCGCCCGAGCACAGCCAGGCCACCTGGGCCCGGGCCGAGTCCCGGCGGTGGCAGAGGCCTGACCTGCTCCTGGGGGGACGCGCCCCAGAGCTCTGTCGTGGGCGACTGGCACAGAAACCCAGCAGGAGACCGTGTGCACAGAAATGCCAGTTTGAAAATTTAAAAACATATTTTTTCACGGTCAATACAATTGTCAATCTAACCAGCAAACAGTTACAACGTTACAACCAAGGGTATACTGAGTTTGATGTTACTTTCAGTTCTCTAACTGTAAACTCAGGGCTGTACTTTTTACTGAATTGGCTTTATTATTATTATTAGAGCCCTACAGAATTCATGGCGCTTTGGGATAGGAGCAAGAATAATCTATAACCCAATAGCACCTTTCACCAGAAACCCAAGATAAATGCAAGCTGAAAGATTTTTAAAAATAAAAATAACTCAGAGGCAAAATGGAGGCAACTTTTGTCCCCGAGTGAGTAAAAACTTAGGAAAGTACGTAAAACCCAGGAAGCTATTTCAACAGAAGACTCTTCGTACGTTCCCTTTAACAGAAGGGCTTCCAGCTGTGGCAAGAGCCACAAGCTTCTCCCTGCCGTTGCCGGGGGCGTGTGCAGGGGCCCGGAGGACACTGTCACCAGGGCTCTCATGCACCCCTGTCCTTTCTGCAGGCCCTCCTGGGTCCCCTCCACCAGTCGGGGCCGTGAAAGGCTGACCCTCCCTCCCCAGCACCCCAGGCTGTGGGACAGGCTGAGGTGAGCTGGCTCCTCAGTTCAGAGCCCACAGGGCCAAGCGGTCGGGCACGGGGACCCTCTGAACCCACAGGCACCCCCAGAACAGCGACTGGGGGGGGGATCCAGGTCAGGATCAGGCACAGAACTGTTAGGAGTCCTTGGAAGCGTTCCACCTGGACACCTTCGGACCGAATGAGCTTAATGCAAAATCCACCTGCCTCAAAGGAGTGTGCGTGAGGGCAGCGTGAGGGCGGCCCGCCCGGCGGCCCCCAAGGCGGGCACTGGCCCTGCGCCCACCTGCCCCAGGCGCCGACCCGGCTCAGCGTGTGGCCAGCGTGGTGCAGGAGCATCTCCAAATTAATTTCTTTTCCTGAGACAACTCTTAGAGGAATTCCTATTTCACAGGCTAAAAAACACTTTTTAAAAAAAACCTAACAAGTGTCACCTTTGCTTGCACTGTAAATATTCCCATTTTCTCAGTTCCTGGCAATATTTTGCTCTGAATTTACAACTCTGCAGCTTTTACTTGATCAGACTTCCAAAAAGAGACTGAGGTCTGTCCTTGTTCTCCTGCTCTACGCATCAGAACCACCAGCTGTGGAAACCTCAGGTCTCAGCTTCAAGGGGAGCGGGGTCCCGAGGGCGCCCAGCTCCTGACAGGCCCCGGCCACGCCCTTACCTCGCTCCTCAGAAGGGTCTGGACGCTGCACTTATGAGGGCAGGACACGACCACGCAGGGACACTCGGTGTCTTCATGTTTCTGAAGGAGAAAGAGGAAGAAGCGTTGCCAACTTGGACACACACACCCATCCTCAGACCCCGCCAACGTCCCAACGTCCCCATGAGGGCCGGAGGGAAGCGCCCTCCTCACACAAGGGTCCCTGCGCCACCACAGCCCGTCACACCCGAGGAGTCAGCCGTTATGCCACAGAAGCCTGAGTACTGAGAAAGCGGGCATCGCACTGCCTGGGGCACCGGCGGGCGCCCCGACCACGTCTCCCTTTCAGCCGCGTCCCCTCCAAGCTGCTGCCTGACCCCGGCACGCGGGCAGCGGCGGTGCCTGCCTCTGCTGGGTGGGAGAAGGATGGTTTTCTCCGGCCTCTCAGTTTGGGGTTTGGAAACGCTGCTCCTCAGGAACCTGAGAACAAAGTGACCTGCTGGGTATTTACGGTCTTGAAATTAGTATCCAGGTCTTCTTTAGCGTGTGGAAAATGGGGATACATTTTGGTTTAGCCCTTCTCTGGATGGCACGGATCTCAACCCCATGGAGCCTGGATGAGCTGACAGCTCAATTCATACCACGGGCACCTGCTGGCACCTGTCCAGAGGCAAAACCAGGACAAGACCTCCCACAAAGGCAGCAAATCCCGGGCCTGGAGACGCGTGACAAAGGGTGGCTGGAGGGAGATGAATGCGGCAGAGTGGGGGTGTAACTGCGTGCCACGTTCTTAACTCGTGGGCAGGTCCTGGAGGCGTGGCTGAGCAGGAAGACGGCCTGGTGGTATCCTCAGCGGCCCGGGACCCTCCCAGCGCCCCAGCCTGCTTTTTCAGATTCTCTCTGCGCCTCCAGGTGCGCTGCTGTAAAGTGTGTGTTGGGGAGCGCTCACTGCAGGCTCAGTCTGACCGGGCAGGCATGCGGTCAAGGACACGCTGACCAGGGAGGACACGCCTCTCCTCTAAGGCCTGGAGCCAGGGGCCACACTGTTTTCTCCAGGGTGTGTTTAAGTCCCTGTCTCTTTCAGCACGCAGTGGGTCTGCAGCACAGAGATGACACTCTAGGCGCGTGGCTGCTAGCGCCTGGGCTCGGTCCTCGGGAGGCATGCAGAGCCCACGGCCGGTGAGTCCACAGCTGTCCAGAGCTCCTTAGAAGTGACCAGAGTGAGTGACCGGCAGGCCTCCCATGAGAGGACACCCACGGAGTGCCTGGCTGAGCTTAGAATCCCCACGAGCTCCCAGGGGCCCCAAGGTCAAGGCTCTCTTGTCTTTCAGTGGGAAACCTTGGACAAACCGCTTCACGCTGCTTCACCGGTGACGGGGGCGCGAGCAGCCCTCCCTCAGAGGGGTCTCGAGGACTAAATCGTCCTGGGCCTGGAGAACCAATGAGGCAAACGCTCCGCAGATGCCACGTCTCCCTCCCTGAACCTTCGTTCACCAGGCAGGCATGTGCTGGACGCTGGGGTCAGCCCAGCCAGGACGGCTAGGACGGCAGACAGAAATCACCACCGTGGAGGGTGCTGGGCTGGGGCACGGGGGCCGGGCCCGGGGCGGGCGGGGCAGGGAGTGGGCGGTGCGGCCAAGCTGAGCGTGCCTCCGTGTGTCTGCAGATCTGGGCAAGTGTGTCCAAGTGATGACCTGCTAGAAAGAGGCTTTCGGGGTATCAAAGGGCACAGCATTTGAAGTGGGGCTTGGATGGATATGGCCTCCCAGTAACCCCGATAACCCCTCCGTGTGCAGGGCACCCTCTCGCTGTGAGAAGGTGGCTTCCCAGGCCTGCACCAGCTCTATGAACCCTTCAATTTCTGACAGCAGGGCAGGTGAAGAGGGCAATGACTCGTAATCCTTGACAACGTATAGTCAACAGCGTATTTTCACACGAACACTTTATACTTCCCATGAACTGCCTTTTCATAGCTTTTGCCCATTGTAGCGGGGTGAACAGTGACTCCCCAAAGTTCAGGTCCACCCTAATGCTCAGAGTGTACGCGTGTTGGCAGAGTCTTGGCAGACGCAACCAGTCAGGCGGTCACACGGGATCGGGCTGGACCCGACGTCCTGTTAGGAGAGGACATACACCAGGACACCACCACGGGAACGTGGGGGCAGAGCGCGGAACGGGCAGCCGCCAGTCCGGGAACCCCAAGGGCCACAAGCTCCAGGAGCCGCGAAGGGACCAGAGTCAGACCCCCGCTTCCGGAAAGTGGGGGAACAGATTTCGGTGGCACTTTGTTACAACAGCCAGAGGAGGGTAAGGCACCCATTTTAAAAGCCCTGTTAACCCGTTGGTATATAAGAACCCCTGCACATTAATGAAATGAGTCCTGCCTATAAACGTCATGTAATTTTGATGACACACGGAGGAGATGTAACACGTGCGAGTTACAAGGGAGCCCCCGCCAGGGGCCAGGAACCAGGACAAACTAGGAGCTTCAGGTGTTTGCTTCTCTCCCAGCTCTTCCTCTCCTCCCCCCGCCAAAACCACAAACCTGGATCTTGTGTTTCTCCTTTGCTTAAACATAAAATACGTTTCATTACGCATATACATGTAACAGACAAAACACTGCTCTGTCTCAGTTGCTCTGAATTTTACTACAAAGCAATTCTCCCCCATGACGCTTGTGCGACCTGCTCAGCATCACCCTTCCCAGGCTGACCCACGTGCCACACCAGCGGCAGGGCCTTGACTGTCACTGCTGAGTCACACAGCCCCCTGGGTCCACATGAACCACGTGTCTGTTCTGTGGCTGGTGGACGTTCAGTTCGGTCCAAAATTCTGCTGGCTGGTCATGCTCCACCATGCTTCCTGTCCCGTATGTGCCACGTTTCTCTTAAACATCGAGCAGAGGAACTGCTCACTGAGCCTGTGAACTTCCAAGCTAACAAAATGTTGCCAAATGTTTTCCAAAGTGTCTGTACCCCCACGGCAGCACGCGGTTGACCCCTGCACATGGGCTGAACTGCCCGGGTCCACGTCCCTGTGGGTGTTCTACCAGGTCCATGTGGACCGCAGTCTACACGCCGCGCGGCTGGGTGAGTGTGCGGATAGGACGCTCAGAGGCGAGGGCCGGCCGGGAGCCGGGAGCCTGTAGCCTGCGCCGGCATCAGAGCCTCCAGCCTATGCTGATCAAGGGCCGACTGCATGTATGTGGTTCCACAAAAGATCTTTACAACTCTGACTTTTCACAAAGTAAAAGAACTGTTTAAAGAGAATAATATTCAATAATTTCTGGACTGAATGTAAAAGAAGAGATTTTTTTTTTCCCTGACACCTTAAAATACGCTAACAGATTTAAAAAACAAACCTGAAAACGGCTGATATGCCAAAACCATGGTTTAAAGAGAAAAGAAATGTTCACATGAACTGCAATGGTCCAGAGTCTCAGTGCTTTATCAGTCTATATTTTACCAACAGTTGATGTATTTGTCACATCACAAAACTTGAGACATGTTGGAAAGGCTGACCGGGGGCTTTGGGCCTAAGTCAAATAACTGCTCTTTTTAAAAATAAACGTAAGGCCTGAGAGGACGAGAAGGAGTGAGCAGAGCCGTGGGAACAAGACTTAGGTCTGAATCTCACCACTACCAACAGGATGGGGCCAGGGCACATGGTCACCGGCCGGGTGTGACCGACCGCCGGCGCCGGGCGCTGTGAGAGTTGGGGAGGGGCGCGCCAGTGGCGACCTCGCCGGGCCTGCCTCGCATAACTCTCACTGGCTCCGGTGTCAGCAGTGTCAGAATAGTTCAACAGAAGTATAGCAAGATGGACAGGAATATTTATTTGCACGACTCAGGTCCCCACCTTTTAATTATCATTTTGTGTCTGCACCTGCCGTCTGTCCGTCTCATCTGCTGTCAACAAATTTAAGACCCGGATCATCACAGGCCGCCTCCTCCCCAGAGCCTCCTTGTTGACTGGCCCTCCCCGTGTGGCCGCGTGAGTGACTGCAAGTCTGACTCCCCGCCAGCAGGGGAGTGAAGGGCAGAGACTGCAATTTTCTACGGTGTCCTGAGCCAGCGGCTCGGGGTCTGGTGCCCAACAGGCCCCCCTCCATGTTTCTTGACTCCACAAGCCATTATTCTACAACCAGCCTCTTTATAGCCTTGTCCGGAGCTCAGAGTCGGTTACTTAACTGTTTAACTGACATGCTTGATAATTCTTCCTCACATGAAGATTAATTCCCGGATTCTATTCTGCAAATAAATGTAACTGACTTGCAAAAGGCAAAGGGTAACTTTGATGGCAACACAGGAAATGTGTAAGGTTGGAGTACTGCTCACTGGGTACACGTCCCATTCACTTGAATTTAATTACTGAAGACATTATTCAGTTATGGGAAATACTACTGCTATTTTCCAAAGGGGAGCGCCTAGTTTCTTAAAGGTTTTCAGTAACTGGAAACAACTACAGAATCATATCGGAAACAGATTTCAGGGAAATTATATGAAGCAAGGTAAAATGGAAATTATCAAGGAGAGCATGGCTCATTTTCATATGAAAAAACTTTCCTAAATTTGGGGCAGTAAGTACTCTGGAATATCCACCAGGAATTCAGCTGAGCCCCTCAGACCTGGCCGCACCTCCGCGGTCCCCTCCCACCCGATGACTACATCACTGTCCAGCCAAGTCGAGCACCCAGTTTCTGGCCCCTGCCTGCTCAGCCTCTCAGCAGCAGGTGCCACACCTGCCCCACCACACCTTCCAGCTCAGCTTCTCTCTGGGACACCGCTCTCCCGGCCCTTCCACGCCAGCTGCCCCTTTGCTGAATGAATGCCCCGTCTTAGCAATCTGCAAGCACTTGTGTGCCCCAGGCCTCTGTCCTCTGACTCTGACCCTCCTGCCTGCTCTGGCCAGCCCCATACCTGCACGGACCACCTAGTAGCACATAACCTGCAGCCCGGCTGCTGCCTATTGCCCCCGAAGTCTGTTCTCTCCCACTGAGCCCCACCTTGGTGGGACACTCAAGTCTGTGCAGCTGCTCTAGCTCCAAACGCTGGGTGTTATCTACACTCTTGCTCCACATCAAGCTGATGAGCCATCAGCTAATCCCCTGGGGTCTACCTTTGAAATGTACCTCAGTCTAACCGTTGCCCTGCCCTCTCCTCGCAAAAACCAGGCCAGCGTGGGGGACTCCATCTTTTCCCAACTCCCTCTCGTCTGCTTGTCACAGCTGCCAGAGCAGTGCATGTAATGCCCGGCTCCGACCACACCCTTGCTCAGGGCTGCCCAGAGCCCCCACCACCGAGCCTGCCCATCACCTTTGCCTTTACACCCGTTCCTGACTTCCGCGTCAGCTCCATCTCGGAGCCTGCGTGCTCCTCCCGCATCGTCCCACCTGCCTCGGAGAGCCCGCCCCGGTCACCGCCGCTCCATCATGCCAGGCCACCTGTCTTCCCAGTACTTACCACTACCCCGTGCTGTGCGTTTGCCTATTAACCATCTGCCCACTGGAAGCTGACGGTCATCACTGAACACCCAGCTCCTCGAACAGTGCCCTGCACACAGTAGGTGCTCAGCGAACAACTGTTCAACAAACGGACAAATGGCTCAGGGTGTCTACACCACTGACTCTTTTTAAAGCATGTCCTCCATCCCAATATCTCTTCCTCTTACATTTATATATACGATCTGATTCTGATCTGATTCTAACACGCACACAATGTAAAACTGTGCCAAAATAATGGAGGCATGAAAAATTTCAAATTCTCATTGCTCACCAAGAGACACAGCTGCACTTCAATACTGCAGGATAAATTACTCTGCTGAAATGATGATTCTGTCACAGAGCCGTAAAATGATTAGCAATCCAACATGATTTTAAGGCTATTCCCTGGGACAAATGAAAAATTCTACCTGTTCTGAATAATCAGTCTTCATTTTTTGGCACCCCAAGTGATAGTCAATCAAGGCAATGGAAAATGTTAATTGCATAAATCAAAATGGGCAAAACAAATAAAGCTTAACTCTGAAATAAAGTCAGATGAAAATTGCTATTTACTCCTATCTTTTCTCTTTATTTCTCTTAGAATAGTCATTTAAAAAGCTATTCTGTGGACAAATGACATCTGGATGGAACAGAAGGTGAGTAAAACAAGAAAACACTGCACCTGCAACGTGATCATTGGGACCTGGCTTTTGCAGTGGCTGCACGTGGCCTCACGGTATTTACAGGCCTTCTCCACGTGATCACGCAGGTCTTTTCTCAGTACTTTCTCCTTGCAGTCGGCACGAACACAGTAAAGTTCCTCGAACTGGCAATCATTCTTCAAATGCACCTGTAAGACAAACAATTCAAAGTTCTCTTTAAGGCCACACCCATGGCACATGGAGGTTCCCAGGCTAGGGGTCAAATCAGAGCTGCAGACACCAGCCACAGCTATGCCACATCCGAGCGGCGCCTGTGACCTATGCCGCAGCTGATGGCCGTGCTGGATCCTTAACCCATTGAGCAAGGCCAGAGCTCGAACCCAAATCCTTGTGGATACTAGTTGGGTTCGTTATTGTTGAGCCACAGCAGGAACTCCCAATTCAAAGTCCTTAACCGGCAAAAATCCAGTCTGAAACACCAATGCAGTCTTTCCGCGGTTAACCCTACGGCATGCTTCCACTTGCGGCCAGACCGGTCTCTCCCAGAGCAGAGCGGCACACGTTCCGAGAAACGCCGATTCCACTCTCTGTCCAGTGGTTATTCAAACTGTGTTGCGTTCTGAGAATTAAAGCAATTAACTCTCTTCCCGGACAAATAAATGGCTGTCTGCTAAGGGCTTTGCTTTATTCCACTTCAAATACTCTTCCAGGGTAAAATATGACACTAATCAAAAGGAAACATAAGAAGTTACATGGAATTTCGTGGTTATAAGAAGGAGTAGGTTTTAGTGGGCTTTCTAAAATGAAAATTCAACTTAGATTTCTTTCTGCTCGAAATAGGATGGGGTGTTCCAAAACCCCCTGACAATCCTGCCTCTGAGAACATAAAAGCTACGTTTCCCACCCACGGGGCTCTGACCACCCACGCGTGGCCGCGTGCAGCAGGGCCTGCCTCACCCCGACTGTCAAGCCGACACTGCTCGCGTCCTTACCAGTAGATGTCCCAGCGTCAACTGCTCTGCACAGCCTCTGCCTTCATTCCTACAGTATATCTGAAGAGCCAGAATCTCTCTCTTGCAGCAATTATCCTTAAACACCTGAAATTGAAAGACAGCTATTTTAGAGGATTAACATTTCTTAATCCCCACATGCTGCTACTTTAGACAAGGCAAAACCACTCTAAAAAATCAGGAGAGTGTCCCTGAAGTTGGCCTCAGAAAGCATCAAGGACCATTTTAATGTCTTTAAGTAGAACGGAAGAGCTGTCCCCATTAAGAGACACAATTTAAATAATATAACCTTAACTGCTCTTTTGTTAGATCAGCCAAAATAAACAGGTTACACGGGACAACTGAGGCTCGCTCTAGAGTAACCAGACACTTCCAGTGAACACTGACACACTCTCCACGAGGACACAGCACGACCAAGTTCATATCTGGACCCTGGAGATTTCTAGAAGCCAGCATGGGAGGGCGGCCACAGGTGGAACACAACCCATCAAGGACAAGGGCAGAGCGGCTCGAAGCCTCTCCAGATCACTCACTAGAAAAACGACTCTAAAAGATAACATTTTGCAGATGGTTTGTGAAACACTATTTTGGTTCCTGAGCCTAAGGTTATATCACTTATAGCTCATTTTTCACCTGAAAGAAGGCATTAGCCTGCTATTTTAAAAAGCTTTAAAACTATATATCGCAAAGGCAGAGGTTATTAGTCCAATAATGAAAATGCTTCCCTTTGAAAATAAAAACCTTCCTTTAATTTTCCCCTTGGAAAACAAACACTCTCACTCCTTGTAACAACACAAGCTACAGCATCCTGGTCCTCAGGCATTTCTGAGACAAGCTCCCACATGCTAACACTAACTGGAAAAACAGACCGGCGCTCGGTATGACTTTCTCAACTCCACAGGCAAAGAAACAGAACCAGCAGCTGTTAAGAGTTAAAAATAAAATAATTTTGGGTCAAATCTAATCTTCTGTAAACATGACTTTTTTCCAAAGGTCATAATTTAAGATATTAAAAGTCAACAGAACAGGTATTTTTAACCAGCGAGAAATAAGCTTCCTTTCTGTGCCATTAAGTTTCTTAAATCATCTGAGTTAAACTTCAGAGAAAAAACATAGACTGAAAACATCAGAATAACAAAAGTACAGAATTTTAGAGCTGAAAAAGACCTCGTATCTTTATTACAACTGTCCCATTTCATAGATGGGGAACCGAGGCCCACAGCAGCTATATCCTCAGGGACCTGCCCGGGGGTCAGGCTCAGGCTCTAATGACTCAACCAGCCCATATTTTCCCATTAGGATCCCTTTAGTCCATCTCATTCGACAAGAATTGTAACTCTTCTTTAGCTATCAATGCCACTGAAAAAAATCAGTGGGATAATAATTCTGAATAATAAAAGTTGATACTAAAAAATTCATCTTAGTCCACTCTTTCAATCTTCTTTCTCAGTCACACTGGTTAGATGCGTGTTAACAAATTAACAGGCTGCCATGCTATGTAAGGCGGAACTGAGTGATTTGTTTTTCTTAAAAACAATTCCCTCCCCATTAGTCAGTGAGGGAAATGCTAAGGAAGACCAGGTGGGTGGCTGTCTGGCCGGTCCTGTCTGCCCCATCCAGACCAGGTCACGCCTGTCCCAGCAGCCCTCAGATCACTGCGCTCACCTGTGCTGCCACGACAGCAAAGCCAATCTGCAAAGTGCTTTAGACAGGAAAACCCTAGAGCAAGGGTTTTACTGTACAACTTAATAAACCACATTTAAACATTTGCTAGTTTCATTAATCAAAACACTGGAACCACACATATTTTTATTGATATTTTAAGTACTTCAGGAAGAAGGCATTTCCAACTCGAAGTGTGCCTGAGGGGGCTGGCAGGTGTGGGTGACCACAGGCATGGTGAGAAGGGACCAGAACCCAGCAGGGGAACTGGAGTGCCCAGGCCCCTGGACGCTTCCATGATCACAGGGGGGAGGGAAGGGCTGAAATCTCACAGGTGTCTGATGACCTCAGGGCGCTCCCGGGGCGCGGTGGGGGCCGGGTGGGGCGGGGCCCGGCGGCAGAGAGCGGGCCCAAGGGAAGCGCGCAGACCAGCACGGTCTGAGGGCAAAGGCGAGCACAAGCGCCAAGCACAGGCGTCCGGGATGCAGGCCAGAGATGCCCGGGAACCTCTGCGCACTTCTTACTCCTTGTGTGCCCGGGGCTCGGAGGTGACACCGTTACTGAGACAGGGGAGAAGCCTGGCTCAGGGGATGACGCACCTCGTCAAGGTCACATGGCTGGGCATCTGCCCAGGTGACCTGTCCCGTCGTCTAGGTGCTTATGCGACACATCCCCTGCCTTGACCCTGGTACATCAGCCGTCAGGCTCAGAGCACCCCGGGGCCAGAGCCCCGGATGCAAACTATGTAGACGGCATTACCCGCTCCAAACAGCGACCAAACCATTATTAACGACCAAGAATACCTTGTCTTTGATGATGCCTTCTTGACACGCAGTACATTTCGGGCTGGAGGAGCTGGGGGAACACACAGAAATGAGTTAGTGTGAAGGCCCCTCTCATCGGAGCCCACCGGGTGCAGGAAACCTGTTCCCTCTAGGGTTACGTTTGCTGTGCGAGGCTCAGCACAACCACAGCGGCTTCAGGATGCCACGGGGAATTTGGTTTAAGCAGGAGAAAAGGGCTAAAATTCTTTCTTAGTAATTTTTCACAAGGAAGTTTTTCAGCAGAACAGCTTTCAGATCAGTCCCACTCGGAAAACCCCTTTCAATTAAGGTGAAATTTTATTTCTGAAACTAAAAACTGCTCTCCGTGGAGAGGCTCTTCAGAGTGAGCGTCCACAGCTTATTGGGAAAGCCTCTGAATGGTCTTGCTTTATAAAAAGAGCCGGGACTTTCTGCCAGGCTATTTCCTTCACAGTATACCGAAAGGCTAATGAAGATCATGGACTTTACTGGAGTGGGAGTTTAAAGCAGACCCTGTCTAAGGAAACCACTAGTCTGTCCCCAAACTCAGGACACCAGCCGCTGCACACAAGCCACCCTTCTGTGGGCCTGATTCCTGCCCATCTTGTGCCTGGAAACCACCTCCTAGAGATTACAAACTAATTGTGAGCTCGCGCGCTGTCCAGGGCCCTTGCCCTAAACAGCCTGAGGGCGCCAGGCGCCCAGGCCAGGGTGCAGCAGGGAGACTTCAGAGTGCAGGGGGCAGGTCGGTGAGTGTGCTGGGGCCCTGGGGAGGGGTGGGCCCATAAGCCTGGAAAGTTGGGCCGGAGAGCTAAGGGTTGTTAGGGAGGAAATCAGTGTGCTTTAAAATAAAAGCTCCTGCATTCTGACCACACTAAGGTGGAGTGTGTGCTATATTGTTATAATCATAAGGATCTTTTCACATCCTTAGACCCTGGCTGAGCAGCATCAGGGTGGGGTCCCAACACCTGCAGAAACAGAAGCAGGAGGAGCTCCGGGAGCAGAGAGGGATGGAGACAGAAGAGAAACGGTGCCCGCTCCTCACCAAGGCTCAGAGGCAGCCCAGGGAAATCGGGAGCTCCGAGCCCACTCTGCCATCACTAAGCTCAACTCGAGAGCTGTTTGACCCACAGACAGGCAAAGCTGAGCTCAAGGTTTGGGACGAGTGGAGAAGGGCACGGCCAAAGCACCCACCCAGAGGAGGGGCAGGGGAGGGGGGTTGGCCCCTGAGCTCGGGGTGAGTCAGGAGGGCAGCGGCCGCCTTGCCAGGCCGATGCGCCCTGGGATGGTGGGGCTGAGGCTGAGCACATCCCACTGCACCCCAGTGCCCAGCACGCTGCCCGGAAAACACCAGCCTCCCAGCCGGCCCTCGGGACTCAGCGATGTCCTATCTCCCCAGCTGACCTGGGCCTGCGAGGGCACGGAGGGCTCCGCCCGGCCCAGGACCAGGCCGTCCTGCCCGTGGCCCCGCCCCCTCAAGCCTCACGGGCGATGCTGGGGAGCAGGGCGGCTGCGGCCGGGACTCGGGGAACCGGGGTCTCCGGGGCCAGTGGGGCGGCAGCGCACCTCAGCAGCGCGGCCATGCAGGTCTCGCAGAAGCGGTGGCCACACTCGGTCTGCTTGGGGTTGCACAGCACCAGGCGGCACTTCTCACACTTGTACTTGTCCTCCACGGCCTTCACGAACCGCTCCTTGTAGCCCCCCTGCTCGGGGACGAGCACCGCAGGCCCCGCGCTGCGCTCGGGGTGCAGCTTCAGCGGGGGGTTCGTCTGCAGGGCGCCGGCCGCATCCATTTTTTTACTCGGCTCCATTCTAGGAAAGAGAGAGGCCGTGAGACCCGCCGCCGCCACCCGCCGCCACCAGGAGAGAGAAGGGCCCCCAGGTCCGGCCCGCGCGGACGCGGCGGGCTGGTGCTTCAGCCCCGGGCCCGCAGCGCCTGGCAGCACCAGGCCTTCCTGCCTGTCAGCCGGCGCTACCGTTCACGTCCCTTTCAAGGGCTCACCCACCCCTTGAGTGTCTGCCTCCCAAGACTGCGTGCTCACGGTTTAGTGCTCTCTCCCTGTGGCAGGACGCAAGCTCCCCAACGACACAGGTTTTGATCTCTTTTGTTGATTAACAAACCCCAGGTACCTAAAATCGCTAGTGCCTGATGGCTGGAAGGTCCTCAATACTCATTTTCTAGATTAAAAAAAGAAGGAATGGTGAGGTTTGAGCCACTCATACCAAATGATGTTTCTGTAAAACCAGAAAAAAGAAAAAGAAAAAAAAAAACAAAACGGGAAAAGAACACTCTTCAGTTTTCAGATCTGATCTCACAGCTTTATGCAGTGAAAACCCCTGCTCGGATTATAAGCTACTTACAACTTTGGTTTAGTGTTTTACCCTATAGTGCTTAAGGAAGCTTGTGTGCTCAATAAGGTTTTTAGTGAGAAATGTGTGATTCTTTGGAGGTGAATTCCTATTTCAAATATGAGAGACAGTTAACTTAGAATCAAGCTCATGACAAATAATAAATGTCCACTTACCTGTAACAGGTCAGATGCTGAATAAATCAAGTAAGGAATACAGTTTAGACCCTTGGTACTTATAGGCTGCATGAGAAACGAGAACCGCCCATAAAGGAGAGCCTCCCAGCAGCCCTGTCCCGAAGGGCAGAGCGCGGCCTGTGCGGGGCCGGTCTGGCAGGACCTCCCTGTAGCCGGGGCGCTGACTGGGCACCTCTGCAGTGGGCCCCCCAGGGCCTCTCGCGACCCTGCCCAGTGGGCTGCATCCTGGCCCTGCCCCGCGCGTGGCCCTGTCCCGAGCTGCACTGCTGGCTGAGAACGAGCCTTTGCGGAAGGAGGGAAAGCAGCCCTGCGGGGCCTGGACAGCAGGAGCGAAAGAGAGGCGCCAGACCTCCGCTCCCCAGCGCTCACAGCAAACGCACACCACCTAAACAGGAAGCGGCCTGAGTGCGCAAACCCACCGAGACACAGAGCAGACTCGCTGCCGGGGGCTGCGGGCTGGGGTCAGGCCCCTCGGGGTGGTCCAAGTGTTCTGGACCCGGATAGTGGGGATGGCTCCACAACTCTGTGAATACACTCGACCCCACTGCACTGAATGCTGTAGAGACGTCCAGTTTATGGTTTGTGGATTATACTTCAACTTAAAGTCTAAACAAGGAATATTTCCAAATAACTGTTTCAAATGGTTCTGTTTGGCTTTGGTTAATTTGTGGCACTCATATACACTGTTGCACACTTGATGAGCCTAGAACTGAAAGTGGTACGCCTGATGCTGTGGACAGTGCCTGACACGTGAGCGGACAGGAACAGCGCTTTGCGACAGAATATATTTGCAGAGAAAACAAGCCACACAGAGAGGGTCAAGTGTAAGAGCCAGGTACTCCTGACGCAACTCCCCTCTGCTGCGCCGCACGGCCGTGCAGATGCCCAGGAACAGCGGATGCTCATGGAAGAAAACCTGCCTTCTCTTCCTCCACACAAACTGCGCTGTGCACGCAAACTAACCTACAGCTTTCCTTCTGTCACCAGCAACGTAGCTCGGGCATTCTTCCCTATCAGTGCGGAAGGGTGCACTGCGTTGTTTTGCATGGCAGCACAAGTCCACTGCATGGCTCACCAACAGCTACACGACAGGTATCTTAGGGAGAGTGGGGCCGGTCTCGACATGACAATCTGTAGTGAACATTCCTGAACATATCGCTGGACACTTAGAAAAGCACAGAGCAACGGAACTGCCAGTCTAAGCTGATGTACATTTTAAGGTATATAATCACTGCCAAACACCCTTCTCGGAGGGCTGTCCATTGTGTATTTGCTGCAATGGTTGGTAAACACTGTTTTAGAGAGTAACAGCCCATTTCACTCAAATGCTGATGCTCCTGACTTTATTGCGACCTCATTCATGTTCTGGAGACCACTGTGAGCCGTGCCGCCGAGCAAACCTCAGGGTCCTCCCATGGGTGCCCACCTCCCGTGGAGCCGTCGGTGGGCACAGCCCCAGGATGTTGGGGGGCACGCCCACACCCCCCTACACGGTGGGAGAACCCTTCTCCACGTTAGTGACTCCGCAGAGGTTTGCCGCACCTGCCTCATTTGGTCTCGACAGAGAGCTGGGCACCCCTGGCGCACACAGCTCTGCACCCCGCAGGTCAGGGCCGGGGACAGGGAGGCCGTCCCCACCCCAAGGGAGCCCCGGGGGAGTCGTGAGCGTGGCGAACACCCCTGGGCCAACATGCGTAACCAGCAGCACGGCAGGTGTGAGAGGTCAGAGGGCTGCCGATCTTCGAGAGGAGGATACCGCCTCCGTCCTGGGGCGGCAGCGGGCAGCGGGCGGGCTTTTTTTCCTGAGTTGGACTTGAGGCTTAATCCTGATTTTAGCAGAGAAGGACAAGAAGGGCAGGCAGAAACAGCACCGTTAGGTGGCTGTGGAGGGGACCATGGACTGCGGGCTCAGGGGGAGAACCCTGAGCGTCTGGGTGGGAAGGCAGGCCTGGTGGTGCTCCTTCCTCAAGGCAGGTCCTTGGGCACAGCTTTCATCCCCTGAGCCTCACTTTTCTTCACGTGAAATGCAGATAGTACCCTAACTGTCAGAGCGCTATCAGGCATCACTGAGGTTTCTTGACGTAGGCTCCACTGCAGACTCTGCAGCACTGCACACACAAGACACATCCTCCTCCAGCTGAGGCAGGAAGTCTGACAAGGATGGGCTGTTTCCTCATCTTAGACAGTTCAAAGCCTTTTTCAAAAAGCCCCTTCTCAGCAATCAGGCAAGAAAAAAAAGAAAGAAATGGCATCCAGATTAGAAAGGAAGAAGTAAAACTATTCCTATTTTCAGATGACATAATTTTGTGTGTCGAACATACCAAAGAATCAACTAAAAACAAATTACACTAATAACCTTGTTCAGCAAGGTTGCAAGCTACAAGATTAATATATAAAAACTAGTTTCATTTCTATTATACTAGAGTGAACAACCCAAAAATAAAATTAACAACCCACTTAAAAGAACATCAAAAAGAATAAAATATCTAGGAATACCAAAGGTGAACAGATGTACATTCTGATAATTATAAAACACTGCTGACGACAGCAAAGATAAAAGGCAACGGAAAGCTATCCCACGTTTACCGACTGGAAGACAACAGCGCTAAGACAGGAAAACTACTCGAACTGATCCACAGATTCATCTCAACCCCTATCAACATCCTAGCTGTTTTGTTTGTTTGTTTGTTTGCTTGCTTTTGGCTGCAACTGCCGCAAGCGGAAGTTCCCAGGCTAGGGACAGAACACAAGCCACAGCAGTGACAATGCCAGACCCTAACTGCTAGGCCGCCAGGGAATACCTAGCTGGTTTGTTTTTTTCTTTCTTGCAGAAATGAATACGCTGAATTTAAAGTTCATTTGGAAGTTACAAGGGACCCAGAATAGACAAACGACCTTGAAGAGGAAGGCCCAAGTTGGAGGCTCACACATCCTCACTTAGAAACTTAGCACAAATTAATCAATACGGTGGTGCTGGCAGTGAGGACAGACATATTGATCAACGAAACAGAACTGAGAGTCCAGAGATGAGCGCTTATATTTTTACAGTCAGCTGACTTCTGACCAGGGTGCTGGGACCGTCGGCAGGAAGGAACAGCACGCACTCAGTCTCGGCCACCCCACTGCGGTTTCAGAACCGCTCTCAGCCCACCTCTCGCAGCCCTGGCAGGCTGTGCCGGGGGCCACGGCTCAACAGCTGCCTGGATTCCTACCTCTTTCCCTCCCCGCTGATCAATTCGGCAGCGCTCTGGTACAGAAAGCATTGCTCCACGGAGAACAGACGGGTGGGTTCTAAGACCACCCTGGCTGGTATCCTTCCCTGCCTTTTGAAAAAACGGGTTAAGTGATATTTGACACATAAAAGAGATTATGTGCAATATACCTGCAAGGTAAGAATACAACAACAGCAACAGCAGCGATACCCAGAACCTGGTCACCGTCCACCTGCTGCTTCTCTCTCAGGCATCCTTCTGCCTCTCTCCAAAAGTCAGTGTCATCCTGAGCTCTGTATATACATGTCTCTTACGATCATACATTTTTCTTCTTGGACAATACACCTTTGCCTGTTTTTAACTTCATAAAAATAGTATACCCTACTCAGTCCTCTGCCATCAGTGTTACAGGCCCCCACACTGGCTGTGTGCAGTGGGCACGCGTCACTCATTTTCACTGCTGTGTAAGAGTCCACAAGGCACTCCCCTGTTTTCTCATCCCTCTGTTTCTGTTTGGCTGTTATGAACAGTCTGTTCTGAATCTCTGCATATCTGTCCCGGGGCCCTTGAAGAAGTTTCTCTAGGGTATATACTCCAGACCGTGGCATTAGGGTTAAGCAAGCTATGACCAATGGGTCATATCTAGTCAGTAGCCTACTTTTGTTAGGCCCTTGAGTTGAATATGCTTTTTGGATTTTTTTAAGAGTTGAACAACTAAATGAAACAAAAAACAAGACTGTATGTCACACACGAAGCCTTGATTATTTACCCCCATGCCCTTTACAGAAAGAACTGCTTCTGTTAATCCATATCCTCACCAACACTGGTCTCATCAGACATCTAATTTCTGCCAACAGAGCAGGTACAATGGTCCCTTTTCTTCCTTATTCTGATAAATAGGTTTAGTATCTTTTCATAAGCTCATGGGCCACTTGTGTTTTTCCTTCTGTTGAACAAATGCCTGATTGTGTCTCCTTTGCATTTTTTAACTGGGTTATTGTCTTCTAGTATATTGATGTGTAGGGGTTATTCATATATTCTGACTGCTAGTCCTTTGTTAGCTATGTGTATGTCTTCCCCAACCTCCCAGTTGTGGCTTGACTTTAAATTTATGTATTTTAATGAAAAGAAGTTCTTAAGTTTAATAAAGTCAAATGTATCCTTTTAAAGGATAAATCTTTATCTGTATCTTGGACTTTTAAAAATACTCAGATTAGATTATGGATGATGCTGATGAAAAAGGGACAAAACAGAAAGCATCTCTAATGCTATCACAGAATCATTTCAAAAGGATATTCTGCTTAAATAAAACTAGCAAATGAGCCATCAACTATGTCAGACTCAGACAGCTCAAAGAAAATATTCTTCCTAAACAAAAGCTTATTTGAGAAAGAAATGACATGGACCCTGAGCAGGGCCAAGTAGGCAGGCCCACACCCTTCTCTGTCATTGAGATGGCTGATGTGGGCCTTAGCTGGAGCTTGACCCCTCGGCACGTACCAGTCAGTTCTGATCTGAAGTGTCTAAGAATCATCAGCTCACCTCCTAAAACAACTAGGACAATAGCAATGATGTCTTTAAGTCTTAAAATAAGACAATTACCCACCTCTTGTGTCCTGAGGAGAGAGGAGCTAGGTATTTAAGAAAACCGCCACTGGAGGCAAATACTTCACAGTCAGCCGAGCGGCAGACCACCATGAGCACTGCTGAAATTGCAGCAAATGTGCTCTGTCACCTTAAGGCCATACACCAAGCCATGCAGAAGGAGAACCAGAGTGGGCCTGCTCCAGGTGCCCTCCCACCTGTAACAGGGAGGGTGAGAAACTCAAGATCACCCAAAGAAACAACATTTCCATCTGCAGGGACCAAAGCTTTCAACAGCAACAAGGGAGGACATGATTTTCACTAGAATGCCCTCCAACCAAGAGGCACAGCAACAAATATTAACAATAATTTATTTTACCTTTCATATCATTTACCTTTATAAGCCATTAAACTCCTTTTTGAAATCAAGTGGGATGTATATAAATTAGGCAAACTCAAAACTGGTCACAGTGTCAAAGGTAAACTAGTGAGTGATGTCGCTGAAGATGGCTAAGCGAGGAACTCCGGAAGCCCGTCCTTCACTAAATGCAAGAAAAAAGCTGGCAAAATCTGTCAGAAACATCTTTTGTGGAACTCTAGAAACTAACCAAAAGCTTGCAACAATCAGTGGAAGCCCTGAACTGAGAAACCGGCTGAACCCTGCTAAGAGCCGTGAGCTCTGTGGCATTCTACCTCACCTCGGCCCTGTGCCCCGAGAGCTGGTGCCCCAGAAGTCAGAGGCCCACAGCCCAGTACGGGAACTTGGTGGGGGCTGGGGGCGGGCGGGTGGAATGGAACAGGCCTCATTTGCAAGGAATTTCAGTACCTGGTGGCTCCCGAGAAGACCGCTCAAGGGCTGCCTTGACCTCACAGACTCTGGATGCGCCTGTGCCGAGGCCGCTGTGGGTGGTGGTGGTGGGCACCACACTGACAACACTGACAGGCAAGTGTATTAGGTGTTCCTGCTGGGGGCCGAGTCACTGACAACTGAGGCAAATGACAGGCTAAACAAGTGGCTGACAGGAAAGGCCGGGGAATAAGGGCTGTGAAAAGCTCCCGCATGTTCCTGGGGTCCTAGAGGGCCATGCACATACCCAGGCTGTGTGCACGCTCAGGAAAGGCCTGAGAAGACCCTAAGCTCTCACCTCTGGCTGATCTTCAGGTTCTGCACAAGCAGGAAGTGAACACTAAGGCAAAATTGTCAACTGCCTGGCTGAGTTTCGAAAACATACCGCAACACTCACACAGACCCCACCTGAAGAGACAGACCTGGAGATAATTTCGGTTTCAGTACTTAAGGAAATCTCTGCACAACCATTAGCTGACTACACTGATGCCACAGACTACAGTGACCACATACGCTAAAGAACAAGGATTTATAAAATTAGCTCAAAAAAGTCATTATGCAAACAACAACTCAAACAAGCAGCAACAAATCCTAGGGAGAGGGGAGAATCTCATTTCCAGATTTGCCACATTGTAGTAATCAAAATGTCCATCTTCAACAAAAAAAATTATAAGGCAGGCAAAGAAATAAGGATGTATGGCCCATACACAGGAAAAAAAGCAAGTACTAGAAACTGTCTAGGAGGAAACCCAGACATCAGATTTACAAAGAGTCTGAATTATCAGTTTTACATAAGTTCAAAGAGATAAAGGAAACCAAGTCCAAAGAAGTAGAAGAAGGGAGTTCCCATCTCGGCTCAGCAGAAAGGAATCTGACTAGTGTCCGTGAGGACAGAGGTTCGACCCCTAGCCTCGCTCAGTGGGTTAAGGATCTGGTGTTGCTGTGAGCTGTGGTGCAGGTCACAGAGGTGGCTCGGATCTGGTGTTGCCATGGCTGTGGTGTACACTGGCAACTGTAGCTCCAATTTGACCCCTAGCCTGGGAACTTCCATATGCCATGGGTGTGGACCTAAAAAGCCAAGAAAATTAAAATAAAATAAATAAAATAAAATGTGTCTGTTAAAAAAGAAGAAGAAGTAAAAGAAACCATTAGAATAATTTCTCATGAAACAGAAAACATGAAAAAAGAGAAAACTTAGAAGGAACTAGGTGTTCCTGCTGTGGTACAGTGGGTTAAGAATCCAGCTGCAGTGGCTTGGGTCACTGCTGAGTCACAGATTTGATCCCTGATCCAGCATTGCTGCGGCTGTGGTATAGGTAAGCAGCTACAGCTCAAATTCAATCCCTGGCCCAGGAACTTCCACACGCTGCAGGTGCAGTCATTAAAAAATAAAAGGAATAAAATAGAGATTCTGGAGTTGAAAATGCACAATAACAAGAAAAACTCAACAAAGGGGCTCGACAGCAGAACTGAGCAAGCAGAAAAAAGAATTAGAGAACCTGAAGACAGGTCAATTGAGTTATCCAGTCTATGTAACAGAGGGAGAAAATAATAATAATAAAAAATATGAACAGCACTTCAAAGACTTGTGAGGTACCATCAGTAATATTAACATATACATTATGGGAGTCCCAGAAGGAGAGGAGGGAGAGAAAAAAGTGGGAAGAATATTTTAAAAGACAACAAAGAAAATTTTTCCACATTTGATGAAAAACATTAAACTGCACGTTCAGGAAACTCAGCAAACTCCAAGTAGGATAAACTCAAAGAGATTCACGCTAATACACATAACTGAATTGCTGAAAGACAAAAAGAATTTCGAAAGCAGAAAGAGAAGTGATTCCTTACAGAAAAGGATTTCTTCAATAAGATTAACAGTTGATATCGCATCAGAAACCATGAAGGACAGAAGACAATGGGATGACATATTCAAAGGGCTGAAAGAAAAAGGTATCAATTAAGACTCCTATGGAGTTCCCATCATGGCTCAGCGGAAATGAATCTGACTAGGAATCATGAGGTTGCAGATTTGATCCCTTGCTTCGCTCAGTGGGTTAAGGATCCAGCATTGCCGTGAGCTGTGGTGCAGGTCTCAGACAAGGCTCGAATCCTGCATTGCTATGGCTGTGGTGTAGGTCAGCAGCTATAGCTCCTATTAGACCCCTAGCCTGGGAACCTCCACAAGCTGCAGGTGCGGCCCTAAAATGACAAAAGACAAAAAAAAAAAAAAAAAAAAATAGACTCCTATATCTGGAGTTCCCACTGCGGTGCAGCAGGTTAAAGATCCAGCATTGCTGCAGCCATGGCAGAGGTCACAAATATAGCTCAGGTATGATCCCTGGCCCAGAAACTTCCATATGCCCACCTCAAAGAATCTTATTTCCAACAAAACTATGTTTCAAAAATGAAGGAGGCTCTCAACAAAATAATAGAAACTGAACCCAAAAGCATACTAAATGTACCATACATCATGACCAAGTGTGATTTATCACAGGAAAGCAAGGATGGTTCAATATAAGAAAATCAATGTAATATACCACATTAATAGAACTAGGGGGAGAAAAAACACATGGTCATCTCAACTGATGTAGAAAAAGCATTTGACAAAATCAAACACCCTTTCATTATAAAAAAAACTCTGAGAAAACTGGGAATAATAGGGAACTTTCTTCACATGATAAAGGATACCTATGAAAGCTCACATTTAATGATGAATGCTTCCACACTAAGGCCAGGAAGAAGGGAAGGATGCGTGCTTTAACCACTGCTGTTCAATATTATGCTGGAGGTTCTAGCCAGGCAATTAGGCAAGAAAAATAAATAAAACACATCCAAATGAGAAAGAAAGAAGTAAAATTATTCACAAATGATATGATCCTATATGTAGAAAATCCCAAAGAATTCATAGGAAAAGCAACTAGAACTAATACATGCATCAAAGTTGCAAGGTAAAAGGACCAACAAAGAAACATCAGTTGTGTTTCTACACACCAGCGATAAACAATCTGAAAAATAAATTTAAAGAGCAATTCCTTGAGTTTGGAGCTTTTGAGCACAAGCCGCTCATTTTCCTTGTTTGGCTCTGGGAAGGAAGGAAGGGAGGGAAGGAGAGAAAGAAAGAAAAGAAAGAAAGGGAAGAAGGAGTTCCCGTCGTGGCTCAGTGGTTAACGAATCCGACTAAGAACCATGAGGTTGTGGGTTCGATCCCTGGCCTTGCTCAGTGGGTTAAGGATCCGGCATTGCCGTGAGCTGTGGTGTAGGTTGCAGACGTGGCTTGGATCCCGCGTTGCTGTGGCTGTGGCGAAGGCAGGCAGCTACAGCTCCTGAGACCACTAGCCTGGGAACCTCCATAGGGAGCGGCCCTATATAAGGCAAAAAGACAAAAAAAAAAAAAAAAAAAAAAAAAAAAAAAAAAAAAAAAAAAAAAAAAAAAAAAAAAAAAAAAAAAAAAAAAAAAAAAAAAAAAAAAAAAAAAAAAAAAAAAAAAAAAAAAAAAAAAAAAAAAAAAAAAAAAAAAAAAAAAAAAAAAAAAAAAAAAAAAAAAAAAAGAAAGAAAGAAAGGGAAGAAAAGGAGGGAAGAAAGAAAAGAAAAGCAATTCTAATAATCATAGCATCCAAAAAAAATAGATTACCTAGGAATAAATTTAACCAGCAAGGTAAAAGATTTGTTCACTGAAAACAGCAACAACTGCTGAAAGAAATTAAAGACACTATTAAATGGCAAGATAATAGTTCTGAAATAGATCTATGTACATGGATTGGAAGACAACATTATTATGATGGCAATACTACTTGTGATGGTTAATTTTATATGCCAACCTGTCTGGGTTCCAAGATGCCTAGACATTTGCTCAAATATTATTCTAGGTGTTTCTCTCTCTCTTTTTTTTTTTTTTTTTTGTCTTTTTAGGGCTATACCCACGGCATATAGAGGTTCCCAGGGTAGGGGTCGAATTGGAGCTATGGCTGCTGGCCTACACTACAGCCACAGCAATGCTAGACATGAGCTGCATCTGCAACCTACACTGCAGCTCATGGCAATGCTGGATCCTTAACCCACTGAGGAAGGCCAGGGATAGAACCTGTGTCCTCATGGATGCTAGTCAGATTCGTTTCTGCTGAGCCACGATGGGAACTCCATATTCTAGGTGTTTCTGTGAGGGTGTTAGATGAGATTAACAATTAAATTGGTAGACCAAGTAAAGGAGATGGCCCTCCCCAGTGTGGGTGGGCCTCACCCAATCAGTCGAAGGCCTGAACAGTACAAAAGGGCTAATCCTCCCCCAACTAAGAAGGATGTTTTCTGCCTGTCTTCATATCGAGACACCATTTTTTTTATCCCCCTCCCTTCAAACTAAAACTGATATATCAGTTTTTCCTGGATTTTGAGCCTGCCAGCTTTTGGGTAGATACTATACCACTGGCGCTCCTGGTTTCAGGCCTTCAGACTCAGGCCAGAAGGAAGCCACTGGTTCTTGAGATGTTGGGACTTTCCTGCCTCCATAACTGTGTGAGATCCATTCTTCATAATAAATCTCTCTTCACACACACACACCCCTCTTACTGATTCTCCTCCTCTGGAGAACCATAACTGATATACTACCCAAAGCAACCTACAGATTCAATGCAATCCCTATTAAAATTCCAGTGGCCTTTCTTTTACAGAAATGAAAAATCTGATTCTCTAATTCACATGGAATTGCAAAAACGGGCCCCAATGAGCCAAAGCAGTATTGAAAGAGAAAAACAAAGTTGGAAGACTCACACTTCTCAAACTTCCTATAAGATGACAGTAATCAAAATAATGTAATATTGGCATAGGGACAGGCACACACACCAATGGAACACAACTGAAAGTCCAGAAATAAACCCAAACATAGATGGCCAGATGATTTTTGACAAGGATGCCAAGATCATTTAGTTGGAAAAAAAAACAGTCTCTGAAACAACTGGATAACTGAAAAGAAGAATGATCTGGACCCTTACCTCACTCGAAACACACAAACTAACTCAAATGGATGAACTAAAATATAAAAGGTAACACTGTGAAACCATTAGAAGAAAACGTGGTAAATTGTCATGACCTTGCATTTGGCAAAGGATTCTTAAATATGACAACAAAAGCACAAGCAACAAAGAAAAGTAAGATAAATTGGCCTCACCAAATTTGAAAGCTTTTTGTGCATAGAACACTGTCCAGAATGCGAAAAGACAATAACAAAATGGGACAAAATATATGCAAATCACCTATCTGATAAGGGTTTAGGGTCCAGAATATATAAAGACAAACAACCCAATTAAAAATGGGCAAAGGGGAGTTCCTTAACCCACAGCTGGTTAAAGGATCCAGCATTGTCTCTGTAGTAGGTTGGGTCTCTGCGGAGGTGCAGGTTTGATCCCCAGCCCAGTGCAGTGGGTTAAGGACCCAGTGTAACCACTGCTGCTGGTGTAGGTCGCAGCTGTGTGGCTCAGATTCGATCCCTGGCCCGGGAACTTCCAAATGCCATGCGTGTGGCAAAAAATAAAAATAAAAAATAAAAATGGGCAAAGGATTTGAATAAACATTTCTCCAAGGAAAGCAGTAGTAGCCAACGAGCATATGGAAAGATGGTCAACATCATCAGTCACTAGGGAAAAAAATCAAACCCAAGGATTTACACTTCATATGCACCAGGACAGCTCTAATTTTTTTTTTAAAGTGAGGTAACGAGTATTGGTGAGGATGTGGAGAAAATGGAACCCTCATATATTGCTGGTGGAAACCAAATGGTTCAGCTTTTGGGGAAAACATTTTGGCAACTCCTCAAAAAGTTAAACACAGATACCACTGACCCAGAATTCCACTCCCAGGTATACACCCCAAGTATCTGAAAACGGGTACTCAAAACCAATGTATGTACAGATATGTTCCTAGTAGCACCATTCAGATGCTCAAAAGGCAGAAACAACTCACAGGAAAAGATAAATAAAATGTGGGACGAGTACTGCTAATCCATAAAAAGAAATAATGATACTGGCTGTAACAGGGATGAGCCTGGAAAACATTATGCTAAGTGAAAGATGTCAAAAACAAAAGGTCACATACTAAGATTCCATTTATATGAAATACATAGAATAGGGAAATCTATAGAGACGAAAGCAGATTGGTGGCTGCCCAGGAGACGTCAGGGGCTGAGGCAAGGGGAGATTAACAGCAACTATGGGGTCTCCTTGCTGGGATGATGATGGCCTAGAACTAGACAGTGTTGATGGCTTTACAACACTGTGAATACACTAAAATCACTGAACTGCACATTGTGAATGGCTTAAATGATAAATTTTTTCATAATAAAAATTATGAATAAAAATAAAACACGTAAGGAGCTTAGATACCCCAATCTCTCTCTTTATCACACACAGCCTGATAACCACTTCTTACCAACTACAGCAAAAAAGTAATGGGGAGTTCTCTTTTGGCGCAGTGGGTTAAGGATCTGGCATTGTCATTGCAGTGGCTCAGATTGCTACTGTGGTACAGGTTTGATCCCTGGCCCAGAACTCTCACAGGTCGCAAGTGTGGCCAATAATAATAATAATAATAATAATAATAACAACGAATAGCAGCAAATCCACAATTCTGTTCGTGCCAGACGTGGCAGTAAATAAGCAAAGTCATATCTTTGGAAGCTTCTGAAATGGTGAATTGTGGAAACCTTTGACTAGATTTCTTGATTTAAATATAAATACCTTTCTTTCACTTATTTATATGTGGGTATAAAAACAGTTAAATTCGGAGTTCCCATCGTGGCTCAGTGGGAATGAATCTGACTAGCATCCATGAGGATGCAGGTTCGAATCCTGGCCTTGCTCAGTGGGTTAAGGATCCAGCACTGCTGTGGCTGTGGTGTAGGCCAGCAGCTGTAGCTCTGATGCGACTCCTAGCCTGGGAACTTCCATAAGCCGTGGGTGCAGCCCTAAAAAAAAAAAAAAGCCTCAAAAAAAGTTAAATTCTACCTTAATACTAAAGTTCAGATGTGATAATTATAGGTTAATGAAATTCTGTAATATTTATGATAATTATTGTGCTAATGAAAAATTATGTAAACTCAGTCAAATGCATTAAAGAGACAGTGGAGGAGGCAGCTTTTAGGTACCTGTGGACTCATATTTAACAGCTGGATCTGCGGAAGCAGTGTGAAGATCACGACACCCACAGATGGACACACGTGCCTCAGGTGGCCACCCGGGCCACTCGGCCGAGGGGAACCTCAGGCCATGGCCAGCACCTCACCTTCCCGTCCACATTCCAGCATCAGCTTGGCAAGATGCTTCCACACACATGAAGAAAAATGTCCTGCTGAACAGTGACGACAGAGACACCGGGCAAAGGAAGTGCAAAGGGAGCTACAGTGAAGGAAAGCACGGGCCAGGAAACGGCACCCGAGTGGCTGTGCTCAAGGAGCTGAGCAGGCCCTGGAAGCAGCCGCCTCTGAGGGGGGTCCCAGGCCGGGAGCGGGGGCCAGGCCTGCCACAGCGCCGAGGGCCCTACCGCTCTGATCTGCAGCTTCCAAGGGAGTAGAATTATTACCCTGTTATTACAGTATTTACTGCTTGCTGCGTGTTTGCGTACGAGTTTACTGTACATTGACACTGTATTTTTACTCAAATGAAAACGGTCTCTGTTTGAGAGATTCACCTCATAGAAGTTTCTGGCTGGTGACTCGGGAAGCCCTTCTTTAAGAGCTGAAGCACGCCTGTGCTCAGAAACACAGCAGACCTGGACTGGATTCCTTTCACTTTCCTCTATGCCTCCTTTACATTCCCCTACTTCTGTGATTTAAGTGGAGCTACATTTTACTTGGAGATTAAAAACTGGAAACAAAAGTGCATCTGCTGACAGAAGGGTGTTCCAAGAACTGGAAAGCCCGGGGAAAACCAAAAAAGGGAAGCACTGGATAAACAAAGAAAATGGCTCCTGCCAGCAAGAAAGTACCAAACACAACACTGATGCAGAAAAACAAGACCAACATCAAGCCTAGCAGAGAGATGAAAAACAGCATCCAAGTGACACCACTAAAGGAAGAGAGGAGAAAACCGCAGACAGAGGGGTGTGCCCTGTTGATAAAAAAGTACTCTGGCAGCCCGTATTTATGCAGACATTTCTGCACTGGCTCTTTGCATGATGCCTGATGCCAAATGCTCTGTGGAGGGAGAGGGCCTGTGGCTAATGTGCTGGGAAAGCAAAGACAAGAGGAGACTAGATCTGCTTCCAAGCAGATTGGCAGATCATAATCACACAGGAAAAGCCCCACGAAGGAGAAAGAAAAAGGAAGAGAGACCAACTGACGCAGGCATACAGCTGGAAAAGAACCTGATTAAACCATAAGATAAAACCCGGTCCTAGACCCTTTAGAAAAACAACAGCCATCTGAGGCCCAGCACCGCCAATATCCCTTGGCGCGTATGATTTAGGACTTTTAGAAAAGCATTCATTCAACTTGGCCTATGCACAAGAACGCTGCGCGTCTCCTGGCCCAGGGTCCTGCCACCTGGACAGGAAGGAGGAGGAAAGCTCAGGGCTCAGTCCGCCCGACATACAACTAAGAGGGGCAGCACCTTCCTGGAGGATGCTGCCCTGAGGCCAAGCCCGGCCTCCAGGGGGGCTGCAGGGTGTGCGATAAGGTTCCTTTTCCTGGAGCATTGACTCTACTGGGAAAAATGAGTGAAAAGCATAAAACATGGCCATATTTAGGAGTGGGCTGCTACATTTAAGTCACCTTTAGAATACAGCATGAGACTTCTAAACACAGCAGCCCTTATCTGCGCGCTCTTTCCCAATCTCCTCGGCAAGCTGTAAAGCTGGGAGCGCTCAGGTGCTGACCCAGACCCCCCCTTCTCCCCCGCATACTCCTGCGGGTGATCACGCACCCTCCCAAGGCCTCACCCATCACACCTGCACCAACAAGCCCGGCTCTGAGCCCCACTCTCACTGAGCTCCCAGACAACTCTGCTCCGTGTGTCGCCCTGCACAGCAGCCTCGTAGCCCACGCAGCCAACGCAGCCAAGAGGGACTCTGTCGTTGTCAGTGCTTCCCGTTTCTGTTCAGCACACCTCGACCTATTCAGTAACAGCCTGCTCCCATCCCAGGGAGAGACACTACCACCCAGCCAGCGCCCAAGGCAGAAATGTCCCTGCCTCCCAGACTCTGGTACCCAGTCATTACGCAAACCCATCATTACCTCCAGCCTAACTGCCGACCACCACCGCATCCCTGCTCACAGGGGCTCATTCTGTCCCTCAGGTTCGGTTTACTCACCCACAGTCTCCTCCAGCTAAAACAACCCATCTTGAGATTCTAGTCCAAGCCTCTCATTTTATACATAAGGAAAACCAGGCCAAGACAAGAGAGGTACTTGCAAGGTCCCCAAACTACTGAGAAATCTGCAAGTGGATAAAGAGCAAAATAGATGACATTTATGTGCAGGAGAGACATATTGTTGATTCATGCCAATATATTTGGCTTTTTTCCTTTTTTTTTTTTAGGGCCGCACCTACAGCATATGGAAGTTCCCGGGCTAGGGACTGAACTGGAGCTGTAGCTGCTGGCCAAGGCCACAGCCACAGCAACACAGGATCCAAGCCGCACCTGCAACCCACACCACAGCTCACAGCAATGCTGGATCCCCAACCCACTGAGCGAGTCCAGGGACCAAACCTGCATCCTCAGGGATACTAGTCAGGTTCGTTTCCACTGCGCCACGATGGGAACTCCTCCCCACATTTTTTAAAATTAGTTTTTTTCAGGACCTACTATACAGCACAGGGTAATCTACTCAATACTCTGTAGTGACCGATATGGGAAAAGAATCTGAAAAGGAACAGATATGTGTGTACATATAACTGATTCACTGTGTTGTACACCTGAAACTAATACAAGACTAAGTTAACTATACTCAAATAAAACCTTTTTTTTTTTTTGGTCTTTTTAGGGCCATACCTGCAGCATATGGAGGTTCCCAGGCTAGGGGTCTAATCGGAGCTGTAGCTGCAGCCGATGCCACAGCCACAGCAACTTCAGATTCGAGCAGCATCTGTGACCTACAGCACAGCTCACAGCAACACCGGATCCTTAACCCACTGAGTGAGGCCAGGAACCGAAGCTGAGCCCTCATGGATGCTAGTCAGATGCGCTTCTGCTGAGCCACAATGGAAACTCCTAAAATTTATTCAAAAAAAAAGTTTTTCCTATAATATAGCCAACATGATGGAATATATACAGATGTATAAAAGAAAAAAAGGGATAAGGAGGCTCTATGTATACTGCTACGGTGAGAGCTCACAGCGTGCTGCTAAATTAGAAACAACATGGAGAAAAGCCTGTATACTACCGTTTTCTAGGAAAGAGGGCTGGGGGTGTAAATGTGAACACACACACACACACACACACACACACAAACTACTTACATTAAAAACAGAAACCAAAACCTAAACACAAGCTACCTGTGGAGGAGGGAAGAAACAGTGTATAAAGATCAGGAATGAGAGTGAGATTTCTGAAAATACTTTACTTTGACGTGGAACCATGAAAATATTTTTTATAAATCTCTAACACAAAATTTACAAGGAAGTTATCCCTTCGGATAAAGATGAAATAGACAGATCTGTGTAACAAGCTGGTGGCACACTGTGGAACTGGTCCAGGTGACTTTAATTTGGCAGAAGCTCCCTAGGGACAGGACCTAAGGACAAAAAGACCTGCAGAAAACTGTAAAAGTTTTCAGTAATCATGTACTGGCTGGCAATGTATTGGTGTTATTACTCTAAAACTATCATGTATACTTTATAGGTTAAAACAAGTCAGTAATGACGTGAATATGTTGTTAGAAGCCAGGATCTTCAGCATCAAAGAAAAGACATATCAGTGTGAAATCAAAGAAGCGAAAACCGTTACAATTCTAGATTGGAAACAAAAATGCCAGTATGAACTCAAGATTAAGAAGCATATTTCCTGGCTGTCCACCAAACAGGCGTGGAACCACCACCAGCCCTGCAGCAATAAGCATCCCCAGGGCCCAGACTATGGTCCCAAGACACCATTTTCTACAAACGGAAACCAGGGCTGAGGAGAGAAACAGCCGATTCCAGGTCTGGAGTGAAAAAGTACAGAATGAATCCGAAACATCTCACCATTTCAGGAAGGAAGGAAAGGATTCGTCAAAGGACGAGTCAACCTAAAGGGGCCCCACCGGCAAAGCGGCACAATTTTAGCATCCGTAAGAATGATAGCTGCCAACGTATTAAAACACAGTGCGCAGCTTTAAATTCCTGAGTTTACACTGGTACTTAAAACAATCTCTGGTCATTTCGGGAGTGGCTATCAAACCATCTCATTACTCTGAGAACCCATGAAGAGAAACCATCGGGCATCTATCCTACCTTCCTATACAAACCACCCCTCAGGGTAACCAAATAGTTAATGAGAGGTTTCTCTTGACACAAGTATTTCAGTAAGTCAAGGCAGAGTACATGGTAAGCCGCGTGACATCGTCATTAACCCCTGATGACTGGGTCTGGGTGGTGGGCACCCCTGGTACCAGAGCAGGCGTGTGCCTTCCGGCAAGGGCACATCCCAGCCCTCTGAGCGCGCGTGCTCGAAGCCTGAGCAGATGGAGGCTCCAGACCCACACACCATCTCTCAGGACGTACAGAGAACACGGTCAACAGAAACAGCACAAGTCAAAACAGGGAAACCTCTGACTCCAGAACAACAAGCCCGGATTCTCCAACACAGAAAATGCAAGGAAGAAAAGGGATGGGGCGGAGCAATCAACTGATTAACAGACACCTCAGAGACAGATCAGCCAAATGCAGCGGTTTGGACTCTGCTTCAAACAAACTTAAAAAATTGAGACTGCTGGGGAAATTGAATGGTACTGTGATTACGAATAAAAATTTAAATAGCAGTTTCCTTGATACTTAAGAATTTATCAAAAAATAGCTATGTATTAAATCTCACTTTGGATGCAAACATTTCAAACCCATTTCATATTCATTTTAATGTTCTAACAAAGAGTTCTTAGTTTCAAGTACAAATGCCACTCAATCACACATCAGAGATTAAAAACACGGGGTATTTTGTTCCCTTCAAACTCCTAGAGCAAGCAGCTCAGCATCCAAAGACACAATACTGAACTGAGGCAGGCAGGCCTCCACCCTCAGCCACGGGCACCCTTACCGCAAGGCACATCTCCCAGGGAGGGTGGGCCTCAGAGCCTTCAGAGGGCAGGCACAGGTGATGCCACCGCCCCTGGTTTTCAAACACAGTGAAGATTACTGAGCCATCGGGTATAGAATCTATTATTCTCAGAGTTTAATGCTGCTTTACAAAAAAAAGAAAAAGAAAGTCAGGCACACCCAAGCGCAGTGCCATGGGTGCAGGGGACACTCAGATACACCGGTTACGGAATGAAACCGCTGGAGCCGAGCACAACTAAGTCTGGGATGTTTCTGACTTGACTTTACTGTCATGCAAAGCAAACAGGTAACAGCTGAAGAAAGAAATCTACACAAGTTAAAATTTTCCAGGGACGTACCTGTGTGTCATGTGCTATATAAGAAGATTTATCTAAGCTTGATCACGGAGGGAGAGACTTCGATAAAGAAAAAAGCAAAGCTGTGCCACTCTTATCCTTTCTCAGATAACGTAGTGGAGTCCCTTAGCCTAGGAAGTAAGAACAATACTTGGTTAACTTGCATGTGGGAAATTAATTTTAAAGCTTCTAAAAACAGAACATTAAAATGGAAATTTCTGAAAAATGTTATAGTAAGACGTTTAAGAGAAAACACTGGTAATAATCCTATATAAAACACGTGCTTTGGATTTTCTGCATTTTTTGGGCTGAACATAAATTACAGTTTGGATAATTTCAGACTACTTTTATTTTACTCTATTATTTTTTCATTTTTAAAAGTTTTATTGAAGTGTAGTTGAGTTATAAGGTTGTGATAATAGATACTTTTATTTTAAAATTACTTTTAGCATGAATATCATATGTACATAGAAAAGTAAAGGGAAAAAGTATATATAGTTTTACAAGGCTGTTACACAAACAGCAGCCCAAATACCACTCCACCACGGCCCTGATGGAACCCCCAAGAGATCTGGGTGCCTCTCTCTGATCCTAAGCCCTTTACTCCCCCTGTGAGTAACAACTATCCCAACTTAAAAAAATAATAATAATTTCCTTGTTTTTCTTTGGACCTAGGCATGGTAGCCCTAACTGATAGTTTATTTTTGCTAGCTTCTGAATTTCACATAAACGCAATCGTCCTGCTCTCGTTTTGCTCCACTGCTGTTGCTGGCCCGGGCGTTTATTTTTCTTGCTGTTAATAATATTCCACAGACTTAACAACACGCCGCAATTCACTTACCCGTCCCCCTGCCCCCCGGGTAGTCTCTGCTGTGGGGCATGTTCAGGCACTAAGACCTTTCTGAGACTGCTATCTTAAGCCCCCAGGCACGTACCCCTCTTGCAGACACCTACAAGTGTGACTAGGTTAAGTGCATATTCAACTGTGCTACATAAAGCAGAGCGAGCCACTTCCTAAGGCAGCTGTAACAATTCACACCCCACCAGATGGGTGTGAGAGGTGGCTGCTCAAATTTTTCAAGACACTTCGGACCTTTTTAACTCCTGCTAACTGAATGGTTATGCAATGGTATTCTAATAATTCTTTATTACATAGAATTTTATAATTATTTTGAAGAAAAACTCACGGAATTTTACATCTGACACTTGGCCACAATGTAATTTTGAGACCAAGCATTTGTTCCCTTCCCCACAGTTACTGCACCCCAATTTCTCACCAGGCGTAACCACTCAATCTCAGCCCACCAGCTTCCAGAGACACCGCTTCCAACCCCCAGGACACAGGGACAGGTGTCGCCGGGGCCTGGCCGGTGAAAGCATCCTCTTCCCAGCCAGCTGGTCCAGCTTGTGAGCACGCAACCCGAGTCAAGATGGATGAAGTCTTCATCCTCTGGAACGTAAAGAACTCTATTTCCAGAGGATTTGAACGTGAGCCCATAGGAGCAAAGAGCCTCTTTGAGAATGGAGCAAAGTGATCCACGTGCAGCCAGACCCACTTGAGGCTTCTCCATAAATTCGTTCATTCATTCTGGTCACCCCGCAGCATACGGAGTTCCCAGGCTAGGGATGGAATCTGAGACAGAGTTGTGACCTACACCCCAGCTTCAGCAACACTGGGTCCTTAACTCACTGCACTGGGCTAAGGATCAAACCCAAGTCCTTGCTGCAGGGACACTGTGGATCCTGTTTGCACCACAGTGGGAACTACCTGAGGCTTTTTAATTAGGTGATCAATAAATCCCCTGGTAGCTTGTAACAGCTAAGGTCCAGTTACATCAGAAAGAGCCCTCACTGACATAATCACTTATCATTAAGTAGTTTTAATCTACTCAGTAAGCTACATGGGTCAATTAAGGTAACACATGATAATGCGTACACATACACACACAGCCTCAATATTCTTTCATTTACATTTTATAAATCAAAAAGTTTATCACCCAAACTTGGACTACAGTTCTTGCTAAATGGCAAGTTAAATAACTCTGAATGCTTCTTTGGCAAGAGAATGAAAAATCAATAGCTGTAATTTATTTGTTCTTGTCTGCTATGAACACTTCACTAATTACACTATCCCTATTGGGTTTTAGTAACAAAGTTATGATAACCTCATAAAATAGATTAGGCAGTGTTCCCTGGTTTATTCTGAGGAAGTATTTGGGTAAGACTGGAATTGATGCTTCCTTGAAAGTCTAGTGGAAATTAACAATGAAGCCATCTGTGCCTAAAAAAAAAAAAATTGTTTTTTCCTTTTTAGGGCCACGCCCATGGCATGGCACATTCAATCCCAGGCTAGGGATTGAATCAGAGCTACAGATGCCAGCCTGCACCACAGCCACAGCAACGCCAGGTCCAAGCAGCATCTGTGACCTACACCACAGCTCATGGCAACATCAGATCTTTGACCCACTGGGCAAGACCAGGGATCAAACCCACAACCTCACGGTTCCTAGTCGGATTCGTTTCCACTGCGCCATGATGGGAACTCCCTGTCCCTAAAATTTTTCTTTTGTCTTTTTGCCTTATCTAGGGCCATACTCGCAGCATATGGAGGTTCCCAGGCTAGGGGTCTAACAGGAGCTGTAGCCACTGGCCTACACCACAGCCACAGCAACGCAGGATCCGAGCCGCCCGCATCTGCAACCTTCACCACAGCTCATGGCAACGCCGGATCCTTAACCCACTGAGCAAGGCCAGGGATCAAACCCGCAACCTCATGGTTCTTAGTCAGATTCGTTAACCACTGAGCCACAACGGGAACTCCCCTAAAAATTTTTAATTACTGATTCTTTTCTTTTTTAGAGGTTACAGAACTAGTTAAGGTTGTCCACTTTTTCTGCAGCTACTTTTGGAAAGTTACATTTCTAAAGAAATTTATTTCATCTCAAGTTTTAAGTTTACTGACACGATGCTATATCTAATAAATAATCATACTTTGTGATTTTTTTAATGGTCTATAGAATCCAAAGTAGTTTTTTTCCTTTCTTTCCACTGATTGCGCCTCTTTTGTTTCCCTTATCAGTCTCACCAGAGGTTTGTCAATACTAGACTATTCAAAGAACCAAATTTTGGCTTTGCTGATCTTTTCTACTATAAAATTTCCATTTGCTTAATTCTGCTCTTATTTTTATTACATTCTTCCTTTGGGTTTTTTTTTTTGCTATTCTTTTTCTAATCTTTAATTAGATGATGCTTAGGCTACTAATTTTCAGCTTTCTACTTTTTTTAAGCTACAAATCTCCCTCCATGTACAGCTTTGGCTGCATTCTTTAAGTATGTAGTATTTTCATTTTCATCCAGTTAATAATTTTCTAACTTCCATTATATCATCATCTGAGAATATTTAAAAATACTCCTTGGGAGTTCCCATTGTGGTGGAGTGGAAATGAATCTGACTAGTATACATGAGGATGTGGGTTCAATCCCTGGCCTCACTCAGTCGGTTAAGGATCTGGCATTGCTGTGAGCTGTCATATAAGTTGCAAGATGTGGTTCAGATCCTGAGTTGCTGTGGCTGTGGTGTAGGCCAGCAGATGTAACTCCGATTTGATCCCTAGCCTGGGAATTTCCATATGCTGCAGGTGTAGCCCTAAGAGATAAATAAATAAATAAATAAATAAATAAATAAATAAATAAAATCAGGGAGGTACAGAACAAAAATAAAAATATTCCTTTATTTTTAAATTCTTAGGGATTTCATAATTATCTTTTTGTTACTGATTTACAGCTCAGTTCCACTGAGGTCAGAGATTATAATCTATATTCTTTGAAATGTACTGGACTATGGCCTAATATGGTCAATTTTTATAAATGTAATGTATGCCTGAAATAAAGTGTATGTTGCAGTTTGGGAATAGAATGTTATTTATTTTTTTATTTTTTTGCCTTTTGTCATTTTAGGGCCACACACACGGCATGTGGAGGTTTCCAGGTTAGGGGTCTAATCAGAGCTGTAGCCACTGGCCTATGCTGCAACACCAGATCCAAGCCATGTCTATGACCTACACCACAGCTCACGGTAATGCCGGATCATTAACCCACTGAGCAAGGCCAGGGATCGAACCCGCAACCTTATGGTTCCTAGTCGGATTCGTTAACCGCTGCGCCACAAGAGGAACTCCTAGAATGTTATTTATACGTATATCAGATCCTATTTAAAACACCTAAATTAAAAAAAAACTGTGCTTTAAAATCTGTGCTTAACAGATTTTTGGGGGAGGCCTGCTTAGTCTGTTAAATACTGAGATACGCTGAAATCTCCATTATAACTGTAAGTCTGTTTTTCCCTTGTATTTATGTCACTCTCTACTTGGATATTCTAGAGTCAAATTATCAGGCTTATTCACATTTATAATTATAACGATTTTCTTTTCTTTTCTTTTTGCCTTTTTAAGGGCTACACCTGTGACATGCAGCAGTTCCCAGGCTAAGTTCTCGGAACTACAGCTGCTGACCTACACCACAGCCACAACAAAGCCAGACCCGAGACGAGTCTGCGACCTACACCACAGCTCACAGCAACACCGTGTCCCCAATCCACTAAGCGGGGCCAGGGATCAAACCTAACACTGAGCCACAATGGGAACTCTTTGATGATTTTCTTTCTTTCTTTCCTTTTGCTTTTTAGGGCCGCACCTGCAGCATATAGAAGTTCCCAGGATGGGGGTTGAATCAGAGTTGCAGTCTCCCGTCTACACCTCAGCCACAGCCATGTGGGACTTGAACTGCTTCTGTGACCTATGCTACAGCTTGTGGCAAGGAATCGAACCTGCATCCTCACAGATACTGGTTGGGTTCTTAACCTGCTGTGCCATAACAGGAACTTCAGCTAACTTTATCTTTTAATTGGAACACAATCTATTTACATTTGAAGTAATTACTTATATCTAGATTTAATTCTATTATTTTATCAGGCAGGGGCTATGTGCCGCCTTTGGGGTTGTCATTCTAGTACCCACTCCCCGGTAATCTGGCAGTTACGTAGTTTCTACTTTTTAGTAATTACTCTAGATAGCATAACGTACAGGTTCTTGTCTAAGTCCAATGTTATTCCGTATCTTTACCCTTCTCTTGGACAGCAAAGACCTTAAAATATTAACTCCAATTATTGTATTTCCAACTTATATTCTACTGTTGTGTGTGCACATGTGAATCTTTTTGTGGTTATTAATGTTTCATACAATATTCATTCTTTCTTTAGATGCGGAATTCTTTCTTCTAGTGTATTAAAGCCATCACTCTAAGTCTTTTGACTTTTCACTGCTCATGTTTAGAAGTCTACTGCTGTTCCTTTAATGTGTTTTAATGTGTTTCAATGTGGGTTTAGGGGTGATTTGTTTTGACTTATCCTGCCAGTCATCTGCTGAACATCTTGGATCTTTGGTTTGGCTTCCTTCATAGTTTGTGGGATTTTCCGCCATCACGTCTTTAAATATTTCCCTGTACCATCCTTTCTGTCCTTAGAACCAATCAAACATGTTGGAGCTCACTGTTTCCTCTGCATCTCCCGCCTCCCCTTTGTGTTTTCCACATTCCAGTCTGTGCTTCATTTTCATTTTTCTTCTTTTGGTCTATTGCTGTTGGTAGATTACATCGATTGATTTGCCAGTGTTAAACCAACCTTTCATTCCTCACTTGATCATAATGTAGTATCCTTTTTGTACATTGTCTAGTGGGTTCTATTTGCTAAAATTTATGGAAGATTTTGTGTGTATGCCAAATACTACTTGCTGGCCTTCCTTTATTATAATATCTTTGTCTGATTTTCCTCTCAGGGTAGCACTGGCCTTATAGAGAAAGACAGAAAGTATTTCCTCCTCTTGTATTTTCTGAAAATAAATATTCTTATTTTCAGATTAGTCTTCTTTCTTCTTTAAGTGTTTAATAGTTAATCAATAGATGAGGTCATTGGGGCCTGGAGTTTTCTTTGAGATAGGATTTTAAATACTAATTCAACTTCTTTAATACATTGTTATACAGGTTATACATTTGATTTTTTTATTTTTTTAATATATTTATTTATTTATTTTCTTTTTTCTTGCTTTTTAAGGCTGCACTAGCAGCATATGGAGGTTCCCAGGCTAGGGGTCTAACTGGAGCTACAGCTGCTGGCCTACACCACAGCCACAGCATCGCCAGATCCGAGCCGCGTCTGCAACCTACACCACAGCTCACGGCAATGCCGGATCCTTAACCCACTGAGCGAAGCCAGGGATCAAACAGCAACCTCATTGGTTTCCGCTGAACCACAACGGAAGCATTTGTTCTTGAGTGAGCTTTGGTTGTTTACGTTTTTCAACAGATTTGTTCATTTTATTTACTTAGGTTGTCAAATTTATTGGCATAAAGTTATTCATAATATTCCTTATCACCCTTTCAATGTCTGTAGGATCTGTAATAATATCCTCTTTTACATCCCTGATATTGGCAATTAATATTTCTTGTTTTCCCCACTGATGAGAGACTTTTCTGGATATAAGACATCTTTAACTTACCACAGTTTAGCCTCAAGTAATATTACAACCACTTGAGAGTCAGTAAAACTGTACTTTCATTTCTTTCCTTCCGACCTTTGTGCTACTATTGTCATTTATTTACCTCTAACAGTATTTTAATTTCCAAAATACATTATTTTTGCCTTAAAGAGTCCATTAAAAAAATTAGGAGTGAATATTTACCAATTTGCTGACCATTTCTGGATCTCTTCATTCCTGTTTAAAAATTTCCATCTGATACAATTTTCCTTCTATTTGAACTTCCTTTAAAATTTCTTGTAGTGTAGTTCTGCTGGCAAAAAATTCTGCCAGCTTTTCTCAGCCTAGAAATTTTGATTTCACTTTCATTTTTAAGAGATATTTGCACTGGGTACAGAATTCTAAACTAACAGGTTTTTTTCTTTTCAGAACAGTTACTTAAAAATGTCACTGTGGTCCCCTGGCTGGAACTGGTTCTGACCAGCAGTCTGCTGACCTTTATAGTCTTTGCTCCCCTGTAACATGTGTTTTTTTCTCCCTGCTTTTTAAGATTTTTTTTCTCTTTATCACTGGTTGTTTCAGCAATTGCATTACGTGGTACCTTGGTGAGATTTTCTTTGTTTACTCTGTTTGGGGTTTGTAAGGTTTGTGGTTTGCAGTCTTTGTTAAATTTGGACATTTTTTAGCCACTATTCCTTCAAATCTGGTTCCATTCCCTCCGCTTCTTGTGGGACTCCAGTTACACGTCTTAAAACAGCTGATTTGGGGGGGGGAGGCTTTTGAGGGCTGCACCCATAGCATATGGTGGTTCTCAGGCTAGGCGTGGAATGAGAGCTACAGCCGCTGGCCTACGCCACAGCCACGCCAGATCTGAGCCGTGTCTTTGACCTACACCACAGCTCATGGCAATGTCATATTCTTAACCCACTGAGCGAGGCCAGGGATGGAACCTGAGTCCTCACGGATCCCAGTCTGATTTGTTTCTGCTGAGCCACAAAGGGAACTCCAAACAGATGATTTTGTCTCACAGGTCACTAAATGCTGTTATTTTGTTCAATCTTTATTCTTTGTACCATATTTTGGATACTTTCTATTGCTATGTGTTGCCAATTTGCTGTTAATCTCTCTACTATATCTTTCATCTCTAGAAGTCCTCTTTCAGTCTTTTCCATAGCTTTCGCTCATTATGCTCATGTCCCCCACAAATAGGTATGTGTTTACAATAGCTGTTTTAGTATCCTTGCCTGCTAATTCCATCGTATCTGTTATTTCTGAGGGTTTTTGTTTTGTTTTGTTTTGCTTTTCAGGGCCACACCTGTGGCATATGGAGGTCCCCGGGCTAGGGGTCAAATCAGAGCTTCAGCTGCTGGCTTATACCACAGCCACAGCCACATGAGACCTGAGCTTCATCTGCGACCTACAGCACAGCTCACAGCAGTGATGAATCCTTAAGCCATTGAGCAGGGCCAGGGATGGAATTCGCCTCCTTGTAGATACTAGTTGAGTTCGTAACCACTGAGCCACGACAGGAACTCCTATTTCTGAGTTTCTGTTGACCGATCTTCCTCCTGGTTAATATCATATTTTCTTGCTTCTTTGCATCCTGGTAATTTTTGTTAGATGCTGGACACAAAGTTTTTTACATTACTGGATGCCGGATTTTATCATGTCCTTAAAAATACAGCAGGGACTTTGTTCTAGGAATGCAGTTACCTGGAATCAGTTGGGACAGGTCTGCAGCGGTCCTTTAGTCCAGAGCTAACTCGGTCCCTTTTCTCCCTCCCTGTCCTGTAACGTGGAAATTGTCTTTAGACCAGGACTGGCAAACTATGGCCTGAGGACCAAATCCAACCTGCTACTGTCTTTATAAATAAAGTTTTATTGGAACACACCCATGGCCATTCATTTTCCTACTTGGTATGAAAGTAGCTACAGACAATGGCAGAGCTGAATGACTGTGACAGAGACTGTATGTTCTGCAAAGTCTAAGATGGTCGCTATCTGGCCCTTCATAAAAAGTCTGTTTGTATCCCTGCTCTAGAGAATAAGCCACAGCAACTGTAGGGCTCACCTCTTCTGTTTCCTTTATTTCAAGAAACAGAGTCCTAACCTCCGGTTGACCAAGGTCTGACCACCGCTGTTTCACACATTTTGTCTGGTCTTCAAGTAGTTTAAGACGGGAGTCAGGTTTGGGAGGAGGGCAAGGTGAGCGAGGTATTCGCCTCAGCTAAGAATTTTCAGAAAGTGCCAAAACACTCAGCAATAGGGATAAAATCAAAATTAATGCAAAAAGCCATGAGAAACAAAATACTACAATTTTAAATAAAGATAGTATCAGTAACAGTGTTGAGCCGAGCCATGCTGAAGCTGAGGCAAAAGGAAAAATCATCACTACTGATCCTATCTCTAAAATTTGATTTTTTTAAATTGCGGATTTTTTTATTTACTTTTATCAAAGACAATTTTTTCAAAGTATTGCACTAAAATGTTAGGAGTTCCCTGGTGGTCTAGTGGCTAGGACTTGGTACATTCACTGCTGTGGCCCAGGTTCAATCCCTGGTCTGGGAAGTGAGATCCCACATCAAGCTGCTGCTTTGGTCAAAAAAAAAAAAAAAAGTTATTAATCTCAATTACTGAGCTTTCCGGTGCACCCTTAAATTTTGCACCTGAGGCAAATGCCTCATTCGCCTCATTCTACTCTTGGTGGAGAGTAAACCTCCATCACAAGTGACATGAAAGAGTCTAGGAATGACTTTTTTTCCTTTTTTGGTCTTTTTTTTGTGTTTTGCAGGGCCGCACCTGCAGCATATGGAGGTTCCCAGGCTAGGGGTCCAATCGGAGCTGTAGCCTCTGGCCTATACCACGGCCACAGCAATGCCAGATCTGAGCCGTGTCTGTCTGCGACCTACACCACAGCTCACGGCAACGCCAGATCCTTAACCCACTGAGCGAGGCCAGGGATCGAACCTGCAACCTCATTGTTCCTAGTCGGATTCGTAAACCACTGAGCTACGACGGGAACTCCTCTCCTTTTTTTTTTTTTTTTTTTTTTTTAATGGCTGCACCTGTAGCATACGGAAATTCCTAGGCCAGGGACTGAATCCGAGCTGTAGCTGTGGCAACACCCGCCACAGCAATACCCACTGTGCCAGGCTGGCGACTGAACCCGTGCCTCCGCAACGACCTAAGCTGCTGCTGTCGGACTCTTAACCCACTGTGCCACAGCAGGAACTCAAGGAATAACTTTCTTACTAAGCAGAATCACGCTGATATGTTACAACTTCAAGAGTTTAAATGCTTTCTTTCTCAAGAGATATCTTAGGAACGGAAGATGCTTCAGTGTGAAGCATCATGCTCTACTGACGTCCATCCGCTGCCACGGACCTGCGTACAGGTCCCTACACACCCATTGCCACGGGCCTGCGTACAGGTCCCCACACATCCATTTGTAGACAGGAAAGTACTGCAAGAATATAAACATCTGGATTCCTGCTGTGGCTCAGCAGGTTAAGAACCCAACTAGTATCCAGGAGGATGCAGCTTCAATCCCTGGCCTGGCTCCTCAGTGGGTTAAGGATCTGACGCTGCCATGAGCTGTGGTGTAGGTCACAGACATGGCTTGGATCCCTCACTGCTGTGGCTGTGGTGTAGGCCAGCAGTTACAGCTCCAATTTCATCCCTAGCCTGGAAACTTCCATATGCCGTGGGTGCGGCCCTAAAAAAAAAAAAAAAAGGAATGTAGACATTTTCTTATAATCACTAAATAAATATATGCATACAAAGATAATGTGACCATAAAACAATACTCGAATTACACAATATCCAGCCAATACTTTTACACTGTGAGGTGTAACAAAACAATCTCTAAAGCAGCTGCTACTGAGTCGGCTTACGGATTGGTGGAAGCAGGAGAACAGTCTCTGAACACAGTTCAATTAAAAGCAAGTCAACCGACAAAATTCCTCTCCTGACCCCGCAGGGCTGCCCTGCCTCTGAGGCCAGCTCCCCCACTCCCACCCACTCTCGGGAAGGCAGGGAAGAGCGCTGGGCGAACAGAGACCAGCTCATCCCCCGAGAACGAGCGGACGTCTACACACAGGCCACTTTCTACATATTGCTTACTGCATTCTCTAAGGCACAGGTGCAGAAAAATACTTTCAAGCGCCATAACCAAAAACAACTTTCTTTCTTAATTAAAAATTTTATGGTATTAAGTTTGGTGGAAAAACAAAGACTAGGAAACTTAAAATTCTTATCAAGAAATAGTCTAGAACTGCTGAAACTCAAATCAGTTTAACGAACACCACGCACAGCACGAAGTACCTCCCACACTCCGCTCCCAGCCTGGATCTGCAGACCCCCCTCTGCCAAGACCCCGGCCCTTCCTCCCATGTTTAAGCTCCTCGTCTCCCACTCCCTCCACTGTCCCGTCCAGTACTTCATCCTTAAGACCACAGCCAGGCGTCCTGAAGGCTACCGTTCACACTAATAGCAGACTCTGGGTTTCTAGTTTCAGGGCAGGGTCCACAGCACCTAACAAGGTGCCAGGCACACTCACCAAGCACTTGCTTTCTGTGGAATTAAACTCCTTTCAGTTAAAGTGGACTTAAAGTCACATCTTTCTGGGAACCGTCCCTTCCCAGTGAAAGTGACCCTGGTCTGCACTGCGAGGACGCGCATCATAACACGTACAAGGCTGCTCAGGCCCTGCCTCCTCCTTCCTCCCACCTGGCTGTGAACCGTCTGAAGACAAACGCATCTTTTTCAGGTCTGTGCCCTCAGCACTTAGAAAGTGCCTGCCACACGGTCAGCACTCAATACGTATCGATCCTCGTCATTATCAGTTATTACTAACTTCATCCTGTAGGTATTCATTTATTCCTCACAATTCTACAAATACTTCTCCGTTACAGAGATGAGGAGATTGAACAGACTAAACAACTTCTCAACATTACACCTTAGCAAGTGGGAGAGCGTCGGCCTTTCGAACCCACGTTCTTTTTTTTTTCCTTTAGCCACGCTCACAGCATGCGGAAATTCCTAGGCCAGGGAATGAACCCGAGGCACAGCAGTGACAACACCTAATCCTTAACCGCTAGGCCACCAGGGAACTCCTCAAACCCACGTTGTTAACAACGGTGTCTACTATCCGATAGTGACTGCTCACTGACTTAAGATGTCATGAGAGTCAATACAAATTGATGCTGTAAAATTGGATCTGCCATGTGCACACTCAAATTATCTTTAAAGTTTATCCGATGGTCCAAATTCCTCCTTGGTCTGTTGAGGAACTACAATAATGACATTTAACTACTCATCCAAAGTCAGAGTCACCAGGACCGAAACCCAGGCCTCAGGAACCAGTGTTCCCTGAAGCAGCTTGTTCCGATGGCTCTGACACCTGTTCAGTCCTGAGCAATCACCTAATGCCTTAGCAGGAAGCAAAACACACACCTCAAAATTCCCGAGACTCAACAATGCCTAACAGATGCATTTGTCCCCTTTTAAAACCAAGCATCTTTTTTCACTGAATTTCAGCATTGACATCCCTGGGGTTTATTTATTCCCTTAGGACTAACAATATAGCATTCACAATCTGATGCCCTGAAAAAAGCACCTGTAGCTGAATCAAAGAAGACCATTTCTGACTTCAAGGAAGATACTGAGATCTTGGCTAGGCTAAAATTAATTTTCTCACATCATTTAAATAATTATGTGCTTAGTTTCTATCTACTTTAACATGGGAATTGACTAGAATAATTTTGCTTCCTTTTTTCCCCCATTTTTGGTTGCACCCGCAGCATATGGAAGTTCCCAGGCCAGGGACTGAATCTCAGGCGTGTCTGCAACCTACGCCACAGATACAGCAATGCCAGATGCTCGGCCCACTGCACTGGGCTGGGGATTGAACCAGTACCTCCAAAGAGACAAGTCAGACCGTTAAACTACTGTGCAAAAAAGGGAACTCCTAATTTTGTTTACTTTTGAAAAGCACTATCCAAATGGATCTGAACAAGAAGGAGACAAGCTAGGTAAGAGTGAAATGACCAGCCCATGCTACGGGGCTACAGTTAAAACTGTCCTTGGGTGAAACAAGTCATGGTTTGGATTTATAAGGTAACGGTGAGTTTGGTTTGTTTCTGGCATTGTGGGAGGTTTCTCTGAAGTATCATTCACCTGAAATCATGGCCAAACAGTCATGGCCACCACATCCCTACTTTAGTCCTAAAATATAAAATGTTAGGAATATTTCTATAGATTGAGTCATGTTGAAAATTTAAGATACCTAGTGTAATATTTCCAGGGTCTCTTTGAATTTAATATTCTTTGTGCTAGATAAACTATCTGGAATAAATCTACTTCCTAGTTAAATGTGACCCCTATGCTAATATAGACCCACCAGTACACAGTCTCCTACGTGTCACCCCACTGTTCATATTGTTTTTAACTTAGAGTTATACAGAAGTGTGATACCTTTCCAGGTCACCCTGAAATTCTCATCTAATTGGTCTTTCAAATAAACTCTCTTCTGCAGTGTTGGCTTCTACTCAATATAGTTATGATTCACTGCGGTTTACTTGGGAAATTTATATAGAGATTTGTTATGCAGCATCAAACCTCTTAGGTTTCCCCCAAAATTAATCAATATTTTGAACATATTCTACTGTCAAAAGTTTTCTCTATGAATAAAATGGCTTCATTAATAAAACTTTCTGGAGTTCCCACTGTGGCTCAGTAGTTAACGAATTCGACTAGAAACCATAAGGTTGTGGGTTCGATCCCTGGTCTTGCTCAGTGGGTTAAGGATCTGGCGTTGCCATGAGCTGTAGTGTAGGTCGCAAATGTGGCTTGGATCCCACGTTGCTGTGGCTGTGGTGTAGGCCGGCGGCTACAGCTCTGATTAGACCCCCTAGCCTGGGAACCTTCATATGCCGCAGGTGTGGCCCTCAAAAGACTAAATAAATAAATAAATAAATAAACTTTCCACTGGAGTAATATGAAAATAAATCTCTATCCATAGGTTAGAGCAGTGCTGCTAAATGACACCAGGACAGACCCAGCGAGCTGAGGGTACCCTGGCGAAGGACAGGGAGTGAGCACCTCTGTGCGGTGGTCCCACAGCGCCCAACCCTACACCTTGCACGGAGCACCAGGATGAGTGCCATGGGGTCACGGGCAGTTGGGAAAAAAGCTAGGCTTGTCCGACCCCACTTTCTCTCTCTGCACTCTCACAAGTGCCTGAAAAGTATTTCTGAATGACAGCTTCCTATCCACCACCTGTCACGAGGAAAATGAAAGAGGATTTCCTGTAACTGAAACATCAAATGTTCTAGGGCAGGTTTTACCGGTACCATAAAACTACCTCATTCTCCTAAAAAAACTCCATCCTTGAATCAGAAGTATCCATTTAGACCTGCTACCCTGCACAATATATCTGTCCGTTTACATGGAGAGCTTGAGAGAAGAACAAAAGAAGGAAGAATCTCTGCTCTTAGTTTCCTACTCCTTGGAGGAGAGGAAAACAGAAGTATTCAATAATTTGAAAGAAATAGGAAGTTAGTAACAGAAAAAATAAATCTCTTGGTTGAATCAGAAAACACCTGAAAACTTCTAAGTCAGTCCTAAGAAGGACAGGCTGATGCAGATCATGACGGCCCCCCTGGAGGAAGACGCTGGTACCCGGTCTCAACTGGGATTCGGCATGGATTTAAGTGCCTGGGACGGGGCAGGCACAGCGCAAGGAGCCAAGCAGTGGGGCAAGAAAGACGGACCCCGCCTCCCAGAGCTCCCTGCCGGCCCGTCCCTCCGTGGGGAGGCACACGTAATGGTATGTGTGCAAGTGACATGGAAACTAGGGAACAGACACACATGGCGAATCCACCAGTGACACCCACTTGTGTGGGCGCAGGGAAGGGAAGAGAGGATGTTTAAGCCAGAAGCCAAAGGATCAGCAGAAATCAACTATTTCTGAAATTCTCAAATTTAAAAATTTAAAACATAGGTAAGTATAATTTTTAAAAAATCAAGTGTTGAAGTTCCCATCATGACGCAGCAGAAACAAATCCGACTAGGAACCGTGAGGGTGCTGGTTCGATCCCTGGCCTCGCTCAGTGGGTTAAGGATCTGGCGCTGCTGTGAGCTGTGGTGTAGGTTGCAGACGCGGCTCGGATCCCGCGTTGTTGTGGCTGTGGTGCAGGCCGGAGTTGTAGCTCCAATTAGATCCCCAGCCTGGGAATCTCCATATGCCACAAGTGCGGCCCTATAAAAAAAGCAAAAAAAAAAAACTAAAATATTAAAAAAATCAAGTGTTTAAAAAGTGGCTCCTACTGAACATCAACTCGATGTCTCATTTTATAGGTTATATAGGGGAAAAAAACCCATTATAATTCTAGGGTATCAAACTTTTTGCTATACTTCTGCTTGATTTTAATTAGTGTGCACACAGACATAGATAATTAATGTGTATATATATTTGTATATATAATTAGTGTATAACATATACATACACTAACATTTGTTTAGTCCAAGGATAGAAGTACATACACAAATATAATAACATATTGATAAATATTACTGCTTGATAAATATTAACTGAATAAGCAGCCTGCCAGTCAGAGCTTAGAAAATGTGTTTGTTAAAAAGATACTTTTTGGGGATTTCCCGTCGTGGCGCAGTGGTTAACGAATCCGACTAGGAACCGTGAGGTTGCAGGTTCGATACCTGGCCTTGTTCAGTGGGTTAATGACCCAGCGTTGCCGTAAGCTGCGGTGTAGGTCGCATACGCGGCTTGGATCTGGTGTTGCCGTAGCTGTGGCGTAGGCCAGCAGCTATAGGCCCAATTAGACCCCTAGCCCAGGAACCTCCATATGCCACGGGTATGGCCCTAAAAAGCTAAGAATAAGTAAATAAAATAAATAAAGATACTTTTTGGAGTTCCCATTGTGGTACAGAGGAAACAAATCCAGCTAGTATCCATGAGGGCATGGGTTCAATCCCTAGCCCTTCTCAGTGGGTTAAGGATCTGGTGCTGCTGTGAGCTGTGGTTTAGGTTGCAGACATGGCTCGGATCTCGTGCAGCTTTATTGTCACTGCTATGCCTCAGGTCACTGCTGTGGCTTGCGTTCAACCCCTGGCCCGGGAACTTGTGCCTGAAAAAGTCACAGCCCATCCCCTGCCCCCACAAAGGGCACTTATCTTCTCACACTCTTCCGAGCAACAAACTAAACCTCCATAGCAATTCATTTTCACACATTAAATTACATTTCAAAACATCTTTATTAAAGGTGATACAGGAGCTATTTTTCAACAATGCAAATTAATTATAATACAGAATTAATAGTATAATTAATATACTAATATTATATAAACAGAAATTTTAGATGAGCAAATCTGAATGCATAAAATGAATTTGCTCAACGAGGTCTGTAGTCGCAAGTTATAATAAGCCATACTTCTCACCACGATGAGTAAAACTGTCCAGCATTACTAGATACTTTCAAAATCCCACGCAGAATAAAAAAGGAAGCAGTGTTCTAGGTCCTGTGGGTTCTGACCAGGGCTCAGAGCTCAGAAAGATTCCTATTTTCTGGGCAACAAGACTCACGGCTGGGGCTGGAGAAAGAAGGCCACCCCAGAAGAGGGCAGTGAACAGCCCCGGGCGGCTGGACAGGAGCCCACAGGCCCGGGACCGGACACCCCTCTGCACCCTGGAGTGGACCTCAGTGACCAGAGGGTTGGTGGGAAGGAACTGAACGAAATAATTTCTTGAGGTTTACAGATTTCACTATCCATGTCTGCAAAAAGGCCTGTCTTCACGGTGTGGCAAACCCAAGCCCTGTCCTAGCCTTTTCTTTGCAAACTGTATATTCAGGGACACAGTTGTTTTGTGTTGCTTTTTGAAATGTAGCTGATTTACAATGTTGTGTTAGTCTCTGCTGTACAGCAAAGTGATTCAGTTTCGACGCAACAGTGGAGTCGCTCAGAAAACAAGTCACCTCGTTCCGTAGATGTCCCATGGCTGAACACCAGCTGTGAGGAAAGCAAAAAGGTGTGCTTACGCCAATCTGAGGGTCTGAAGACCCTTACAAAAGAATCCTACTTAATGAATTTGCCGGCAAAATGCCATCTTGTAATATATGCAAGGCTTATCAAGTGTGAAAGTTTGTCATTTTTAATTGAATATCATATTTTTGGACAAGTCAAGATCCTTTCCTCCTTCAAGTAAAGGAATTTTATTTTTCCCTTAATTTTTTCCCCCGTGTGCAGCTTGACGTGGGATCTCTGTTTCCAGACCAGGGACTAAACCCAGGCTGCAGCAGTGAAAGCGCTGAGTCCTAACCAGTAGACCACCAGATCATTCTGCTGAATCCATGTTTAGTGTACCCCAGGCTCTGAGGCCTGGGCCTGATGCACTCACCACACACGAGTGAGGGAATACTGCTCTCTGGGGCTGGACAGGGGCCAGCAGCCCAAGGCTGTGCTGGCTTTCCCTTTGGGGCTCTCTCACTCGACCACCTGGGGAGATGAACCCCTGCTGAGTGTCGAGGCGAGGGCTTTAGAGACCTACTGATGAGATTTTCGGTATGGCAGCGAGGCTGCACGTTCCCCGTATTACCAGGCAGGCTGTCCCCGATCTAGAAGCAGACACGCCTCCCCGAGAGGTGACCTGGAAGGCACACAGTGCAGCTCTCCCTCCAGAGCTCATTTACTCTCACTTAAGTGAAGACAGCAGTGGTCCTGGCCCTTCGTGGAAGAGCCAGAGGGAAACCTCAGAGACCACCCTCTCGATCTCACTCTTACCGGTCCAGATTTCCCCACAGCTTACCACGGGCCTGCTAAGCAAGGGGCCAGGACCTGCTGGTCACACTCCTCTGTGCCATCTTTGCCCACCACCCCCAAGTCTGCAGCAGCCCCATCACCCCTCAGGGGTTCCAGGTATTCAGACGCTCCTGCGCTCCCGCCGTGTCTGGAGCTAGAAAGCCAACTCGGAGCCCTCCGGGGGCGCTCAGTGCAGGGTGAGCGGGCAGGGCTGCGCCGTGAGAAGGCCCTCGCTGCCTCGCAGCCCACACGGGACACGGGCAGCACAAGCGACGGGCAGGGGCAGGACCAAAGGCCTGGCAGGCAGCGGACGGATTCACCCGGACCAGGGGCAGGCACACTTCGGCCCACTGGTTTACAGACTGCCTGCAACAGCGGAGACACGAGACCGGCTGGCAAAAGCCAAAACCATTTACCATCTGGCCCTTTACAGAAAACGTGGTCCTAGCTGTCAGCAGTCCTTTCCTCTCTGGGTGGGCCACGTCTTGGCTTCCCAGGATGTCAGCTCCTGCACACGCGTGTGTGGAAAGGAGCACATGCGCCCACGAGGGGCAGACAGGAGCAGAGGTACAGCAGGCATGGCGGGGGACACGAGGGCACGACACGCGCCTGGATCTGCCCTGCTTGGCAAACACCCGGTGCTCCCTCCTCATCTGACTGGAGACCTGCCCGGAGACGCCCTTCCCATCTGCAGACAGCCTCTGCCCCGCACACTCTTGCCTTTTTCCCTCCACGAAGCCCCAGTTAAAGCTCACCCCTCAGCAGACTCGATGAGAACTCACTCCCGAGCACAGGACGGAGGCCTGAGGTGCCTCAGTCGGTTCAACGCATCCGGTTCTCCTCGCTCTTGAGTTTAACTCCCACGTCAACACCAAGGACCGAGTGCCCGGCAGGTCCCGGACACAGGGCCACGGTCTCCCGGAAGCTGCAGCGGCGCTAGCCTTGCATCGCCACCTGTCTGTGCAGTAAGTCCGATTAAGAGTCTGACTGGCATTTTGAGGTGACAGACACTGTTCCGGAGGAACAACCAGGAATGTACTAAAAACTATTAAACTGTCACTAATAACAGGGTAGAGCTTATGTTATGCAAATTATCTCCAAAAAGCTGTTATTAAAAAAACTTCTAAGCTTAATTTTCTTTTTCTTTTTTGGCCGCCCGGCAGCACATGGATCAGATCCCAGGCCAGGGATCAGATCCGAGCCGCAGTTGCAACCTACCCTGCAGCTGCAGCGACGCTGGATTCTATGACCCCCTGTGCCAGGCCAGGGATCAAACCTGTGTCCTTGAGCTGCAGAAATGCCGCAGATCCCATCGTGCCACAGTGGGAACTCCTGAGGTTACTTTTAAAAAATAGTAACTTCTTATGCCTTCTACATCTAGCACGTAATAAAATGCCATATCTATTACTGGTGAATGAAAACATAAGAACTCTAGTAACTGGGCTTCATAATAAATTACCCCAAGATGGAGTGGCACAAACCCCCATCTGCCGTGTTCACAGGCGCTGTGGGTTGGGGACCTGGACCAGGTATAGTGGTGACAAAACACCTCTGCTCCAGTGTCTGGGGCCTCAGCTGGAAAGTCAGAATCGCCTGCTGGGCCATTCATTCACACACCGGGCGGTGCTGACTGGGGTCTCTGAATGGTTCCTTAAGTACCTCGCCTCGCGCTCTTCCTGCAAGAACTAGCGGGCCTCACAGCGTGGCACTGGCTTTCCCCAACGGACGAGCCAGGCAAAAGTGGAACCTCCTTTTAAGACTCAGCTTGAAAGTCACACAGCATCACCTCCGCCACGTTGCGAGGCGTGGCAGCTCACAAACCTGGCCCAGGTTCACAGAGACCCCACCTCCCGGCCGAAGTCCCACTGTGAGAGCATACCCAGGATGGGAGATGTCACTAAGGCCATTTAGGAAAACCAGGCAGGCTCTATAATAAAACCCCAGTCTTCCTGGAGCCCAGAAACCCAGGCTGACGAGCAGCTGTACTATCGCGTCACAGTTCAAGCCTTGTAAGATGAACCTCTTATTACCGTGTTGTCCTGCGTTAGTGAAAACAGTACTGTGACCTTGATTCAATAGGTGATGATTCAGGTCCCCCACCGGGGACCACCAGGCACTTAGATTCTCTGAAAAATGCCGCAAACAGGCAGAAGTGCAGCTGTCGAGGCGGAATTCATCTCGACGCCCAGGCTGTGTCTGGGGCCCGAACCTCTCATCACAGTGCGGGGCCTGAGGGCAGGGGTGCTCTCCTTCCCCCTGCCCCCGAGGGCTCCAGCATGCTGAGGAGAAGCTCAGTACACGACGGAAGAAAGAAGGAAGGGGAGGTAGGAACTCTGAAGTTACAGCTATCATTCCAGTTATTATGATAGGCCTCTTTTTGATAAAAGAAAAGAAAAAATATGGAGTTCCCGTCGTGGCTCAGTGGTTAACGAATCTGACTAGGAACCATGAGGTTGCGGGTTTGATCCCTGGCCTTGCTCTGTGGGTTAAGGATCCAGCGTTGCCATGAGCTGTGGGGTAGGCTGCAGACGTGGCTCAGATCCCGCGTTGCTGTGGCTGTGGCGAAGGCCAGTGGCTACAGCTCTTATTAGACCCCTAGCCTGGGACCCTCCATATGCCACGAGTGCGGCCCTAGAAAAGGCAAAAAGACAAAAAAAAAAAAAAGAAAAGAAAAGAAAAAATAATGAACTGAGGGCAAAGCTCTTCTGTCAGGAAAGCGATCCTTGGGAAAAGACAGAGCCAGGTTTCTGATCCTAGATCTGGTCCTACCTGCTTTGGGGCCTTAACCAAGTGGTCTAACTTTTTTGGGCCTCAGTTTCGTCATCTGTGACATAAAGGGACTGAACCATCAGATGAAGATTCATAACTGAGGCCTAGAGGTGAGGTAGAGAAATACACGCTGACGCGAGGCTGAAGGTCAACTCTCCCTCAAGTTTAAACTATATGATCTGAATGTTTGTCAACAACGAAAATGAAATAAGCTCAACGACAATGAAATGTTCTCTCGGAACCTGGCCGACCCTCTTAGGAGCTACTGCCTCAACAGCCAGCTTTGCCTCAAACCTCAGGCCCCCTAGGCTGCAGGTTGCCAGACGCCTTTTACAAAATATTACCAAACAGATATTTCAGTGCCATGCAGACAAGATGTGAATATAGTTTAAATGCACAGGGGAACTGGTTTTCAAACAAGCCATGCTACTCATAGTTCTAACAAACAGCAAAACAATCCTTTGGAAAGGAAGATAATAGGCCTTTGCTTATTATTTTCACAAGTTTGGCATTTTTTTAAATTTTTAAATTTTTTTGTCTTTTTAGGGCCGCATCCACGGCACATGAAGGTTCCCAGGCTAGGAGTCGAATCCAAGCTGCAGCTGCCGGCCTACACCACAGCCACAGCAACGCCAGATCTGAGCCTCATCTACAACCTACACCACGGCTCACGGCAACACCAGATCCTTAACCCACTGAGCAAGGCCAAGGATCCAACCTGCGTCCTCATGGATGCTAGTCAGATTCACTTCCACTGAGCCTCAACTGGAACTCCAAGTTTGGCATTTTGAACATGGGTCTTTCTAACTTGGGCCTCCCTCTCCAAAACCAGCCATCACGCTACCATGGAACCCGTAAGAGGCAAGGCTGCCCCCCTGCACGTCAGTCTCTCCTAGAGTCCCGGGCGTGTTACTGGAAGGAAGCTCTTCAGATGGAGAGGGCTCTGCCAGAACCACGGCAGCACACAGGGCTCGACTGTGCTTCGGGATGTTGAGGACGCCAGCCCCGTCTACACTGCCCACAGACGGCAGTGCCAGGATACTGCACACACGCAGGCTAGTCCCAACCTCAGATAGAAAACCATCTCTCAACCAAGGTCTGCTGCCAGGAGCCAAGAGACTGAGGCAGATGTCGCCAGAGAAAGCTGAGCTGAAGGCACAGCTGTGGTGAACCGAGAGAAAGGAGGTGCTGCACGAGGGAGGTGGAATTTATTTACACTAATCATGGATGCAGCCTCTCAGCTGGAACGCCTCACTTAAAATGCCAGAAGGTTCAGACCCCATTCATAAGCTTCTCAGAAAGCATGCAGTCGCCATGGTAACCCTGACATTATATATTCCTTGGCACCGGACATAGAAATTACCACCTGTAATGTATTTAATACAGTTTGGAGCCACCAATTCATAGCAAAATAAATCTGAGTTCTGACTCTCAGCCTGCCTCTTAGATAAACAGAGAGGAACAGCTAGAGGAAGTACCCAGCTCACCCCAGGATCAGGACAGGGCCCCACACACCCGAAGACGCTCATCTGAAGGCAAATGAGAGCTACCGGTATCACACTTCATCCTCATCCACAGCCATATGGCTGAGCTTTTGTAAAACAAAACGCTCCACGCCAGATTCAGGAACGCTGCCACTGCTTAAGTTAAAGAAACAAACACATTACATCCACAGCTATATCTCTAGAATCTGGCCGTGCTCAGCAAGTTGAAGAAAACGCAGATCTCTCTAAAGAACATCTTTTATAATTTATTTAGAGGGCATCTGTTAACACAAATACAGCAGCTGTTCAAATGTCCAAACTGTCCTTGATAAGAAATCAAAGTTTTTACTGCTTAGATTCAGAAGAGGTCTACCCCGTCACAATTCTGTACCTTCATCAGGGATATTGACAAACATTTAAAACAGACACTATCCCGGTTTGTAGAGCCCCTTACCTTCTCCCAACCCACCGTGAACACCGAGGAGAAAACAGATTACCACGCCCTAACTGCAAAGGCATCTTCAGTCCCGCATGCCCCGGAAGCCCACTGCATCAGGAACGTGACAGAGCTGCTGCAGGACATGTCTGTGCCGCCACGGTGTCCACGAAAATCGCCTCCGTTCTTAGCACTAAACAGCCAGGCCCGGGGGTATCACCCCCGCTGCCCCTCCTGCAGACCGCAGGCCACAGGCCGGCGCCGCTGTGAGCGGAGCAAGAGCCCTCCCGCCGCCCGTCGTCGTTTCCATATTAACAGAGACTTTGCTAACCGCTGCATTGCAGTCTTTCTGAAAGCTACCAGCCTCGGAAGCAGGAGCACTGGAGAGACTCGCTCCCCAGCACGGGGAGCTGCCTCTGGAATCACAAAGATTTTGGAAGGATCTTTTCAAAAATGTTGCAAAAACCTGGGACGGGGGCATTTCTAGATTTCCAAACTGTTTCCTAAAGGCTGACTGGTGTGGGGTTTTTCCTGGCGGATGGCTTTGACAATTTAACTGAAATTAATGGAACGTGGATGATGACACACCATCTCTCACGCTCAAGCACTCCCTGCCAGAGACCTGCACAGCAGCCGCCTCACACCAGCTTCAAGGCCCCTGCGGAGGAGCTACTGGGAGCGAACCAGGACTTTCGTTCCAGAAAATGCAAGTGCAGTAAGCACTTCTAGTTCCTCTGTGGGCAGCAATCACCTTCACCAGTCAGCTACCTTCCCAGACAGTAAAAAACCATTATGTGGTCAGAGCACTTGAAATAGTAAACCATTGACGCTACAACCAAATTCAGAAAAAGACAACTTAAAATAGCAGCGTGCTTACTAAGTGACCTTTAACTCTGGTTCCTTCATTCAATATATTTAGTGAGCACTGACCACGTGCTGTGTGTGAAAGGACCTGAGTAAGACGGCGCTCACCATCCTGACGGTTACAGGCACTCAGTGGGTGACAAATGCAGGACACGTCATCTCAACTCGAGGACCTGCATGCCAGAGGGGCCCGCACATGGCGGGGCAGGGCTGGGGCAGGTCTGAGGCTGGGGGAAGGACACGGAGCAGGGGCTGAAGGCTGGGCTCCCTGCTGGGCAAAGGGAGAGGAACATCCTCAAAATGATGTGCGTGCGCCTTGGCACGTGTTGTATTAGTGAGTCCGCAGCAAAAGCATGTGTGTCTCTGTTCTGAAGCCCACCTCACCCCCTGCAGCCTGGGGCGGGCACTGCCTCCACCAAGAGCATCTGGTGATGGGGTATCTGCACCTAGGCACACCCTTGTCGGGGCATGTGACCAGGCAGAGGTGCAGAGTCTGAACTGGCGGGCAGCTCTGTCCCACGCCATGTGCCGACCCCCGCCCGCAGTGACAGCCCTCTCCAGGTGATTCTGGCCACTCCCCACTGCTCTGAGCTGACCCTGAGCAGGTCCTCGGCAGCGGATCCAGTCACAGGCTGGTGGCCTGGTAGGAAAGGGCAGTGCCTTGCAAACAAGGCACTCCTCTCTGATGCAGATCCTTGGCTTTCCTTCCCTCTGTCCACCAGGCTCCCCTTCACCTCCAGGAAGTCCTCCCAGCTCCCTCCCCACCTCTAGCAGCAAGGAGCCTTCCTCTGGGCTCCCGGTCACCCTTCACACTGCAAAGAAGTGACGCTTCTGCAACCGACCTACCGACCACCAACCTGACCTACCGGCCACCGACCATCAGGGGCAGCCACCTCCGTACCTGCTGTGGCTGGAGCTCACAGGGGGCTCTCCACGCAGCCTCCGCTGCTCAGCACCCTGTCCCTCTGGGAGGGCTTCCAGCATCGTCCCCATCAGAGGTCCAGAGGCTCACAGTCCAGGTGGGAGGACCGGGAGTCAGAGACGCTGGCTCCCAGGCTCCCCAGGCTACACCGTGCCCAGCCAGGAGCTGCTCTTCCAAGCCCCCAGCGATCCCTCAGGCCCCCCACTCCCAGAGGAGAGGATGATGGGCGGGATGGGGGGTGGGATGGGATGCACTAAGCAGACACTGCAGCCTTCCTGCCCTGTCCCCGCCACAGGGGAGAGATGAAAAAATGAGTATTTTAGACCAAACCAGAGGCACCTCGTGTGTAAGTTCTTGACTGCCTGGATAACCTCACAGCACGCAGCGGAGGAGGATCAGAAGAGAGCGGCGGCGTGAGGCGCTTTACAGAGACAGGCTGGCTAGAGTGGCTGAACTGACTCGGAACTCTCCTCAAAAGCCTCCCCCTGCCCCCCCACCGCGGGTGTCCCGCGGGACTCCGCCTCTCCGCTCAGGATCAAGGGCTGCCCGCGGCAGGCTCACCCCCAGGGCCCCGTGCACCCGCAAGGCTGGCCCCGCAGAGCCCGGCACCAGAACCCTGGGCGCCGGCCCGAGAGGCTCCCCCAGGAGGGTCTGGGAGCCCCCTCCAGCCCAGCAGGGAGCGCCTTCGGGGAGTGCCCCGCCTGACAACGGCTGGGGGGGAGGCCGGGGGGAAGGGGGCGCAGGGCCCGCCTCGCAGGCGTGAGCGCATGTCCGCAGCGTGAGAGCCAGGCCCCACTCGCCGTGGCGTGGCTTCCGATCACCTCCTCTTCACACGTGAGGAGGCCGCCAGACTCGAACAGAAGTAATTTCTCAAGCGCACCACTGGGTGCTGCAGCGCGCTGCCCAGCTGCGGGCCCTGGACTCGGCGTAACCGCCTGGGGAGGCAGGTCCCGCTCCCCACACTCTGCCTCCTCCCAGCCCACACCGGGCGGGCGCGGGGCAGACAGGGCACGCTGCCACCCACCCAATCGCTCGCTCTTTTTGTTTTTTGCTTTTTAGGGCCGCACCCGCGGCATATGGAGGTTCCCAGGCTGGAGTCAAACCCGAGCTGTAGCCGCTGGCCTACACCACAGCCACAGCCACGCCAGATCAGAGCCGCATCTGTGACCTACACCGCAGCTCTCGACGACACCGGATCCTTAACCCATTGAGCAAGGCCAGGGATCGAACCTGCATCCTCATGGATACTGGTCAGATTCATTTCCGCTGAGCCACAACAGGAACTCCACTCACTCTTTCTGAATCTGGAATTTCTGGTCCTATAAACCTTACAGAAATTCCTATAGTACTGATTGGATTTTTAACTGTTATAATGCATATGAAAAGCACCTGACAAAGTATACGCCTCTCAAAATGTAAGGCACACCTGTCGCAAAATAAAACCAGTGTTCACAAAGCACTCGATAATTTTTCCAAACTGAACTTAGTGTATTTTATATTATTCTGTGGCACATGGAAGTTTCCAGGGTAGGGGCTGAATTGGAGCCAGAGCTGCCAGCCCACGCCGCAGGCACAGCAACACCAGATCCCAGCCGCACCCACAACATATGCCACAGCTTGCAGCACCACTGGATCCTTAACGCACTGAGCGAGGTCAGGGATTGAACCCCCATTCTCATGGATATGAGTCAGGTTCCTAATCTGCTGAGCCACGACAGGAACTCCTTAACTCAGCATCTATGATGAGAGACCTAAAGGACTCTCCCCATTAACTGGAATGACTGTGGCAAGATCTGCCCCTTTATTAAAGAGCAGGAATCGGAGTTCCCATGGTAGCACAGCGGAAATGAATCCGACTAGTATTCATGAGGTTGCAGATTCGATCCCTGGCCTTGCTCAGTGCGGTAAGGATCTGGTGTTGCCATTAGCTGTGGTGCAGGTCACAGACGTGGCTCGGGTCTGGCGTTGCTGTGGCTGTGGTGTAGGCCGGCCGCTACAGTTCCAATTTGACCCTTAGCCTGGGAACCTCCATATGCCGCAAGTGGGGCCCTAAAAAGCAAAAGCAAAAAAAATAAATAAAAATAAAGAGCAGGAATCAAATTCATAGCTAACCTGGGCAATTAGCTAATATTGGTACCGTATTAATACAAATTATGGAACCATCCCCAGAGGTCTTGTTTTGGATATTTAACAAAATGCTCAAGAGTATCACTACTACCTTAAAGTGTTTACTACTTCAAAAATAGGCAACCCAGTTTCCAAAATTACCATGAAAAAAGCTAAAGGAGAAGGTGGTATACTGCCTAAAAGGAAAACACACAGAGAGATGTACTGTTGGGGCCAAGGAACAGAGAGCGTCCCCAAGAAGCAGGGAGAAGGACACGGGAAAAATATAAAATACAGACAAGATTTAGCTGACTTGGATCCAAGACAGACTTCACGTAATCAGCTGCAAAAAATTTAATGGAACACTTATTTGATAAGACCCTGTGGTGACTGGCAGATGTGATCTGATCTTAGGAAAGAAGGATATTGTAATTCTGCTGCTTCTCTGTGTTGCTGGCAACGGGGTCCAGGGGCTTCAAACATGAAACAGGAGCCACCAGGTCACCGAAAAAAAAAAGCCAAATAAGCCCCAGTTATAAGAAGCAAAAGCCTCTTTACAAATTTAAAGGGAATCTGAAGAGTAAGTCAAAGACGCATCAAAAGCTGATGCAAACTCCTCTAGGTCTATACCCAGGAGAAATGAAAACATCTACCCCACAAACACCTGCACAAGAATGCACTAGTCAGCATGGCCAAAAAGGAGAAACAGCGTGACCGTCTATCAGTGGACTCAGGGATACATAAAATGTGGGACGTCTGTACAAAGGACTACTATTCAGCAACAAAAAGGAACAGCCACTGACACAAGCCACAACACGGATGCATCCTGAAAAAACACAACGCCAAGGGAAAGAAGCCAGACATAAAAGGTCACGTAACGGATGATCCAGTTCCCAGGAAATGTCCAAAACAGGCAACGGCTGCCCAACCCTGTGAATACCCTAAAGAGCACTGAATGGGAGGGACCCGAGAAGAGGTGAACTGCACGGTGTGTGATTATCTCAGGAAAGCTGGCTGCTAAGAGGATGACGCATCAGGCAAAAGGCCAAACATTTGAGAGTTAACATCGCTTACCTGCTCCTCATCTCAAAGAAACAAACAAAAAAGGGAAAAATGTTCTTACAAGAGTCATTATGACCCCCAAACGCATTACCTTGAGGTGCCCCTTCCATATAATTGTAAACAAGCTTCTCGCTGTTCAAAACAACTCAGAACTGTTCTGGGTAACTTTTTCTCCCCCAAATCACAGAGTTCAACAATTTTCTAACAGAAAATTTGATTTTAGCTTCACTGTGCTAATATATAAATCACACCTACACAGGTAACACTCTTAAATACGAGGGGGGATGATCACTACGGAAACTACCCACCCCACCACAAACACCGAAAAGTATTCGTCACTTCTTTCTAGTACGAAATAAATATGAGCACTTGCTTTTTTTTTTTGCTTTTTAGGGCTGCAATCTTGGCATACGGAAGTTCCCAGGCTAGGGGTCAAATCAGAGCTACAGCTGCCAGCCTACACCACAGCTCACAGCAACGCCAGATTCTTAATCCACTGAGCGAGGCCAGGGATTGAACCCACAACTTCATGGTTCCTAGTCGAATTCATTTCTGCCACAACGGGAACTCCAAAAACTTGCATTTTTAAGACCTAGAAACAGGAGTTCCCTTCATGGCTCAGTGGTTAACGAACCTAACTAGTATCCAGGAGGATGCAGGTTTGATCCCTGGTCTTGCTCAGTGGGTTAAGGACCTGGCATTGCCGTGAGCTGTGGTGTAGGTTGCAGATGCAGCTCGGGTATGGCATTGCTGTGTCTGTGGTGTAGGCCAGCGGCTACAGCCCCGATTAGAGCCCTAGCCTGGGAACCTCCATATGCCACAGGTGCGGCCCTAAAAGAAAAAAAAAAGACCCAGAAATATTTATAAGACTTGGAGTCAGTGCAGTCAGAGAAAACAAATGCATCAACTGAGCATCACACTTGGAAAAACAGAAACAATGAGAAAAAGAATGTATATATGTATGTGTGACAATCACTTTGCTGCACAGTAGAAAATTGGCAGAACACCGTAAACCAACAATGGAAAAAATAAAAATCGTTAAAAAAAAAAAAAGCAGAAACAAGCCTAGGTATAGTAGAAATAGCCAACTGACTGATTTACAGAAAGATGACTCCCCGACACCAGCCAAGGCGCTCCCAACTGGCTCCTGCTACTGTTTGTCCATCTCGGGTTTTCAACAACCCCACCAAAAGAAGACAGCATGCAGCCCAAGCAACAGCTCCGTAATTAACTGGCTAACATCGCCATGACAATAACGCGTTTCTATTTTCCGCAGGAAGAGAATCATGTCTACTCACAAGTCACAATGAGTCAACCAGCGCGTAAAATATTTTACATAATGGGAAAATTTATTGTGACCCAAAAGTTCAGTGTGTTCTCATTGAGTTACCAGAAATTACAGATGTGAAGATACTTCTGTTAACTTAACCAAAATCAAGAAAAGAAACTACTTTAGATATGCACACATTTTCGGTTTGATAATTCTAGTTCTTTTTAAGCTACTGTACCTCAAATTACTCAAACTGGTAAATTTGTAGTTTAAATACTGAATAAAGAAAATCTGCATGTTGACAACATAGGTAATTTCAAATTGGTTTTGACACTGCGTCACTTGCTACCTAAATAGCTAAGCAATGTCAAAACCTGGCAGAGGTGGCTTCAGTTTTTGTAAACACCCCTACGGTGAAATGGTTTTCCCAAAATTACGGCACCGTCTAATGTGTTAAAGGAGCCTTCCCAGTGCGCCTCACCGTGAAGAAACTTCCGTGGAAAATCTTATACGGGGTCTTGTGTCCAGTCAGCGGTTTCTCACATGCTGCATTCAGTGTTGGGTGTGGGTGTGGGTGTGGGTGTGGGTGTGGGTGTGGGTGCGCTTGCCAGCCCATGTGTGTGTGTGTGCACTTGCCAGCCCATGTGTGTGGGTGTGGGGGGGGGCAGGGTGGTTGTTTTTTTTTTAACAATCTCCAGGGGAAAAAAACACTTAGGCAATTAAAACTCACAAATTTTATATGATGACCTTTTAAAAAAAACCTTTCATCTTCTAATAT
>PVHT021183627.1:142679-261937 GCA_004024745.2 Catagonus wagneri | reverse complement strand
GGAAACTAAAGAGACACAATGAACTTCTTTGAGGAACAGACAATGACTCACAGATTTTGGAAAACCTTGGTTTTTCAAATAAGACAATCTGGGGGGTGGGGGGATGCACTGTGGGTTTGGGACACAAAATCTATCGTATTGACTTATGATCTTTGTACACCTATAACTGAAATAAAATTCATTGTTAATATGAAAAAAAAAGAAAAAAAAATAAATCTCAACTACCATTAAAAAGGAAAAAAAAAAAAAGATGCAGCGTGCACTGCAGCAGCTCAGGTTGCTGCCATGGCGAGGATTCAATCCCTGGCTCTGGGAACTTCCAAGGGCTGCAGGTGCAGCCAAAAAAGAAAAAAAAATTGCTTAATTATATTCCTATTATTGTAAAAATATATAGGATGATGCCCCCCAAAAGATGAATGACATAGACCAAATTAGTAACAGTGGTGAGGCAGAGCATTTCCTAAATATTCTGCATGACTACATTGCCTTTTTTCTTTTTAAAAATGATTTCTCTTTTTTGGGGGGCTTTTTTTTTTTTAAACAAAAGACACACACACACACACACACACCCCTCTTTCAGGACTCTGAAATCCTGGTACGGGGGCAGTGTGGCTCTTGGGAAGCTCAGTAAGAGAGCGCAAGTATAAGCAGATGCTGCTCATCCTAAAGTAAAACTCACAGGGACCCGTGTGCTTGTTGCTAATACCGGGGGGCCACTCTCCCACACATGGTGTCCTGGGGAAGAGGAGACTGAGTCACACAGTTCCACTAAGGGTGGTGGCTGTGTCCCATGCCCACAGCAAACCTCAAGGGCCAGGTGGGGAGGGTGGCTCCAGATGGACAAGCCCAGGTGGACGGGGCCTGATTTCCCAGGACTGGTCAGGGCTCCTCAGGGAGGACCCTGGAGTAAATAAGACCTTTTTTTTTTTTTTTTTTTTGCTTTTTAGGGCCACATATGGAGGTTCCCAGGCTAGGGGTCTAATCAGAGCTACAGCTGCTGGCCTATGCCACAGCCACAGCAACGCGGGATCCGAGCCGCGTCTGCGACCTACACCACAGGTCACCGCCAACGCCGGATCCTTAACCCACTGAGCAAGGCCAGGGATCGAACCCGCAACCTCATGGTTCCAGCCAGATTTGCCCTCTGCTGCGCCACGACGGGAAGCCCATGGTTCCGAAGCGCATGATTGCTGTGTGGCTGAAGCAGTGTCTCCTGTACAACACTGGCCCGTCTGAGCAGCTCCGGATGAGGCCGAGAATCAGACCGAGAGGTTTGACAGGAGGCCTCCATCAGCGTTGTGCTGAGACCAGGGTTCTGATCTCCGTAAGAGCGTGTCACCGGTTCCCTCCTGGTGAGGGCTCGGCACCCGTCTAGAGTGCCCCTCCCTGCTCAGAAGAGACCCACAGGGAGCAGGTGGCAAGGAGGCTCCCAGCAGAACCGCAGGAGCACAGCGACTGGGCGTCCCTCTTAGCCATCAGGCCACGCTGCCCTCCCCCCGCCGGGGAACAAAGTGTCTAAGGTGCAGGTGACCCTCACCGAAGGACCTCGTGCACACCTGCCGGGAAGAGACTCAGGACTGCTCACCTGGATGTCACTAGAGGGGTGCGGGTGAGAACATTTAGCTTCTTCGTTTTTATCTTCACGCGTTTCTCTGGGGACACACACTTAAGAAGCTAGGATACCTTCACCCACTTTGTCCTGGAAGACCCCCTTCTGGAAACAGTGGAGGTTAAGGCCCTGCCTTCAGAGATGGTCCGTCACTGGGAATCCAGAGAGTCCCGGTCAGGGCGCCTTTCTCGTGTCACCTCTCAGGGAGCACAGCCACAGCCGGGCACACTGAGAGAGCACACCACACCGCGATTCTCCATGTAGGAGTTGATGGTGGAAATACAATTACTGATTTCAGCAAGAATTTTTCTAACTTTCTAGAGATTCTTTCAAGTTCCTCAATTTATGTGATCACTGACACTTCACAAAAGTCTGCTGCTGATTAGGTAATGAAAAACAAGCATGAAAAGCACATCAACCGATCTTCAGCCTTAAACCGGGAATTCCTAACCCAACCCATACAGTCAGTGGCCTATCAGCAGTACAATCACTTCTTTTTTTTTTTTCTTTTTGCCTTTTTTAGGGCCGCACCCGCAGCATAGCCAGATCCGAGCCACGTCTGCAACCTACCCCACAGCTCACGGCAACGCCAGATCCTTAACCCACTGAGCAAGGCCAGGGATCGGACCCTCGTCCTCATGGATACTAGTCAAGTCCGCCAACCACTGAGCCATGACAGGAACTCCAGCAGTCCCTTCTAAAGGACTACTTTAGTGTTTAGAAGAGCATGACTCAGAAAAAAGGAACTATTATTTCAGTTTCTCACCATTAACTCTAATTATGACATTGACAGTCTCTTACTCAGAAGCTTTTGAGAGCTAACAACTCACTTGAGAAGTGAGTTCAGGCTTGCTGGTATTTAAGACAAGCCACGCCCTCTGCCCCTCTTCCCAGGTCCCACCAAACACTTGGCCCACCCTAAGTACCAACTGCGGCCCGCGGCGTGCGTGTGACGTACAGAACCCGTGCTCCCCGTCCTCCCGCCTCTGGCCCTCCCACATCAACGCACCAACCCGCACCGCTGCTGCCCTGAAAGTCAAAATGCTATTTATCCCATGAAACGCCAGCTCAAGTCTGCATCTTTGAAAAGCGTTTCCTGACCCTTAAACCAAGAGTCAGATGACAAATATTTTAGGCTCTGTAGGCCACTGATGGTCTCTGTGACACATCCTTCTCCGCTTGTTTTTACAACCTTTTAAAAGCAAAAACCCATTTACAGACCTGCAGTTTTCCAACCTCTGTTCCAAACGCCATCACCCCCACGCTGGGCTTGTTACTACCAGGGTCACTAACGCTGTCCCTCTAGCACATCTCCTGCACTTTGCTGCCTAATAGTTCACACTGTCCGCACACCAGCCCCTCCTCCAACTACCTGTTCTGTGAAGGCAAGAAAACTTATTTCTGTCCTCCACAGCACCCACTATACGCGTGCTTTGTCCACAAATCTTTTTTTTGCCTTTTTAGGGCTGTACCCACGGCATATGGAGGTTCCCAGGCTAACGATTCAATCAGAGCTGCAGCCACCACCACAGCCACAGCAACGCGGGATCTGAGCGCATCTGCAACCTACACCACAGCTCACGGCAACGCTGGATCCTTAACCCACTGAGAGAGGCCAGGGATCAAACCTGCGTCCTCATGGATGTTAGTCAGATACGCCTCCACTGAGCCACGATGGGAACTCCCTGTCCACGAATCTCTTAAAATGATCGCTTTTGAATAGTGTGCTGAATTCTAAACTGCTTATTTAAGCATTTTTCCTTGCAAGCAGCTAAAGAACTTGTTTTCAGTAAAGCAGATTTCTAAGGGCATCTTGAATACATGAAGACTGCCTGCAATTAGAGGTAGTGAACCTCCTCACTTTAATTGCAACTCGATGAACTTTCATGCCAAACCAAGGTTTGCTTTCAAAGACCTGTTCCTGTCCATATAAGCCTTTAAAATTCTGTGCTACAAAGGATCTTATTATAAAACCTAAAAATAATACCTATGTGGTATGCATGCAGTTTTCAGGAGATATGCAGGCTGGGAAAAAAAAAAAAAAAAAAACTTCAATCTTATCAAATTCAAAACAATGAAAATTGAGACCAGGATTCGAATTTTTCAGGAAAAAGCAATCAACTGTTGGAGGGTGTATTTTTCCCTCATTAGGAAAATGTACCTTCAGTATTTCCAACTTATCACTTCTTGTAAAATAGCTCACTGATCTCCACCTGCTAGACAGATTCAGAAGTTTCTGTGACCAAGAAATCAGACGCTTCCTTTTCTCGGAGGCCACCTGGGATCTCTCTCAGGCCTACCCAGGAGGCTCCTTCGCTCAGGCTCATCTTCCACTGGGAAACTTGAGAACTCCCAGCCGCAGCCTGTGGCACATAAGGGACAAGGCCAGGCAGCCCCTCTGTGCCCACTTCCACATCCCTGCTCACCCAAAAACTGAGCCAAATAAATACACCACTACTCAGTCACGGACACCTGGAGCACGTGTTCTTTCACTTCGAACAAAACAGTCCTCCGCGTGCGGCAGGCGCGTCTCAGGACCAGCAGAGCATAGAGGCGCACTGCCCAACTTCCTTCCAGCACCGATGTGCATGCTGGAGTAGCTATGCCCGAACCGTGGCTCTGCCTCTCCATTTCCCCTTGTGTAAGAAGACCGACGAACTCACCAGGCTTCCCTCCAAAGTCGCACCAACAAAGTCTGTGCGTGGCCGTCTTCCTGCGCACTGCAGGGGTGAGGCGCAGGCGGCTGTGGGACCAGAGAGCCCCCAGGAGGCACGGTCACTGCCCCGGCTCTTTTAGTACTCCAAAAGGTGAGGAAAAAATAACCGACAGAAAAATCCCCTATGCAAAAACCCCAGCCCTGCGGGAAGGAGGGTGGGCCCTCTGAATCATCACCCTCCCCCCAGAGAGCACAGCCAGGTGAGTGGCTTCTCTCTAAATGTGGAACCAGCTGGGCGGGAAGGGGCTCCAGGCCCACCCGAGGAAGAGGGAGGACGCCGCGGGCAGGGCAGGCCAGAGTGCAGAGAACACCTCTTTTCCAGACGGCTCTTCCGGAAAGCGGCCCGCGGGCCAGACGGGAGCTTCACCAGGGAGGGCGGGGCAGCGCTGGCGAGGAGCACGCTGAATTTCCCGAGTGCCGTGGGAAGCCACGGAAGTGGTTCCACGGCAGAGCAGGAGGCAGCCTCTGCTTCTGCCCACTGTATCGAGAAGGACCAGGAGGGAAGCAGAACGAGTCAGAGCCACAGCATCAGCAAGAGGCCTGGATCCGGCTGGGACCAGGACGCGGAGAAAAGCAAGACGCGGGACTGGGTGCCATGGACCAAACGGAGGGAGCGAGGGATCGAAGAACGCTCCCCAATCTCTGGCTCAAGCAACCGGCCAGGGGGAGGAAGGGCTCAAGAGTTCCACAGGCCAAGTGACATCCAAGTGTAGCCTCAGGTAGCCTCAGCTGGTCTGGTCACGCCCTCTCAGGGCTCACGGACACGCGACTCTGCCCCTCAGGTCCTGCTCACCCGCCCCTTCCAGGCCGGCTGCAGGAGGCGTCCTGCTCTTGCCCTGCCCCAGTCCCACCAAGCCCACCATGCGGCGGCATCAGCACATGGACTTCCCTGTCTGCCTGGCACATGATAGTGCCTGGCAGACACTGAGGACTCAGTCAACAGCTGTTAAATCAATACATGCGGCTAAATCTAAAGCTTAAAAGACCTACGGGTTAAAGACATAAATTTGGGAACCACAGCTGGAAAATTATTTTATTTTTCTAATGAAACCTACTAAAAAAAATTCCCAATTTGCTGACCAAAGTTTCAATGTAAATTACAGTATCTTACAAAGGGTTTATCCAGAGTTCCCGTCGTGGCTCAGTGGTTAATGAATCTGACTAGGAACCATGAGGTTGCGGGTTCGATCCCTGGCCTTGTTCAGTGAGTTAAGGATCCGGCGTTGCTGTGAGCTGTGGTGTAGGTCGCAGATGTGGCTCGGATCCCGCATTGCTGTGGCTGTGGCATAGGCCCGCGGCTACAGCTCCGATTAGACCCCTAGCCTGGGAACCTCCATATGTCACAAGTGCAGCCCTAGAAAAGGCAAAGACAAAAAAAAAAAAAGGAGTTTATCCAATGGACTTGGAGGACAGACTTGTGTTTGCCGGGGGGAGGGGGAGGGAAGGGGAGGGACCAGGAGTCTGAAGTTAGCGGATGAGACTGTTATACCTGGAGTGGACGGGCAACGGGATCCTGCACAGGGAACTCTATCCAACCACTTGTGATGCAACAGGATGGAGGATAAACTGAGAAAAAGAATGCATACGTATGTATAACTGGGTCACTCTGTTGTACAGCAGAAACTGGCAGAACACTGTAAATCAACTATAATAAAAATAAATGTAAAAAAAGAAAAAGAGGTTATCCAAACAGACTTGATGGACATCTGGGCTTCCATTCCCTCTGCTAATTTTAACACACTTATGGCAGAACCTCACTATATTCAAAAGACTTTTCTGTACAACACGAGCAGTACAGCCAGTACTTTAAAATAACTATAAATGGAGTATACAGCCTCTAAAAATTGTGAGTCACTATTTTGTACACTGGAAACCATCAACTACACCTCAATAAAATAAATTAATAAGATGGCTTTAATCCTTAAGATCTCATTTAATGGCTAAAGACCGAAGCTTTTGTAAGTGCCTCACCTTACAAAAATATTAAATCTTAGTAATAATATATCGCTGGGAATCAGGAAAAGAACATCTTTGAGCAATCTCTACACCAATTTTCTCAGCCACGGCACAACTGTTATTTCGGGCCAGATAATTCTTTGCGGGAGAATATTCTGGGCACTGGAGGATGTCCATGGCCTGTACTCCTAGAATCCAGCAGCACCACCCACCCACCCAGCAAATTTCCAGTCATCACCAACTGTCCCTGGGGGACACAACTGCCATTCCCTCCCCCAGCTGAGGACACCTATCCCAGACGAGTCTTTTCATATTATTGATATAACCAAGGAAGCAGGGATAAAATTCTATTAAGTCTGACCTGCCTGCTTAAAAACTGACCCAACTTACATCCTCCCCTGAAACTGAAAGCAAAACAGAGAGATACACACACACGAGCACACAGACACACACATCCCATCCTGGTGTGGTTCTGAACCATGACACCAAGCCGTGCTGACGCTTCCTCTGGACAGAGTGAATCTAAATGTGAGAATCTTTGGAAGGGCCGCCTCTCGCTCCAGGGAGGGAACTCATCGCCAAGCCCCTCCGTTCCTGCAGGATGAAGGTCCCCCAAGTAAACCACCTGCGCTGACCAAGGCCTTGTAGAGCACTTGAGAACACGGCCTGTGGAGCTGTTGTCGCAGATGCACAACTGGGGGGCACCACAGAGGAGGCTAAATGCAGGCTCCCTGGTGCCTCCACAGCTCTCCCTGCTCCACGGCCAGGAGCCCACGCCGACGCCGGGGCAGTTCCGGCTCCAGCACCCGGAGCTCAGGGGCCGAGAGCAGGGAGGGCCTCATGTGGGCACCCTCCCCGGCCCAGCGCCGTGCGCACACTGCCCTCCATAAGAGCGCCAACAGCCTCACGCGCTTTCAATCACTGGAGACGTTTGCAGTATCAGATTCCCACATCAGTTCACCACAGAGTTTTTGAGGTTTTAACTTTTTCCTCCCATCTTGCAAGAGCACTCAACACACAGAACAAGCAGCCAGTGAGTTGCTCAGCCTTCTAAACGCCCCCTGACGTGATTGGTGATGCTGCTGTCCATATCAAAAGTTTTAATAAGCTCAAAACTGGCAGCCAATTACCTCAATTATCTAAATCAAAAGGCACAAAATATACATGTAGAACAAATACTCCCTTAAGGGCCAAAGGGAAAGAACACTGAAGAAAGTAATTAAGGGATTAAAGATGTGTCAGTCTCAACACAGATTCTGCTCTGCCCAAGGAAGGTCAAAACCCTTCCTCGTGCCCTCGAAAGTGCCACGTGAGGAAGGCGCCCGGGAATCCCGGCACCGCTGCTCGTCCCGCAGAGTCAGTTTTGATATACAGATTTTTTTTAAAAGGTTGTACTATTACAACACACATTACATAGAAAAATGCAAAATCCCTATGAATTTCAGATAAAACAAACCACAAAAACCGTGCGTGGAGAACAGGCCACTTTCTTGGCCCCCTGGAAGGGTAGAAGCCACATGCCCACTGCTGTGTCATGGCGGTGGCGGTGGGGCCGTCACAGTGCAAAGCTGGGGACACGCTGGCACTCATCATCCAGGACTGTACAGAAAATGGCCCAATTATTTTCCTAGCTGGGTCAGTCAAGGATGAAGGGAGCGCTGACGGACACGCTGGAGAACCTCAGGCTCCATGTCTCCAGAAGGAAAGTCAGTAAAATGGGGAGGGAGGAGCCGTTCATCAAGGCACAGAAGTAAACATGGCACTTCTCTGAACATTTAGGCAGTTTTGTTAGCCAGCTTCACAGGGCGACCTCCTCCAAGTCAAGAATTCCATCTGTTGGAGTTCCCGTGGTGGCTCAGTGGTTAACGAATCCGACTAGGAACCATGAGGTTGCGGGTTCGATCCCTGGCCTTGCTCAGTGGGTTAAGAATCTGGTGTTGCCGTGAGCTGTGGTGTAGGTCACAGACGTGGCTCGGATCCCACGTTGCTGTGGCTGTGGCGAAGGCTGGCAGCTATAGCTCCTGTTAGACCCCTAGCCTGGGAATGTCCATATGCCGCGGGTGCGGCCCTAGATAAGGCAAAAAGACAAAAAAAAAAAAGAATTCCATCTGTGCATTTTCCGTGGTGCAGGCGGCGGTCACCAGACTCTCCACAAATGGTAGGACAGAGGCTGGGCGAGACCGAGGCTGTCCAGACCACACAGCTGTGAGCAGGCCAGCTCAGGGCCATGCCCTTCACCAGCACAGGGCACTGCCCTAAGGGCCTCCCAGGCACCCAAGGGTGAAAAGAAAAGCAAGAGCCTAGGAGCTCAGGTTCTGAGACCCCATCATTCTGAAGTGCATGGGGCTCCCACACCCAATAAGAACCGCCCCCTCTCTAAAGAGCTTGCAGGAGGCCAGGAGCATAAGCTGCCTTCTAATGCAATCTCTCTTCTTGGCTTGAAATGTTATTAAATAGGTGCTTAAAAAAAAACAAAAAACTGGGGAGTTCCCATCGTGGCTCAGTGGTTAACGAATTTGACTAGGAACCGTGGGGTTGTGGGTTCAATCCCTGGCCTTGCTCAATGGGATAAGGATCCGGCATTGCCGTGAGCTGTGGTGTAGGTCGCAGACGCGGCTCGGATCCCGCGTTGCTGTGGCTGTGGTGTAGGCCGGCGGTTACAGCTCCTGTTAGACCCCTAGCCTGGGAACCTCCACATGCTGTGAGTACGGCCCTAGAAAAGGCAAAAAGACCAAAAAAAAAAAAAAACTTTCCATGTTTTCTACTTCCAGGACTACTTTCCAAGCTCTTGGCCAGCAGGGACCATGTCGTATGCACACTTTTGCTTTCCCGGGAAATCCAGACACACGCAGAGTAGATCATGGATACCCAACTGCAGATTTCAATTCACTTCTGATCTATAGGAAGTACTGAATTATCTGAAGAATAACCTGGCATACCAAATACAAAGGTGCTGGGAAAACAAAGGAACCAGACAGGGAAAGTGAAAATGCACACATGGAAGAATTACAAGCGTGTTAACAGCTGCATTTGCGGGATGCCAGCTAACTGCCAGGAGTTTCATATACATAGTGACACATTAACACGATACACAGCAGACTCACTACCACCACCTGTGAGCTGAGTCTCTACAGCCCGACAGTCCCTGCCCCCAAACCAACGCCGGATGTGTTGCAGGGTTCAGGAATCAGGAGATTTGAGAAAGGAGTTGTGTGTATCTATTACATATCACAGAACACTCCCGGTGACGTCCAGGACAGCGGTCATAAGAAAACACACCAACAGTTTGCACTGGAACTCAAGAATATTCATACCAAGTGCAATAAGGACTATAAAAAGCATCCCATGAGTTCAGGCCAGGTTTGGGCACCAAACCTATGACAAAAGCATTCCACTCAGGGGCTCTGGGCCTCATTCTACGTGCAGGCCCGAGGCTCAGGAAGGTCAGGGAACTTGCTCAAGTTCACGCAAGCTGAGAAGCAGGAGAGGCAGGGTGTGAAGCCTGTCGGTGCCCGGAACCCCGGCTGGGATGCAGCAGGTCTGGAGGCCTCGTCCTGCACTCCAAAGGACCAGGAGTCACCACGGAGGAGAACGGAGTGTGCTCCCTGCACTACGCACAGGCTCCAGCCCTGCTGCGGGCACAGCGCCTGGTCTGGAAGGCTTTAACAGTACCCGGGAAATCTGACTTCCAGGGACTTAAGTGACTGAAACAGTCTGAGGTGGGGCCCCCAGCGCTGGTGCCTCCTCCTCTTTTTCTGGCCACGCCCACCACTTGCAGAATTCCCGGGCCAGGGACTGAACTGGCGTCACGGTAGTGACAATGCCAGATCCTTAACCTGCTGAGCCGTGAGAAAACTCCCTGTGGCTCTTTCTAATATTTCTCATGTACAGCCAGGATTGAGAGTCACCGACACGAAAGCATTCGGAGAAAGGAAGCAGGCACTGATGGCGTCAAGACCCCGGGCAGGCGGCCTGCGGCGCAGTCTTACGGAGCTCCACTTCAGAGTCCCCACATGGCATCAGAGGAGTCCGGACACTTCCAGGAACGACCAGGGAATGTCGTTACATTCCTTAGGGATGGAATACCCCATAAGCATCCTCTCCCCCGCAAACACACCAAAACAGACACACCACACCAAAGGCCAGGTCCTATCGGACAACCACACATCATCAGTCGAGAACTGAGAGGCGCTGCCCATCAGCCAAGGGAACAGGAAGCGAAGGTCAGGAGGGAAGCCATCCTGACACTTGGGCTGCGGCTGCGAATCCTCAGACTCAGCGAGACCCGCACGCAGCAGTCAAGTGTAGGTCTGGACCTTTCACTGTGCTCCTGAACCCTCAGACTGGAAGGGCCTGCTGCCCGCACCGTGGGCGGCGACCCGGACAGAGGTCTGCCGGCTTCCACCGAGCACACCCTCCGCAAGGAGGCCCCTCAGCAGCCTTGAGCGGCCTGCTCGAGCCCAATTCCGCTTCCCAAATTCCAGTCAGCCAGCGTCTTCCACGCCCAGCCTCAGGCCATTTCTGATACGACAGGCACACGTTCCATACGCTAACGTCAGTTTTCTGGAGAGCCTCATTTGGTAAAAGCCCCACGGCCACTGCACTAGGGTCCTGTTCTGATCCGTGCTGGCTTAGCAACTCACTGACTCCTCCTGTCATCTGCACCCTTGAATTTTTATTCTACTGCTTTCCAGGCCATACAGAGAGCATCAAGGCTGCCTCCTCAGTGTCAAAAACGGGTGGCTGTCACCTAGGTTTCAACAGGCCAGGCAGCAGCTGCCAAGGCCCTGGGGGCACAGCCCGGCAGAGGTGGAACCTCCACGCTGCCAGTGAGCCCAGAAGGCAAAGCATCAAACTAAAGAGGATTAATCTCAAGTCTCCAGAGCTGATGGAACTTGATTTGCTAAACCGTGGACGTGCCGGCACTTCCTGCTCTCCTGCCCCTGCTCTCGGCAGGGGACCCTCTGCCCTGTGCCCGGCTAGACGCTATATGCCATGCCGGAAGCACGTCACCGACCCGGCTTCACAGCTTCACGGGGGGAGAGGAATCCCGCCCAAGAGGGGCCGTTCCCCCAGCTTCTCTCCTGCCTCTCTTAGGGGACACCTAGATGAGACCTTGGACGTTAGAGGTGATACGAGTTCAGGCTTCAGTGGCTGCTGAGATAGAATCAAAGTATTCTGAGCACGAGAAGAACAGGAATGTTGGGGTCCAGGGCAGAATGCTAGGGGCTGAATTGTGCCCCCTCAAAATTCCGACGTTGGGACTCTTAACTCCTAACATGATGGTATTTGGAGATGGGCCTCTGGGAAATAATGAGAGGCCTTAATAAGAGGACATAGCAGAGCGCTTACCTCCCACGTGAGGACACGGGGAAAAGGTGGCCGTCTACAAGCCAGGAACAGAATCTTCACCAGGGACCCTCAACGGCCGGCCCCTTAATCATGGACTTTCAGCCTCCGGAACTGTGAGAAATAAGTTCCTGTTGCTTAAGCCACACGAGCAGCGATATTCCGTTATGACAGCCTGAGCTAACACATGCCTCTTTCATAAAGCGTAACGTTCCAGACTGAAAAGAGCACTCGGAGTTTCCTGAGAATAGAGAGTGCCTCAGTATTTACACACATGCACGCACGCACATGCACACACACACACGCACGCACACACACACACGCACGCACACCAGAATGACTGGCATCCATAAAGTGCTTTATAAAATTTTGCTGAGCTAAACTAAATTTGGTCAGTGTTGATGTAAATGTTGTTTTCACACACACACACACACGCGAGCTTTAAACTTAGCAAGGCAGCCAGCAGATAAATATATGCTGAAACAGTGAATGTTTGATGGACATACCCTCTACCTTCCTGGGCTGGAAAATGCAAGTTCCTCTAGGCTTACATGCTGTATTTCATTTTTCTGGTGAATTCCTTTCTTTAAGGCTTACAATTTTACTTTCACAACCACCACAACACCACCATCCCTGTCTTCCATGAAAAGGGACAGGTCTCAAAGGTGAAGCTGCCCGAGGCCTAGCCCTGGCCACTGATGCCTACTCGGATCTTGTCCCTCTGCTTCAGGGCTTCCACTGGCCCCTGGCCCCCCATACCCACCTCTCCAGCCCATGGCTCACCAACAGGTGGTCTACAGGCTTTCCGCCCCTCTGTGTAATTTAGAAACGTCTATATCCGTATTGTTATACTTAGAACAAAGCTTTGAGAGCCCTTATCTTTCATACGCAGAACTGGGACCCCTATGAAGCCAGCCCACAATTTTTTTCAGGTTACGTATTTCACTCCAAGTACAGTGACTAAAAATCTGACGCAGTTCCCGAGAACCTCATGACTAAATAAAAAGCAAGAGTAACTAACTTAATTTATCTCAACACAAGGAACTACCTTTTTTATGTGAGTCAGAACACAGAGAGGCAGCAGGCAAAGGGCACGCCGTCAGCCGTGCGAACGGGGCTGCTCTCCTGAGGGCCGCCTGCTCCGCTACCACCTGCCCTGGTCCTCAGTCTCCTTACCCTTCATCAGCCCTGTGCTGTCACCCGTGGGCCACAGTCACCAAACGGTGGGAGAGAGAACCCTGAAGCTAACAGTCAATGGAAAGCTAAGTGGTATCAAAGGAGGCACCCCCAAAACTGTAGAGACCAATTTCCTTCTCCCGGATGAAATGGCAAAAGCCACAAACTTGTGGAATTCATATTAAAAAAAAAAAAAAAGAAATGGGTGCCCTGTAACGAATTTCTTTCTTTTCTCATCCACTGATTCCTTTACTACTGGAGACCTCAGACCACCCAGAGCAGGGGTTCTTGACCTCGGGCACAACGGGAGGGGGTTCAGGAGCTCCCAGGACGCCCTGAAATTCCATGTATCAGCCAGTCACTCTGGCACATCAACCACGTAAAGCGGCTGACTCTTCATTCATACCGGCTTTGGACAGAAGGTTGGATGCCCAGGAGGGATGGGCTTTAGGGAACCAAGGCTACCCTTGGGAAGCAGAACTGGGCGGCTCCTGCTGGGCTGGCCTCCGGGGCCGGGGCACTACAGCCACAGCACCACGTGAAGCAGGGCTGTCTGCGCAGGTGCAGGCAGAGGGCGCAACACGGCAGGACACCCTTACTAATCCCGATGCCCGGTGGCTCCACTGCAGCCGAAGACGCACATTCCTTGTTTCATTATTTAAATCCACACCCTCACTGCCCTCTGACCTCATCACACTTGTTCCCACTAAGACAGTGTTACAACAATCCACTGAGACACGCTGAGAAGGCAGGGTTTACAGAAAATGGAATTTCTAGCTGGAACGGATGTACACACACACCTCTGCACACGCTGCCAAATCATCCCACCTTATACACAAACAGCTCTAAACTGATTCTAATAAATCTCCAGCAGATTTACTAGAATATCTAGGGTCAAGAACAGAAATTTAGGATATACAGACTTGCTGATCTATTCTCAATGAAACTTTAAGAACAAAGAGAATTATAATATTCTTCAAAATCAAAGTGACGTTTTCAAATAATTTTTAAAATGAACTAATAGGAAGGGAAAGGACCCAAAGTTATACTTGAAAAACTCCTGACCAACAGATGATCAAGGATGCCTGATTAAATAAATCATACATTGTATACAGGTAATTACCACTTTTAGAAGTTTATTTTAAAAGTTTATTCATGAATTCTTGGTTCAGAACACAAAATGCATTTTCTCACAGAAAATGGGTAACCACTGGTTGGAATTTCCATTTTAGCCCACAACAAGCCTCTCTTAAAGTGTATCCATAATACGTATGGTGCTGACAGCACTGTGGAATCTAATCACCACTCACTTTGCGGTGGATTAAAGACGGTCACAGGTTCCCTGACACTCCCCTCATCAAGACGTAGGCTCTGTGTCCCCTCCCCTTAAATCCAGGTGCACACCATGGGTCCTTCCATCAACAGAACCCAGCAAGAATAACGCTACACGGACAGGTTGGCGCCCACGTCCTCTCCTGGACAATCACTCTAGGAGTCTTCAGCTGCCATCTAAGAAGTCCAGCCACCCCAGCAGAGAGGCTGCCCGAGGTGGCCCTGACTCTATGTGGAAAGTGAGGAACCACGAAGCCTGGCCTTCCAACCCTCCAAGCATGGGAGTACAGCCGTTGTGGGCCCTCCAAACCAGAGCAAATAAATACCAGTGAGCAGCCTCAGTTAACGCCACAGAGAGCAGAAGAATCACCTTGCGGGGCCCTGCCTGATCAACCCACAGAACCACAGTATCTAATAACCAATTACTGTTTTAGGTCATTGATGCCCAGGATGGTTTGCTACTCAGCAAACATGATCTGGAACAATCTGTGGCTTTTTCAGGAAATGACAGAAGCGCCAGCTCTGGCACTAGGAATAGAATATCTTCTTCCATTCTCCACTGGTGGACACAGAGTTATGGTGGTAATGTTGCCAGAATCATCCTGGCTGCAAGCCACTGGGACAGCAGGAGGCTGTTACATGCAGAATGGAAAAGCAATGGGATCCTAGCGTACAGCACAGGGAACTCTATCCTATCTCTTGAGTTAGAACATGATGGAAGAGAGTATGAAAAAAAAGAATGTGTATCTATGTATATATATATAGAGAGAGAGAGAGAGGGAGGGAGGGACTGGGTCACTTTGCTATAGAGAAGAAATTGAAGGAACACTGTAAATCAACTATATGTTAATAAAAAAATTTTTAATAAAATAAATACAAAAAAAAAAAAGCAAGGAGGTGTATGGGATGATTATCATCAAAGAGTTGTCCTGTCTGCTTCAAACCCCTCCTAGAATCTTCTATAAACTACTGAGGACAGGTTTTGGGAGTTTCCGTCATGGCGCAGTGGTTAATGAATCCGACCAGGAACCATGAGGTTGTGGGTTCGATCCCTGACCTTGCTCAGTGGGTTAAGGATCTGGCGTTGCCGTGAGCTGTGGTGTAGGTTGCAGACGCGGCTCGGATCCCGCGTTGCTGTGGCTGTGGCATAAGCCAGCAGCTGCAGCTCCGATTCTACCCCTAGCCTGGGAACCTCCATATGCTGCGTGTGCGGCCCTAAAGGAAAAACAAAAACAAAAACTACTGAGGACAGGTTTCAAAATTCTGAAGAAACACAATGTACAGTTAAAATGTGGTTGGTACCCTGATATCAAAGCCGGACAAAGATACAAGAAAAAAAAAAAAAACCTAAAGATTAACATCCCTTATGAACACAGATGTAAAAATTCTCAACAAAATAGTAGCAAACTAAATCCAACAACACATTAAAGGATTATGCACCATTAAAAAGTGAGATATATCCCAGGAAAGCAAGGGTGATTTGACATATAAAAATCAGTTAATGAAACACACCACATTATCAACAGAAGGAAGGGGAAAAAACACATGTTTATATCAACAGACATTACAGGAAGCACTTGACAAAATTCAAAAACATTCAGTAAACTAGGAAGTTAGGGGAATGTCCTTAATATGATAAAGGGCATTTATTTTTTAAAAGTCACACATAACTTCATAATTACACTGAAAATCTTTCCCTTAAGGTCAGGAACAAGACAAGGATGTCTAATTAACTATACTTTAATTTTTTTAAAAAGGTAAAAAAATAAAAGGATATCTATTTTCACTACTTCCATTAATACCATAGTAGAAGTCCTAGCCAGAGCAATTTGGCAAGAAAAAGAAATAAAAAGTATCGACACTGGAAGAAAGAAAGTAACTATCTCTATTTGCAAAGGACATGTAGAAAATCCCATGGAGCTTACCAAAAAATTAAGAGGTAATAACTAAATTGAGCAAGGTTGCAGGTACGTGATCAACACATTAAAATCAACTGCATTTTTATACACCATCAATGAACAATCCAAAAAGAAAATTAAGGAAACAATTCCATTTACAATAGTAACCAAAAGAATAAAATACCTAGGAATAAATTTAACCAAGAAGGTGAAAATTTTATATACTGAAACTATAAAATCTTCCTAAAGCAAATTAAAGGTGTAAATAATTGGAAAGACATTCCATGGTCATGGATTGGAAGGCTTAGTACTAACATGACAGTTTCCCAAAGCAGATGCAGTACAATGTCCGTCAAAATTCCAAAGACCTTTTTTCAGAAAGAGAAAAACTGATTCTCAAATTAATATGGAGCTACAAGGGGTGCCAAAGTAGCCAAAGCAATATCAAAAAAGAAAAATAAAGTTGGAAGATGCACACCTCTCAAACTTACTACTTCAAAACTTTCTACAAAGCTAGAATAATCAAAACAGCATGCTACTGGCATGAGGACAGACATACAGATCAACAGGGTAGAACTGAAGAGTCCAGAAATAAATTCAAACATCTATGGCCAGTGTAATTCCAACAAAGGTGCTAAGACCAAACGGTGCTGGGACAACTGGATACCCAAACACAAAAAATTGAAGTGGGACTCCTACTTCTCTCCACATATAAAAATTAACTCAGAATTCCCATGTGGCTCAGCAGGTTAAGGATCTGGTGGTGTCACTGCTGCAGCATGAGTTCGATCCTTGGCCTGGGAACTTACACATGCTGTGGGTGTGGCCAAAAAAATTAACTCAAAATGGACCAAAGATCTAAATGTAGGAACTGAAACTACAAAATATAGGGATAATCAACATGACCTCAGACTTGGCAATGGATTCTCAGATTTGATACCAAAAGCACAAGGAACAGCAACAACAAAAATAAAGTATACTTCATCAAAATTAAAAACTTTTGTGCAGCATAATGGAAAAAATAAAAATCATAAAAAAAAACTTTTATGCATAAAGGTCAGTATCAAGAATGTCAAAAAATGGAGTTCCTGCTATAGTGCAACGGAATCAGCAGTATCTTGGGAGTACTGAGACACAGGTTTGATACCCAGCCTGGCACAGTGGGTTAAGGATCCAGCCTTGCCACAGCTGTGGCTCAGGTTGCAACTGCACCTCGGATGCAATCCGTGGCCCAAGAAGTCCATATGCCACAGGGCAGCCAAAAAAGAATAAAAATAAAAAAAAGGAATGTGAAAAAACAACCTATAAAAAGAGAAAAAAAATTGTTAATCATATATCTGTCCAGGGTTTATTATCCAAAGTATATAGAAAACACAGACAACTCAACAACAAAACGAACAGCCCGATTAAAACACGAGTAAAGGACTTAAGTGGACATTGTTCAAAAAAAGATATACAATGAAAAAATGTTCAACAGCACTGTTCACTAAGGAAATACAAAACCACAACGAGATACCTTTTTACATCCACTAAAATAGCTTTAATCAAAAACAAAAACACCAAAGTAAATATTGCCAAAGCTGTGTAGAAATTGGAACCTCAGTACGCTGGAGAAGGGACTAAGTTAAACGCAGAATGACCACACGACCCAGCAATTCCACTCTTGGGTATATTACCCAAGAGAAATGAAAACACATGCCCACATAGGAACCTGTACACATTATTCATAATCATCAAGTCAAAAACAACCCAAATGTCCAAGAGTGGATGCATGGATAAACTGATACAGACACACAATGTAATTGTATTCAGCCACGAGAAGGAACAAATACTGACACATGCTACAACTTAGATTTACCTAAAGAAATTACGCTAAATGAAAGAATCTAGACATAAAAGGTCACAAATCATATGACCCTTTTTATATGATACATCTAGAACAAGCAAATCTGTAACTAGAGACAAGCAGATTAGAGGTTATCCGGGGCTGGAAGAAAGAGGGAATAGGGAATGACTAATAAGTAGAGCTTTTACAGGTTGACAAAGTTTTGAAATTAGAGCAAGCTTTTACAGGGTGACAAAGTTTTGAAATTAAAGCAAGTTGCACAAAATTCTGAATACACTACATACCAATGAACTATACACTTTAAAATCACTAATTATATGTTACATGAATTTTGCCTCAATAAAAGAAAAACTGGTTGGACTATAGTTTATTGATTGACTGATTCATATAAATACCAGAGTATCTAACATACTCCAAGCACTCTCCTAGTAAATGGATTAAGGTGATGGGCAAAAATTTTCTGATACGTGGAGTTCCTGTCATGGCTCAGGGGTTAATGAATCCAACTAGGAACCATGAGGTTGCAGGTTCGATTCCTGGCCTTGCTCATGGGTTAACGATCCGGCATTGCCGTGATCTGTGGTGTAGGTTGCAGACACGGCTCGGATCTGGTGTTGCTGTGGCTGTGGTGTAGGCTGGCAGCTGTAGCTCCAATTCAATCCCTAGCCTAGGAACCTCCATATGCTATGGGTGCAGCCCTAAAAAAAAAAAAGCAAAAAAAAATTTTCTGATACAAATTTAAAAAAAGCAAAGTAAGGAGTTCCCACTGGAGTTCCCGTCGTGGCTCAGTGGTTAACGAATCTGACTAGGAACCATGAGGTTGCAGGGTTGATCCCTGGCCTTGATCAGTGGGTTAAGGATCCGGCGTTGCCGTGAGCTGTGGTGTAGGTTGCAGACGCGGCTCGGATCCCACGTTGCTGTGGCTGTGGTGTAGGCCGGTGGCTACAGCTCCTGTTAGACCCCTAGCCTGGGAACCTCCATATGCCATGGGTGCGGCGCAAATATGGCAAAAAAAAAAAAAAAAAAAAGGGAGTTCCCATTGTGGTTCACATTACAGGTTACCACTGTAATGAACCTGACTAGTATCCATGAGGATGCAGGTTCAATCCCTGGTCCCGCTCAGTGGGTTAAGGATCAGGTGTTGCCATGAGCTGTGGTCTAGGTCGCAGACACAGCTCGGATCCCTCGTTGCTGTGGCCATGGTGTGGGCTGGCGGCTACAGCTCCAACTCGGAAGAAAATAATGTACTAAGATGTAATTTTAAATTATTCAAAAATCACTATATGCAAAAACTGCATTTTTAAAAAAGGGAGGCTATCTATAGACACTCTTTTTGTGCAAATATACAGTGATTTTCAGTTTCCAGACATTTTATTCCTGGTTACAAATAATCTCTTTACAATCCAATAATGTGCATCTTCCTTCGACTCCTGTCTGCCTTCCAGCACCAGGCCGTACTCCCTAGAGAGCTAACAAGGCCTGTTCTCCCTTTAGGAAATCACTCAGGAGAGGAAGCACCACCCACGATGCTAGGTCCTCACATACACTCACTTTCTCACTTTTAATCTTCACAATTACCTCTTCATAGATGAGAAGATTGAGTTCAGAAAAGATAAGTAAGTAACTTACTATCAGTTAGTTACAGGAAGGGCCGGAATTCAAATAGGTCTGACTTCAGACCCAAACTCCTTACATACACAATTCATCTCCTCTAAGATGGTCTAAGCATACCCTAGGCCAGACTAAAAAAAAAAAAAAAAAACATCAAGTGACACTGTCCTTGAGGAGCGTGTCTTCTCGACACCAAGGCCCAGCCAAGACACACCAGAGCGCCGCTCAGGCTGAAGAGGGCCGGGCAGGCTCCAGAACCACGAGGCTTTTGGTATCCGCCCCGGCCCACGGCCCTGACCCCAAAATGCTGACTTGGTGTAAGAACTAAGAATCTGTCCTCTACCGTAATTCCAGGGACCGGGTCTCGAGGCCTCAGTGTCCAGCTGTGTCCTCTTAGGAGGTACACTCTCTCTCCCTGGAGTAGGCACAGATGGCTAGGAAACAAGCCCCCACCTCTGTCCAAGCATCACTGACCCTTCCTGGTTCCGTGTTCTAAACTTCACAGTGGTTCTGGCGGAAGGGCCACATAAAATCTCCAAAACAGCCAATGAGGTCATTCCCTTGCTACCTGTGGAGAAGGCTTCTTCGTCTTGAACTCATAAGTAATCCACAGTTATCATTAAATTCCAGACAAATGGATGGAAATCTGCCTACGCTGGGCTGTAACCAGCTCTCTGGAGTGACCAGGCCTCCGGGACTCGTGCACCACTAACTAGCCAATGTTTGTAAAGCCCTGTAAAGATATAATGACTACATGTTATCACCATTACTAGACCAGTTTAAATGTCAACTGAGAGAAAGTGAGAAGAAAAAACATGTGAGTAAAGCAAGTTTGGGACAGCTCCTCGGCAAGAACCACAGGGTAAAATGATGCTTTAACTGAGCTTATTAAAGCATGTGGAATGCAAGGTTGCTGCTGAAGAATATAACTCAAAACAGAGAGAGGGAATGGAGCACCGGCTGGAAAAATAAGTCAATACAAGCAAAACAGATGTAGGAAAGGAAAGCCTGCATGAAAAACTGATGCGGGAAAAATGCAGTTTCTTTAAGAAGCACTATATAGCAGCAAAACTAAAACATCTAGAATCTGAAAGCAAAACTAAATGTCTAGAATAAGAACAAAATCCAAAACCAGACTTTAAGTCAGCCTAAACTGACCACAGGGCACAGTGATGAAAACAAGCACTCGAGTCCAACAGGCCTGCTGCTCTTCCTTCTCCTCATCTGTAAAATGAGTAAGATTCTCCCATCAAGGTAGGCTGGCACGAAGCCCTTCCCCAGAGGAAGCCAGACCCCTTCTCCTGAGCCCCCTCCCCTGAAGGCAGCCACAGGGAACCCCTGCAGACTCACGGGCCCTCGGGCAAGGGACCAGCCAGCCCTTGCGTCCCCTCCCTCCTCGTGCTGGCTCACTTGCACTCACCCTTCCCGCAAAAAACACCTCCAAAGTCCAGTGCCCCAGGCTCCCTCGGCACCTCTGTCCTACCATCACAGCACCCACCACACTGTGCTGCAACCAAAGGATTCTTCTGGCTTAGCCACACCACAGAGCTCCGTGAGGACAGTGACCAAACAGCATCTCACTCGACTTTTTAGTTTTGGCAGCTAGCATAGCTCCTGGGTAAGTTCTCAAAGAATGTGTGTTGATTAAATAATTTTCAATTATCTCAAGTTGGAATTAGAGGCCAAGCAGCTTCCCTGGGGCCAATCTTGGAAAAACCAAGACTACAAGAGGAAAACAAAAAAACAAACAAAAACCAGTACTCCGGGTGAAGAGTCCCTGCTTTGCCGTTCTCTGACCCCTGACTCGGGAGAGTTACTCACCCAAACTCTGAGCCTCAGCCGCCTTCTGTACAAAGTGAGGGAACTCAGCTGGAAAGTCTCTACAGCCCTCAGCACCAAGCTCGGACGTGCTACGTCAACATCCTGAGACCTTAACACTCCTACTCTATTACAGCTCAAGCCTCTATTACTATGAAAATTAGCATCAGTAGAATGCTTTCTCGTCCATTTCATTCCTAAGAGGCAAGTATGTGCCTGGTGCTTTCAGTCTCATTTTACAGATGGGGAAACTGGCTCAGAGGGCCCAGCAGACTACCCAAGGTCACTCTGCTGGTGTGGACAGGGGGCAGGACTGAAACCCGGATCTTTAAAGCTGGTGCCATCCACCACAGCCCCAGTTCTCAGGCTGGGGAGTGGACAGCCCAGGGACACATGGTGGGAATGCCAGCAGACCCCTCCCCAACGGATCCTAGCAAAGTCAAGGATGAACACAACCCATCTTTTGGAGAATCAAAGGTACTCAAAATCTGAGGGGACAAAGTGCGTTTACAATAACATGTTTCTCAAAAAAAAAAAAAGACATTATTATTGATACAATGTAAACTGCCTATTAATTTTAAGATAAAACTTAATGGGCTCCGACTCTTATCAAGGGTTTGATTCATCTTGCACTAAAACCAGCATATGCCCTTTCTCACACAGAAACCCTTCTGAAACCAGAACACTTAATTTACCCCATAATAACATTTCAAACATCAGGCTATATTAATCCAAAACAGACAGAATTTAATTTCTAAAATAAAGTTGTGACTTCTGAGCATTACAGGGCAAGGAAGACTTCAAGAGAAGCAGATTTCCGGCTCCTTCTTTTTAAATCCTTAAAAGCACCCAGGAAAGTTAAAAGGTCAAATGAAGCCTCCCGGATTATAAACCCCCTATCGAAACAAACCAAGGAGCAAAGTGCTCTCAGAACGGGGTGGCGGGGGTGGGGGGGGCAGAGTCAAGGGAGGCCGCTCCAGGGCACATCCACCCGCCAAACCACATGGAACTCCTGTGTGAGCATCTGTCACACCCCTCCTCTCCCCGAACGTGCAGACCTGGACGCAAGCACTGATGGTGGGTCAGTCTACCATGTGCCAGGCCCTGGGGGGCAGGGGGTGCTGACCAGGATCTCATTATCCTTCCCCAGAGGAAGCCAGACCCCTTCTCCTGAGCCCCTTCCCCTGAAGGTAGCCACAGGGAACCCCTGCAGACGCACGGGCCCTCTGGCAAGGGACCGGCCAGCCCGTGCGTCCCCTCCCTCCTCGTGCTGGCTCACTTGCACTCACCCTCCCTGCAAAAAACACCTCCAAGGTCCAGTGCCCCAGGCTGCGTAGGCCTCCTAGTGGACATCAACCTGCCAGAGTACAGAGTCAGTCTCTGAAAAACCTCCACAGCAATTACGACTCCTGGAAATACTAATGTTTCAATATTTTGATGCCACTGTTGTCCTAAAGATTACCTTATCCCACTCAATCAATTTAGCTGTTCTCTCCACTTAAACCAAGCTTCCAATAAATACATTTTCGGGTTTTGCCATGAAAATCAGTATTTCAACTGGAAACGAAATCAAGATATCAGAACAGCAGACATGATGATACATTTCTTGGGAGACTGGCCTCACTAGAAGTTACTAACTAACCTCCATTAAAAAAAATATATATGGGGAGTTCCCGTCGTGGCTCAGTGGTCAACGAATCTGACTAGGAACCGTGAGTTTGCAGGTTCGATCCCTGGCCTTGCTCAGTGGGTTAAGGATCCGGCGTTGCCATGAGCTGTGGTGTAGGTTGCAGACGTGGCTCGGATCCCGCGTTGCTGTGGCTGTGGCGAAGGCCGGCAGCTACAGCTCCTGTTAGGCCCCTAGCCTGGGAACCTCCATATGCTGCGGGTGCGGCCCTAGATAAGGCAAAAAGACAAAAAAAAAAAAACATATATATATATACATGCAGTCAAAATCAGAATGGAGCAAACCATAGGAAAAAAAAAAGGAAACCATGGATGGGGCCCTCTTTTTATTTCCTGAGAATTAAAGAGATTGAGGTCACTTCAGCACAGATGATACAGCAAGAGGTTTAGGGGGGCCCTGGCGGAGGGGCTTTCTAACACTTACACCCCTCCCCTCACCACAGCCTTTTGAGACTTTCTACTTACAGTGAGAAACAGCAGGGACAGCAAAGTGGGCCCAGGTTGGGGCCCACTGTTGTGGTCCCCAGCAGACCAGGCCCATCTCAGGGTAGACAGCCTAACCCACTGGAGCTCCCAGTCACAAAGCGCCTAGTAGGCACCAGAGGACAGCACAGGAAATATAACAACTGGAAACCCACTGACCAGCAGCACTTGCAGTACTGGCAAGAAGCAAGAGGACAGCAAACTGTCCGATCCCATCTTACCGTGACAAAGCGGGGAGGGGAGAAATCCTCTTACTATCATTTTCGGGGCCCAGCAGGAGCCCCCGGATGGGCCCACTGAACCTGCCCTCCCGACCTTGGGTCTTAACACCTGCTCCTGGAGTAGAACCTTCCCTGACCAGCTCAGCCAGCCAGGAGCTTTCTTTCCCCTTTCTGAATTTCCACCATGCTTCAAGTCTTCCGCGCAAGCCACTAATGCACTTGAGCCTACCCTGTTTGACTTTTCTAGCTTCTTCTCCACTCTCTAGCTAAGAGGCCAGCTCCTTGAGGGCAAGATGGTGAGACCTTGCTTTTTCTCCACCCTTCCTGCCACAAGCTTCAGTTCTGGTGCTATCTCAAGCCAAATACTCACTGGATTCTGGCATCTCCCTTCCCCAAGCACAGGAGCCAAGATGCCGTGGACTTCTGCAGGCCATGCCCTTAAAGGCAGCCCAGCACTATAACGCTTATGCTATGAAAACTCAAGGCACACTCCTTGAACACCAAATTAAATGAGAAAAAGATTCCCGGGAGTTCCCGTCCTAGTTCAAGTGGTTAATGAATCCGACTAGGAACCATGAGGTTATGGGTTCGATCCTTGGCCTTGCTCGGTGGGTTAAGGATCCGGCATTGCCGTGAGCTGTGGTGAAGGTCACAGACATGGCTCGGATCCCGTGTTGCTGTGGCTGTGGCGTAGGCCAGCGGCTACAGCTCCAATTAGACCCCTAGCCTGGGAACCTCCATATGCCACGGGTGCGGCCCTAAAAAAAGACCGAAAAGAAAAAAGAAAAAGATTCCCAAGTCCCAATCTACCAACTTTGATGAACAGAGAATTTAGCAAGAGATTCCAGCCTGCTTTCTGGAGTTGACAGACACTAAAAACTGTCACCTGCATTGATTATACCTCACCACCCGCCAGCCTCACCACAAGGTGTCTGCACTAGGAGACAAAAAATGTTGGCCCAAAAAGATTTTAATACTTAATGATAAAATTTCACCTTCTCCTTCCTCAATTGGTCAGTCCCCTGCCCCTCACTATGTCTAGAATAGTGCTGTGCAGACCACAGTAACAATAAAAGCAAACTCACTCTAAAATGAGAAAGCCATTTTGTTTTTTGGGTTTTTCTGGGTTTTGAGGGTTTTTTTTCTTTTTTTGCTTTTTAGGGCCACACTCGAGGCATATGGAGGTTCCCAAACTAGGCGTCCAAGAGGAGCTACAGCCACTGGCCCACACCACAGCAACAGCAACAGCAACAGCAACGCGGGATCCTAGACGTGTCTGCGACCTACACCACAGCTCATGGCAACGCTGGATCCTTAACCCACTGAGCGAAGCCAGGGATTGAACCCGCAACCTCATGGTTCCTAGTCGGATTCGTTTCCGCTGCGCCACAACAGGAACTCCCCATTTTGCATTTTTTTAGTTAATTATTAATAATAGATATTACAGGAGTTCCCATTGTGGTTCAGCGGTTAGCAAACCCGACCAGCATCCACGAGGACCTCACTCAGTGGGTTAAGGATCTGGTGTTGCCGTGAGCTGTGGTGTAGGTCGCAGACGCGGCCTGGATCCCAAGTTGCTGTGGCTGTGGTGTAGGTTGGCAGCGGCAGCGAAAGTTCCGATTGGACCCCTAGCCTGGGAACCTCCACATGCCGCAGGCAGTCCTAAAAAGTCAAAAAGACCAAAGGAAAAAAAAAAGGGATATTACACAAATACACATATCATTTTCTTACATCTTTTGCCTTTTCTGTTTAAAATTGTACTGTCTTCTTCCATGAGCTCCTCTGGATCCAGAGCTGCGCGACAGCACGGGCCACCATCCCCACTCACCCTCACTGCCCTCCCGCCCCAGGGCACCCGGCCCTCTCTGGCTTCCTGCCTCCAGCCAGAACAAGTCTAAGCATCATCTCCACAGTCAGGCCTCGGCTGCCTCTCTCTGGTTGCCTTCTAAATCCACTGGCCTCGTTTTCTTCTTTCTCACTTCATAGTTCTCTTCCTAGTTTCTCTCTGTAGCTGAACTCTCCTGCCCTGCCTCCCACAAAAAATAGTAATTTTTCTTCCTCTGTGAATCGTTATAAAGAAGCATGCAGGAATTTCGATTTCATGGAACTGACGCAGAGGCCTTGGTCATAAGCTGTCTCCTCTGCTAAACTAATAGTTCTTCAATGGACCATTACAAGGAAACTCAGCTATTGCATAATATTTGATAGGTTAGATCACTTGCTGTTTGGAGAGTCTTGTTATACAAAGATGTGAAAAGAGAGATGGGCAAATTTAACGCAATTTCCTTTGTTTGCTTGAGCTAGCCCAGACTTGCAACACCACAGTGACAGTTTTTCTTGAAGTGCAGCTTTAACATCATAAAAAAAGGACTTTAAGGGAATGATAAACCTTTCTCATCCTTCAGCTCATTAGCATATCTATCCTGACAACGCACCCCTCCCCCCAGTCCCTTCTGGCTTTGCACAGAGAAAAATTAAAGGGATTCTAAGCTGGGGTGTTTACAGAATCAAAATTCCAAACACAGGGGAAAACAGCAAGGAGCAGCTCAGATGTTTCAGTTAAATGAAGGACTCTCTTCAAAGCATGAACAAGAGTGGGAATATCTGATGGTAAAAGAAACAACTGGCGCCTGCTATGGCCTGTTTCCAGTGGAATGTCTTTATACCCTTATTTACACCAATGGGGCCGTCGTATTAATTCCAAAATGAATGGATAGCATCCAAGGAAAATAATTGTTCTCCTTACCCCTCACAGAAAAATTCACATAAATGTCTTAAAAAAAAAAAATGCTAGAATTCTCCCTGCCTGCTCTCTGCCTTCCTGGCTTCTGCATTGTGACAGCTGGAACAGATGGCGTCTGGATGAGACACCTTACATCTTAAACCTCATCCCTGGTAAGGTCTGATTTTAACTAGTGATGCTGGAATTCTAGGTCTATCTACTCATCAGATATCCAAATTCATGTATGTTACAGTTTTCACACTGATAAGGCTCATTTTGTTTCAGCCAAAGAATTTTTCATCTTGGACTAAATATATATAGACATATACAGATACAGACACATATGTACATATGTATACACGTATATATCTATATAGTCACCACACGGTAAAAAGGTAAATACTTCCTTTCATTTGCAAAACGATTGGCTGTTCACTATCTTGCCAGACATCCTACACATGATGCAGTCTTTTACACAGGCCATTTTCAAAGATGCAAAAGACAGGAGAAGATTTTAGCACTAACTGATGGTCCACTCGGTCATTTCTTTCAACAAGGACTGTGCAGACATATATAAGATTATGGAACACAACATTTCCAAAAGCTTCACCAGTGTGTATTCCTAGCAAATGCCAGAAAAAAAAAAAATTATGGCTCCTCCTCAGTTGTATGCTGTGAATGTAAATTAAGAAGCAGCAACAACGCTACTCAATACAGCCTTTATGACTCCACAAAAATTAACGAATAAAAAATACACACATACACACACATATCCCATCCCATTCTGAAAACTGATTCAGAGCTTAATACAAAAAAACGTGAAACAAAATTGCTTCCTTCAAAGGCCAATTATCTGAAGGCTTCTTAAATTTCAAAGCACGTCCACAACACTCCATCCATTTCCATTTTGTGGCTGCTTCTAATGAAAGATAAAGAATATTTTTCCACAGGGCATTCTTCCCCAAGGCCTAAATATCAAATGGATGTCCCCAAAAGGGCTGACAGTGTGAAAACGTGGCAAAGTGTCCGTGAGCAACCAGCCAAAGGTGGAATGTGTGCATTTCGCCCCAAACTGGATCCCAGGACCCGCCTGCCTCCGAGGCCACTGCAGCTCTCCGATTATGAATCAGTCAGAGGTTCATCTGCAGAGGAATGACTCAGTATAAACTTTTAAATAATGGCTTAAGAAAAGAAGAAGAAGAAGAACCTAAGGCAGCCCCAGGATGAGCACGTTCGACTATGCAGACACCCGGGCCAACCGCTCCTCTCGCCGCAAACACACACCTCGCTGGAGATGCTGATTTCTCGCCGCCCGAGAGGAGGGGGTCACGTTTCAAAGAGGCCTGGGCGCCCCGCTTCCTGAAAAGCTGCGGGAACCCCGGCCGGGGGCCCCGGCCCGGGCTGGAGGACAAAGTTTCCCGAAGTTGAGGCGTCCGGGGGGCGGACGGGCGGGCGGGCCCGGGCCGGGGCGGGGGCGCCGCGGCGCCGCACCGGGCACTCGCCGCCGGGCGCCGGGCCTGCGCCGCCCCGGCCCCGGGCCCGCCCGCCGCCCGCCGTCCGCCGCCCGCCGCCCGCCGCCGAGGGCGCGGGATGGAGCCGCCGGGATGGAGCCGCCCGCCGCCCGCCCGGCCCCTTACCCGCGGTCCGCCGCCGCTCGGCCGGCTCAGGGGCGCCGGGCGCGTCCTCCGCCGCGGTCCGCAGCGTCTTGCTCCCCGGGCAGCCCCATGTCGGGGGGCGGGGAAGGGCCGGCGGCCGCCGCCGCCGCCGCCGGCTGGAAAGTCCCTGCTGGGCTGCAACCCCGGCTCGCGCACGCGGCGGCCGCGCCGCGCCGCGCTCCCTCGCGCCCTCACGCACCCTCTCGCAGCACTTCCTCTCGCGCGCTGGAAATCCCCGCCGGCCGCCGGAGCGCGCCCCGGCGCGCGCGCGCGCCCCGCCCCCGCCCGTGCCCGCGCCCGCGCCGCCCGCGCGCGTGGGAGCGGCGGGAGCCCGCGAGCGCGGCCGGCCCACGCGCCGGGGCCCCGCGCGCCCCCGCCCGGCCCGCGCGAGCCCGCGGCCCGTTGCTAAGGGCCTCCCGCCCGGCGCCCGCCGGCCGGCCTTGGCAACGGCGCCGCGGGGCGGGCGGGGGCGGCCTCGGGCGCCCTCCCCGCCGCCCGCCCCTGGCTCCGCGCGGCTCCCGCCCCGGCGTCGCCCCTTTTCCGGGTCAAAAAGCCGCGCAGGCCGCGTGGGGGCCCCCAAGGTGCAGGTCTCCTCGCGGTCGCGAGCGATGGCGTCACCGGCTCACCAGGGCGGCCACCCTCACTCACACTCACCATCCCCCACACTCACACACAACTCCCAGGCGGGCACACGCCCACGTTCTTACCCACCGGCCCTCACGCTCAGACACGCGTGCTCTCCCTTGGTCACAGCCGTGCCCTCACACCTGCACTCGGTCGCCCGCACTCAGCACGCACAAGGCACCCACGGTCGCACTGGCCCCTACACACACTCCCTCGCGCACGCACAAGCAGGTGGGTGGGGCCGAAGCCAACTCGAGCCGTGCAGACCATCTTTTCTTGAGGGGGCCTGTCCAAATATTGGTTTGATCGGAGTTTAGTGGCTCCCTGGGCTCCTCCCACACCCAGGAAGTTGTGTTTGCCAAGGCTGAAGAGCGTGGCCAGTTTGCCCTAAGCTGCCGGAGCTCCCAGCTGGCCCGGCTGCCCTGCGCACCCCTCTCCTCGCCCGACCCCAGGCCGCTTGGGCGTGTGCAGTGTCCGGAGTCAGGGCCATCCGTTTCTCCAGGGCCGCTGACCCCTGCCCCCACGTCATCAGTGACTCCCCAAAGTCCTGTGAGACTGCATCCAACCTGACTGGGCCTGGCGAGGTGGAAGTAATGGGGCCCTGTCTCTGGGAGGCTCCAGGTCAACCAAGGGGCAAGGCCACCCCTGCACAACTGTGCAAGTTAATACCGCGGAGACAGAATGGACTCTTCATTTTTCTCTTCCCAAGAAGGCTCAGAAAGACCCCTAGACCAGAGCTGAGACCCGTGTGACCAGCTTAAGCCAGGCTCCCTTCTTATATTTCTCCAGTGACTCATACTGAACCGAGGCAGGAAGTCCAGCACCTTCTCCTGAGGCTTCCTCTGTGGAACATTCCGGAACCCTGGACAGTCTGACCAGGCTGCTGGAGTCACGCCTCTGGCTCCATCAGCCCAACAGGTGCTTGCTCTCCAGCCACAGAGGTGTGTCCTTGCTCTCCAGACTCAGCCAGGCTGCGGGAGCTCCCCTGTCCGGGCCACCACAAAGGCACCTGTCTCCGAGTTCAGACCCAGAGAACCCAAGATGGCTGCCATCCCCCAAGTAAGCCCGTCAGCGTGGCCGGCTAGGCCTTGCTCACAGACCCTGGGCTCTGAGTCCAACCTAGGTCAGCAGCTGAGCTCCCCCTTCCCTCCTGGGGGCTCCCCTCCAGAGCCCTGGGCATCCTTTCCTGCCGTCAGAAGTTGTCATGGCACTGACCTCAAAGGACGGCGTCCAGATCGCTTCTGACACCCCAGGCTCCGAGGCCTCTGTGTACCTGCCCGTCTCCTCCCAGGCCTCCGAGCCCGCTCGGGCCACAGTCCTGGGACACAATCAGCCAGGTCCCGTCCCACCTATTGCCTCACACCACATTGGTATCTTTTTAAGACTCTGTCAAAAGTTCTCTAGGCTGGACCATTTTTGGCTTTTTTAAAATGCGCAACAAGGTGGAAGTTTTCAAAGACCCGAAGGCCAGCAGGGTTTTCTACAACTTGTTTTATTCTCTACCAAAGCAACGTCAAGTGACATTCAGAATGAATAGAGGCAGCTACAAGCCGCGGCTGAGCCCTCTGCTGGGGACCGAGGACCTGCTCCTTCTCTCCGCCCCCGCTCCCCGCCCAGCCTTCTCCTTCTGCAGCCGACAGAGCGGTTCCGGATCCCCTGCCAGGGGAACTGGAGGGGGCAGCACGAAGAAGTTTGCCCCAAACGGGGCAACCGCGCAGGGGGCGGGCGTCCTGTCCTCGGCAACTAGAGCTGGCTGGGCAGCAGTGATGGGCAGCGAGGAGAGCCAATCACAGCTCTCCTCGCTGCATTTCAAAAGCCGAGCTCTCTGTTCCCTATGGCAACGTGGAAGCTGACAGGCTTTCTGGGCAAAGAAATTTCTCACAGGAATTTCTGTAGCGCTACATGTTCTGTTTGCCGCATTCCTGGGAGAACTGCACACACATATTAGAGTGACTCACTTTAGTGTGGCTCCACAGCCATTCCCGCGTGTCCGCCAGAGACGCGGAAGGTGTGCTCGTTCAGTGTGAGCGGACTTCAGGTCTGCGAACGGGCTTCATCAGCCCTCTCCCTGAGCGCAGGGGCTGAGACCCACAAGTGACCGCTCTCCACGCCGAGATCATTAGGCCCTGGAGGGCTGACCTGGGCTGAAATGTGCTGGCAACGGCTCCCGCTAAAACCTGTGAACTCTCACCTCGCGAAGCACCAAGGCACGTGGCAAAATCAAAACCAGTTTACACTACCTGTTCAGACAAGTGGCTCCCAAACTTCTGGAATACCTTATTTTTTTCTTTTTTGTCCGCCTTGCAGCATATGGAGTTCCCGGGCCGCGATCAGACCGGAGCCACAACTGTGGCCTTGGCCGCAGCTTAGTCCACTGTGAGGGGCGGCGAGGGAACGTGTGTCCCAGCGCTCCAGAGACACAGCCGGTCCGGTTGTGCCACCGCGGAACTCCTGGAATTCATTTTACATTACAAACCCATTGTGTAGAATGTGTGTGTTCATACAGACACGTGTAAACTCAATCGTGAACGTGACAGACTCTGATTATTTTCCACTCCACTCTATTTATCTTTTAAATGCTGCTTGGGACTCTCTCAAATCACAGTTGGTTTATGACCTGAAGTTTGAAAATACTACGTTAGACTAAAAGCAGTGCTGAAGATGGAGGAAGTGGTGCGGGGTTTGGGGTGGTGGTCGTGGAAAGGACCCCTCTGCCTCCTGCCCCATCTTGAGTGTGCACGGCGGTGCTGGGCTGGAAAGCCAAGGACTCCTTCAGGCAGACCTGGCTAACAGTAGAGATGTATCCCTGCCGTTACAGAGGCCGCCATACCCCTTCTCTGGACAGAGGAACTGGGCACGGAGAGGCCCAGGAGGCCTAAGGGTGGACGTGCAAACAGAGCCACAGGTTTCCTGCAAGTAACCAGACAAGGAAAAACGACGTGGAGCTCTGAGTACCTGGCCACAGAGAGTTAATCTTCTCTCATTCTGTGGGCCTCTTGGGAAGATGAAGGGGTCCTCTTCAGGGAAACCTGTTTTGGGATCTGTACACACACACATACACACACACATGCACACGCACACACGCCACCATCACCACCACACCTGACACTTTCCCCTGGTCCTTCAGGAGCACCTGCATCCCAGGCAAGGCCAGCTTCCCACGGTGACTGGAGCCCTACATCCACACTTCACTTCTGAAACAGAATCAACTCCACCAAGAAAAGGGGGGTGTTACTACAGACCGTGTGGGAGACAGGGAGGCGGGTCTGCACCAAGCTCACACAGCAAACTCCTGAAACCCACCGTGAAAACCAGGCACCTGCCTTGCAATACCGCGCAGCGGCTTCACCCCTTTGGGGTCACTGTCCCTCCCGCCAATCCGTAGGAGCCCATCGCAGCCTCTCTGTCTCTGCCCCAGCACAGTCCAGCCTCAGCGGGCAGACCCCACCCCACGGCTGGTGGAGCGGCCCCGTCAGAGGACTCAGCCCATCCCACCCAGCAGCATCCAAAGTGAGCTCTGCTCCCCCTGCACGTAGAAGTGAAGAGGGAGAAGGTTATTGGGTCCAAATCAAGGCCTGGAGTAAAATGAGATGAACTGTGTGAAAAGTACGAGAGTTTTAAATCGTCAAAATCACACCTCACTGTGAATAAAGGCAAGTGTGACGCCCTCCCTCATCTCTCAGGGCTGATGATGACAAGCTGAAACGGCACGTGGTGCTGGATCAAAACGGCCGAGTCCACCCTCTCCTGGTTCTTTAGTTCACTTTGTCAAGAGGTCTGCTTGCTGAACATGACCCCGGCCCAGCTCTCCTCCAGCACGAAACCAATTAAATCCTTGTCCTTTGGAGCTTGCCTTCTAGCAGGTGGAGTCCACACAAGCAGATCCCAAGTGAGTCTGTAACAAGGGCTATGGAGAGAGCCAGAGCAGAGGAAGGGAAGAGGGCGGCCCAGAGGGTGGGGGTGGATAAGGCGCCATTTGAGTGCAGGCCTGAAGGAGGAGAGGAGGGTGCCATGTGGGTTTCAGTGGGAAAAGCATCTAGGCAGAGGGAACGGCATGGACAAAGACCCTGAGGTGTGAGCATGTGGGAGACCAGTGTGGCTGGAGCCAGTGAGCAGGAGGGAGTCCCTGAGGAGAGAGATGAGGTTTGGGGAGGGGGACGCTGGAGATGCAGGGCCTTGTGGGTCATCAACAAGACTTTGATTTTGCTCTGCGAGGGTGGGCCACTGCAGAGTCTTGTGCTCTATCCAAATCAACCCCGTATTTGATCTCACTTCACTATCCTTCAGCCAACGAACACATCCTGAGCACCAGGCAAATCCGAACAACAGCGGGACATGATTTTGCGATGCAGTGAACAAGATCAGTCATGGACACTCGGCACTGGCAAATGGGCACACAGGTGTGGGCCAGCAACCAGACACACAAACCCCGGGCACTAAAAAGGGACAGGAGCCCTCTGACCCAGTGGCCCACATCTGCCAAAGAAACAACACCGAACACGAGGAAACCATCGGGTACCTCCCACCTTCGAAACCAAAGAAAGGGAAGGGGTACTGGCCTTGACCTGGTGGCCATCAGGTGGTGGTCTAGACCCAGAAGATGCTCAGAGTGCCGGATCTGCTACCAGGTGAGGTGAGAGCCCACAGCGCACGCCCGTGGCCAGGACTCCAGCCACAGCACCGCTGTCTCCACAGAGCAGCCTTTGCGGGGCCGCTCTCAGTGGCCGAGTTCCTAGGGGGAACCAAAGGGCCGCGGCTGTGACCTCAGCTTCCGCGGCCCCCCTTGCTCACCTGTTCCACCACGCTGGCCTCCAGGGCACCTCAGTGGACCCAGGCTGACTCACCCCCAGGGCCTTCGGCCACGCTGTTCCCTCGGCCCAGCATGCTCTTCCCAGGTAGCTCTGAGCTTTACTTGCTCTCCTTCTGGGTCACAGCCAGTTGGGGGGATTCCAGATCAAAGACTCGTTTCCGGGACTCACGATCGGTCACCTCCAAATAGGAACAAGGCCAGGGACAAGCTCCCCAAACCTCCTAGCGATGAGTCCCCTAGGAAAGGTGACCCAGAGGATTTCACTCGAGCGGAAGACTTCTTGATCAGGAATCGAAAAAGCAGAACTCAACTCATGACTAACTGTATGCTGTTAGGCAGGCACTCTACCTCCCTGGCCCCGGGTTTCCCCTTTCGCAGAGCGGAAATACGACGGCCTGGCCTACCCCAAGGGGGCCTTGAGAAGGCAGCTGATGCCAGTGGGGCCATGTGGCCAGCGCGTCCCTGCAAGGTGCCGTGATGCCCAGAAGAAAGGCATGAGGCTGTGTTTCCCTGCTGTTGCTAGTACTGGCAGAAAAGCCGCAGCCAGCTGGCCCAGTGTGGGAAGGGCCATTTCAGCTTCAGGCCTTCATGGTCAATTGCTCTGGGTGACAGTCGCATCCGCCCCACCGTTTGGGGGGATGTTACCTAGCCTAATGCTTTCTCATCACATCATCAGGGGTGCCAGCCCTTCGTGGTGCTAAGCTGATGGTACACTTCGTCACTGACTCCCTGAAAAGTATTTTCTAAGGGACTGGTCCTCAGACCTCCACTGAGCATAAGACAAGCCGTCAGGATCGCGCCAGCCCCACTGCCTAGGATGCGGCTTTTCAAGCTGCACTTTGCAGTCTATTAACTGGGCCTAAAAGCAGCTGAGTGGGCGTGAGTACCATCTTTAAAAAAAAAAATGAGGAGGAGTTCCCGGCGTGGCTCAGTGGTTAACAAATCCGACTAGGAACCATGAGGTTGCGGGTTCGATCCCTGGCCTTGCTCAGTGGGTTAAGGATCCGGCGTTGCCGTGAGCTGTGGTGTAGGTTGCAGACGTGGCTCAGATCCCGCGCTGCTGTGGCTGTGGTGTAGGCCGACAGCTACAGCTCCTGTTAGACCCCTAGCCTGGGAACCTCCGTATGCTGCCAGTGTGGCCCTAGAAAAGGGAAAAAGACCAAAAAAAAAAGAAAAAAAAAGAGGAGTTCCCATTGTGGCTCAGTGGGTTAAGAACCTGACTAGCATCCATGAGGATGTGGGTTGGATCCCTAGCCTCACTCATGGGGTTTAGGATCTGATGTAGGTTGGAGATGCAGATTGGATCCCATGTTGCTGTGGCTGTGGTGTTGGCCGGCAGCTGCAGCTCTGATTTGACCCCTAGCCTGGAACTTTCATATGCCGCTGCAGGTGCAGCCGTAAAAAGAAAAAAAAAAAGAAATAAAACAGTAAATAGCAAAATGCTTCACACCAAGTAAGGGTCAGTGTAGTTTTGAGAATCTTTTGTTTTAGTTCTGCACGGGAAGGCGTAACTGTCTGTCTTGAGGGAAAATGCATTTCTCACTGTGGATTCCTGTGCAGAGATCTGAAAGGCCACCAGCCTAATGGAGACACAACTCAGGTGGAATCTGTATGTAGTTTAAAATTATTTTCCTCACATCTGCTGACACATCTGTTTTGTATGCCGTGAAAGCTGGTATTTCTCCCCACTCCAGGGTGAAATACTCAAAATTGGTAGAGTCTGGATTAATGAGGTTTATTATATGCAGCAAATAAATGAAGGCACGGCTCACGTGCATGCGTCCCCCAGAAGGGTCTGCGTGGAGGACAGGCCCACTTCGCTGCCAGAGACTCTGGTCCTCTTGGCCAGTTCCCGCACCCGCTCCCTGTGGAAAGCCCTGGGTAGCCCTGAAAACACGTGGCTAAGTGAGTCCAGGCATCAGTAAGTGGACGAATGAGTGGACCGCCTGCCCAAGCCAAGTCTTTGCCGTCCACTGCACAGGCCTCCGGTTTTAGTTCCTCACTGGGCAGCTCCCCGCAGAGGACTCTGGCCTGGGGCTGGGCTCGGGGCTGGGCCACCCCAGAACCCCACACTCGGCAGCTCTACGGTGTGCTTGTCTGTCTGGGGGAACGTCTGAGGGACTTGTCCTGAGCCGCCCTTCCCAAGACAAGCACGAGTCCTTCACTGAATATGACGACTGGGGGTAGATCTGGGGCTGCTGGTGATGGGGGTCTCTGGAGCGTGGACACAGAAAAAACCCAAGGCCCGGCATCCGTCCACTCCAGGCCGATGAAAAATCCACTCTAGAATCCTGTGGAGCTGCTGGGAACACCAGCTCTGACTTTGTTCTTTCTTTCTTTTTTTTTGTCTTTTTGCCTTATCTAGGGCCGCACCTGCGGCATATGGAGGTTCCCAGGCTAGGGGTCTAATCGGAGCTGTTGCTGCTGGCCGACACCAGAGCCACAGCAACAGCATATCCGAGCCGTGTCTGCTATCTACACCACAGCTCGCCGCAATGCAGGATCATTAACCCACTGAGCAATGCCAGGGATCGAACCCACAACCTCACGGTTGATAGTCGGATTCGTTTCCGCTGCGCCATGACGGGAATTCCTGACTTTGTTCTTTCTACCCAGTGGCACAGCTGTACTTGTGTCGTGATTCACTTGCATCGTGTGATGAATAAAGTCAACTACAGGGAGTTCCCTGATGGTGCAGTGGATTAGAAGCTGGCGTTGTCACTGCTGTGGTGCAGGTTCAATTCCTGGCCTGGGAACTTCCACATGTTTTGGGCACAGCTTAAAAAAAAAAAAAAAAAGGGGGATAAAAGGCTGCAGATTCACAAATTCAGGTTATCCTTACACTTCCACCCTATCGATTGTTCCAAGATGTTAATTTCTGTGAGAGATTTGCAAGGTAGGTGATTTTTCATAACCACCGAGTTTGAATTTCCCTCCACTGTTTTCAACATGGACCCAAATTAGCTCATTTCACAGGGGGGAGCGAACGTTACTATGTGCGAATACCTAAAATGACAGTCCTAGAGCTTCTCTGAGGAAATAACTGATTTCCTCGTGATCAGCAGGCTACCTAAATAACCTTGTTTTATCAGCCTAATGGGCGCTCGCTCAACGCCAGCTCTACCGGCCTCGCCGAGGCGGGAGGCAGAGCTGCCCGATGGCGCCTTAAGGACAGGACGAAAGGGACGGCGACCGGTGTGCGTGCCCACCTGGACTCTGCTGACCCTGCGGCCCAGGGCCTGGCTGTCCTGGGCCCACTCCCGCACTTCGTAGGTGACGTTTTGAAGGATAACGAGAGGTGCCAGCCGGTTTAAGCCCAGTGAGCAGGGCTCTCGGGAGACCTCCCTGCGGGGCCCGGTGGAGGAGAGGCCCCGCAGGGCAGGCGGGCACGTGGGCACTCGGGCCCATGAAGCCAGGCTGGTCGCCCCCAATGGTTCTGTGACAGGAAACGGCCTTTCCTCCCTTGCTGTTTCTTTTTGAGTATGAGGCAAACTAAAAAATTTCCCCACAGATGGTTAAGGAACCAAAATCGGACACTAACTTTGACTTGGGGACTTTACATTCTGATGGAGCATTTCATTCTGCAACTCTACATGCAGAAACTGAAAGGCTTTTCTGGGCAGCCACTGCCTGGTCACCTCCCAGAGAGGGCCCCGGCCCTGTCCTCTCGGGGACGTCACGGGAACAGGCATGGATCTGTCCAATGTCACTGGACGATGAAGAGATGGGACTTGGACGCCCCTTCCATGCTGTACTCAGTGGGAGTGACATCTCTTGTTTCCCAAAAGTTAGGAGAGGATTAAAGAGAAGTTCCCTGGTTTATCCACAGCCCTGATTCTACTTTTTCCCCCCCACCATTTTTAAGCATAAACAAGATCAATTTTGCCCCAGGATCAATAAAAAAATCACATCCTCTACGGATCTCTGCAACAGTCATTCATTCGTTCTCTACAAGGTTCGTCAGACACTGAGCTGGGTCGGGGGCGGGATTTGACCCAGCCCGTTTCCCCTGCAAAGCCCCAGGGCTGCCCAGCCTGTGAGCCCAGCTCTGCTGCTGGTGACCGTCTCTGAGTGTCCCCGTCCGGCTCCTTGACCTCGCTCTGCCCAAGCTTCCTGACCCCCTGGGATGAATTTGGCAGCAGGCGGCCACCGACTCATTGGATTTGTTTTCAGAACTGTGTGCTGTGAGGTCTTTGCCCCTGGACAAGGGACCAACTGTAACCATCCTGTCAAGAGAAACCCTCATGATGCAAAAGAATCTCTGACATTTGCCCAGAAAAACAGGACATCTTAAATACACAATGCCTAATACCCTTTGTAATTAGACCACAGCCACAGCATCGTTCGGCTGTACACTCAGAAGTCAGGATCCTTCCCCGACTTCACACAGCTATTCCCTGCCACTCACAACCCCTCATCACAACTTGCCATCACCCGCCAGCCCCTCACCGTCCCCACTGCCCTCCCCTGTTCTCCCCACAACCCCCTCTGTCCCCACGCGCCTGCCACTCCCTGCCACTCAGCACTGCCCCTCCAGCATCCAGCACCCACCCCTCCCCATACCGCTCCCCCGCGCACCATTCTCAGCCTCCTGGGTGGTGAAGGGTGTCGCTCTCCTCTAGCGCTCGTCCCCAGCTCCAGCTTCAGCAGAGGCTGAAGAGCGGGCAGCCCTGGGGGCTGGGAAGGACACCAACACCCCCTAACTGCATCCGAACCCCAAAAGCTCGACCCTGGGAACCAGCCCCCCGCCCGGGCCCTTCCCCGCCCTCCCAGGCCCTCCTGCAGACCCGCTCACAGAGGGCTGAGAGCGGCCGGGACAACTTTAGGTTCCTTTGGAAACAGGCGCGCTTCTAGAGTCTCCAGTAGAGCAGACCTTTAGCCAAGCCCACCGCCGTCCCTTCCACAGGGCAACCCCAGAGGCATCCACTGTTCTGGAAGTTTCTCTCCTGAGTCCTCTAGTGGGAAGGAGGTTAGAGGGCAGAACCGCCTGCCGGAGAACATGGGAGATCTGTCTGAGGCCCTGAGCGCTAGGAACTCTCATTAACATCACTGACACCACTGCGAGCCGGGCACTTTGAGGGACTCTGGGGGTGGAGAGACAAATGAACCAAAAGGACACACAGACACACACACAGAATTAACCTGTGCAGGGAGTGGCAACGCAGGACTAGCAGTTTGGACACAGGAGCCCACGTCCTCAGGAAGCCCCTCCTTATGCGTTCCTCATGATGACAGAGATGGACACCGCCTAACGGATCTAGCGTTGCTGTGGAGTAGGCTGGCAGCTGCAGCTCCAGCTTGACCTCTAGCCCGGGAACTTCCATATGGAGTCATACAAAGAAAAAAAAAATACATAGCTGGCCATCCTGAATCACCCAGCCTCAGCTAAGCCATGTGACTGGGCCCAGGCAGGACCAGCAGAACCACCCCGCTAAGCGCAGCTCGAAGCGCCATTGCACAGAGCCCAAGGCCAGTCAATGCTTGCTATTTCAAGTCACGAAGTTTCTGGGTTGTTTGTTACTCACCAGAGCTTAGTGATACAGGCACCAGTAGTGTCCACCACAGAAACCTAATCACCCTAAGGGCCTGCTAACCCACTCTCATTGCATGGATGGAGAAAAAGAGGGACTTTCTCCTGGGTCTGGTTTTTGGCCCTCTGACCCTCTGACCCCACAGCATGCTACTCACACTGACCTCAAGAGCTACCAGCCAAGGCTGTTCCCCCAACAGCCAGAGCCCTCACCCATAAATGAGACCTGTGGCCCAGTTAGAGGCTCTGGGGCTCCTGCAGGTCCTGGAAGCAAACAGGAACCAGCCCTTGCAGAATTCCCAGAGCAATACTCTCCCAGCCCACGTCTTTTGCCCTTGGATCTCTGACCTCTGGGGCCCCAAAGCTTGGATCTGGGTAAAAGTCAGGGTCATCTCTCCAGCTGCTACAGCTTCCAATCTCCCTGGGTCCAGGAGCTATGTGGCAGGTTTGGGAAATGTCAAACTGCCCCTTGCAAAACATTTTTTGGGTCTCTTGAATGAAGATTTCAATATTAAACATTAAGATTTTGCTATGATTAAATTCTCACTGGGCATGAGGAAAGAGCTGTAACTACATTTCAGTGTAGCATTTGAAGGGATTTAGTGATTTTCCATTAATTTTTTTTAAATGTCAAGGGTATATATCTTTCTTCGAAGACTCAGCCTATGGCAAATTTCAGATTTGGACTTATGAGACCAAGAAGGGGAGGTGAAAAATCTACAATTCAAAAATTAGGAAACTGCTAAGTTTTCAGTTAATTCAAAAGTCATCTCAGTGGAAAATTTTGTAAGCGTTCCATGCATAATCAAAGAGATCTGGTTTGGAATTGCAGTTGAAATGAACTCTTGTAAGAGCTCGCTTTCTGGATAAAATGATCATCCTCAGATCAAAGGCGCTGGTGAGTGATCAGATCTCATTACAGAAAACCTGAACGAAGGACTGTGGTTATGCTCAAGCGAGGAGACAGATGGAACCCTCCATCTCCCCCATTCCAGCCTGTCTCCCTCTCTCCCCTAGCCCTGTCTCACTGCCTAGAAAGCCTGCCAAAGGTGCAGTCTTCAATTTTATGGGGCAATGAGATTTATAGTAAATATTTATTAGCTACTTAGTAAATACAATTAAATTTCTGGCAGAGTTTTGCATGGCTATTTTATTAGAATTAACTAAGCCTTACTTGTCAGTCTAAGTGGGTACCACAGAGTAAAGCGGTATAGACATTCAGTCGCAAATGAAAAATTGGTGCTGATCACAGCAGGAGGGCAGTGTCTTCCTGTCTCTGGGAGCAAAGGGCCTGGTCAGGGAGCCAAAGCCAGGGCAGATGCCCACACCCTGTGCCTTCTATGCCCTCTGCAGCTGGGCACCATCATCTCTCTACAGCACAGTGTCAGGGAGGAGGAGGGCCTGCAGGTACCCTCTCAGGACAGGGAGGGGAGCAGTCACTCCAGGACCCGGTCATTGAGATCCACCCAAGGTTTCATAGCCGCCAGACAGCACAGCGGGACCACACCTTCCTAACTCCTATTCCAGCGCTGGTAACACTCTGACCCCACCTGCTAACCCTTAAATACACAGGTGCTTTCACCTCGTAAAAGGTTCTTGCACCCACAATTTCACTCCTGGATATCTGCTCTAGAGGAATAAAAACTTCCATCCACACAAAAAGCTGCACACGACTGTTCCTAGCGGCCTTTGTCACAGTAGCCAAAAGCTGGAAACAACCCAATGCCCCTCAACCCAGGACCGGATAAAGAGTGTGGCGTGTCCTCGCCATGGGGCTTGCTTGGCTGTAAAAGGAACGAAACGCAGACACCTTGTACACATGGATGAACTCTGAGATCCTGAAGGTAAGTGGAACACGCCAGACACAAAGCCTGCGTACTGTACGAGTCCTGTATCTAAAATGTCCAGCCTCGCAAGTCTACAGAGACAGAAAGTAAACCAGTAGTGGCCTGGGGCTGGAGGGAGGGAAACGGGGAGGCCACGAAGGGGCCAGTGGTTTCTCTTGGGGGTAATGATCTTGTTCTAAAATTGATTGTGGTGATGGTTGCACAACCTTGCGAATACACCAACAACCACGGAACTGTACACTTCAAAAGAACGGCTTGTAGGGTATTCAAATTACATTCAGTTTTCGAAAAGGACTTCGCTGGACGGGTGTGGGGGACAGCGTGCGCTCTGACCTGGAATCCCAGCTCCCCCGTTTACCAGCCGTGGCGCCTGCAGCCTCTGCCTCCAGTCCCAACGCACCGACTCTCGAGCTGCCCTGCGGGTTAACTGAGCGACTCTGGGAGCTGTGCCTGGAACGCAGCTTTTAGGCGAGGCGGCCTTGGGCAACACTCACTGGTTGTCCTTCGTGGAGACGCCTCCTTTCAGTCTCCAGAAGGTTCTACGAAGTAGCCTTTTCCTCCAACAGGGACCCCCAGACCGACTCGGACCCTGGCAGAGAACAGCAACCTCTGAGGTTTTTGCCACCAGGAAAGTGGTGCTCATGACAGCCTTTGGAAGAACCAGCAAGGGACCGGTTCTTCCTAACCCACAACTGCCCAGCGCCCTTCCTCGCTGCCAGGGCCCATTTTCGTCCTGGTGCCTCAGAGGCAAACTCTGATTGGTTAAGCCAATGGTTCTCCCAACCAATCACTGCCTCCACATAGGGCATGTGACCCAGTCCTAGCCAATGAGACCAAAAACGGCCTCCTTTTTTTCTTCGCTTTTTTCTTTTACGGCTCAAGAAACCTTTCCCAGAATTCCTCGTAGCCAGCCCCCCAAACCTCATTGGCTAGGATAGGGTCATACGCCCTTTGTAAGCCAGTCATTGGCTAGGAGAACCATCGGCTTAGCCAATCAGTTTACCTCTGAGGCACACGCAGTTGCAACCAGGGGGGACTGGCCTGAGCAGGGCGGGGCAGACCAGAAGTGTGAGCGAACGGCCCTTCGACGTGCCACTAAGGGTGGAAATGGTCAGCCTAGAACTGCCCTTCCAGGGGAGGGTCGCCTTACCATTTAATCCAGCTGGATCGGGTTTCTGTTACTTGCAGCCGAAAATGGGCAAGGTGCAGAGGACCCAGTTCTGTAACGATGGGTGGCATTCACGGGTCTAGGGAGTCTGATGTCAGCAGAGGGGTGGCAGGTAGGCAGATTTTCCAAGTCGGTTTCTAAGCAGCTGGGTCGTCTTTTCCTGGAAACACACACCCTTCTCTGCAGTGCGTGCGGGCACAGAGTACATTTCTTCTTGTAAGACTGAAACGTGTGCTGGGCTCTAGGACCTGGACTAGAAAAGAAAAAGGATGCTTTGCTTATGTGGGAACTTTGCCATTCACTTGAAATTTTCTTTGTGTATCTTTGACACTGAACAAGAGAGGATGTCAAGCCACGGACACTGTGACCCTGGGACTCTTCTGAGGTACCCGTGACGTTCTCGCCCCTCTCGGAGAGGCGCTGCCAGGCAGAAGGCTCCTGTGAGGCCTTCCGGAGATGTTTGCTCCCGCCTGCAGCTCGGGTCCCCTTGGGGAGACTGCGGCCTTTCACGCTGGCCTGTCCCGGGAGCCTGGAGGCCGTGGCCAGTTCCACCGCTGCCTCACTTTCTCCCTGTCGATGAAGAGGCCCAGAGGATTTCCACCTCTGTCCTACTGCAGATGTACTGTGATTCCAAGATGATGGTGGCATGTGACGGGAGGGACAAAGGGCCACTTCTCCCTCTTCCGGAGAAGAATCCATTCTTTCACTCCTTTGCGACATCAGTTGGGTCCCTTAGGCTCCACAGAGGCAGCTGTGGTTAAGTTGCTTCTCAAGACCAGCTGGGACCATCCAGGCACAAGAGAAAGGGAGGGGTCTTCAGGCAGTGAACCCAGACGGGCTGGGGCAGAGAGACACAGAAAGGTGGCAGGGACCCCCAGGGTCGTCACGGCCGTGGAGGGAGGTGTGGGAGCAGGCTGAGTCCTGCCCGTGGGCCCCAGACAAAGATCGCTGAGAGAACTGACAGGATGCTCGGATCCCTCTTAGGAAGGGAACTCCAGGCAGAGTGTGGACCAAGGCAGCCACGGGCTGGTGGCCGGCGGCTATGACCAGCCAGACCTGAGGACATCAATGCTGGGGGTCTTAGCAGAGGCCAGGCCTCCAGCTGGCAGGTGGGAGGTTGGGAACAGCTCGAGGAGGAAGGAGAGAATCAGGGGAGCAGAACTGAGGCCCCAGTGAGGCTGCCAGCCCCCTTCCATGTGCCGTGCCACCAGAGGAATTGGCTTGAAGTCCTGGGCTTTCTAAATCCATTTTCTCCTTCTCTCAGGCCAGTGTTGTTCACGATGACACTGGCAAAGCTACTGACCTTCCCAATGTACCAGTGTCCTAAAGATACACAGGACGGGCCCAAAAAAATCATGCTGACATCCGGTGTTGACACCAATTGGCCAGTCCTAAAATAAGGATTTATATATATTCTGAGATTGCAATTTTATCTGTACTTGGGCCGTGGAATTCAGCCTCTCTGTGTGGCGATGAGCTCATCACTTCCGAACGCCAGAGCTCGGAGGATCCAGACCCGAATGCCGGGGGCCGGCGGTGCCCCGCTGCGTCCTGCTGCGGTAACTCAGGGGCCACCGCTCCTGTGCACAGCCTGCAGGCCTGGGACCTCCGAGCACCCCAAGGCCTCTCAATTCGGTCCTTCAGAAACCACCACCAACGTGTCACTCTGCTCCAGAACACACAGAGCGGGTCCAAACACCTGACTGATGATTGAAGAGGGCCGGGGCTGTGTCTGCCAACAGGGGGGCACGTGTGAGCATGAATAAGACGTGGTCCCTACACTTAAAGGGCTTCATTTTAGTGGGTAAATGGCCAGTGTCCACACCGCACAGCTCTGTGCAGGGTCAGCACAGGTGTGGACCCAGGGCTTGGGGCCTGGAGTCGCTGCAGGGTCTCCCCAGTGGAGGGGTGCCTGGGGCGGGGGCGCAGGTGGCAGAGGGTGTCCAGGCAGAAGGCACCGCAGGGGGAGGGCTGGAGGGACCCTGGGCCAGGTCAGGGAGCAAAGGTGTGGAAGGCGGAGCAGGCTGGGGTTTATCCTGGAGGCCCAGAGGAGCCGCAGGTGGGGAGGGACCTGGTCAGAGGTGTGCACCTGTGCATTCTGGGGAGACGCCTGGGTGGCCAGTATGGAGGCCGAACTGGTGGGAAGGCAGTGGGTTCTGGGGAGGGCTCTGCAGGCCTGAGCTCAGGAAGTAGCATTCGACCCACAGAGAAGGCTCGGGTTTTGGGGGGAGGTGGTGGAGGCAGAATCACTGGGCAGTAGGCTGGGAGCTACCGGGGGGCGGAGGGCGAGCCAGGTGATGCTCGGGATGGGGCTCGGGTGGCCGGATGGATAGTGGGGCCCCGCTGAGATGGGGGCACAGGAGAAGTCAAGGACGGGGACAAGGGCCACCCGCAGGGGCAGGTCCTGGAAAGAGCAGAAGAGTGAGTTTCCAGGCAAGCGTGGCCAGTCATTCGGTCATTTCCCACCAGGGCCTGCGGGGGTCAGCTCTGTGCAGGCCCAGCACACGTGTCCCGGCGGCACTGAGACCCAGAGACCTTAACTAGGTGACCCTGCGAGTGGACGCACAACCACCAGGGGACAGAGAATGAGCCCCCAGGTAGGTCCAGGGCCCGGGAAGGCTTTTCTGAGACGAGCAGTAGCTGAGCCTAGAGGAGGAGGAGGCGTCCTGAGAGTCCCACTGGGACAGGGCCCGAAGACTGGGGGCTGGAATCTGGAGGTTCTGCGAGGGTAACGGGGCCCGAAGGGGTCCTGCCAGGACGCCAACATGACCCAAATCGCACTGTGAAGAGTTCGCGTTGTGGCGTGGCAGACACCAACCCGACTAGTGTTCATAAGGACGTGGGCTGGATCCCTCGTCCCGCTCAGTGGGTTAAGGATCTGGTGTTGCCCTGAGCTGTGGTGTAGGTCACACACGTAGCTTGGATCCTGTGTTGCTGTGGCTGTGGTGTAGGCCGGCGGCTGTAGCTCCGATTCAGCCCTCAGCCTGGGAAACTCCATGTGCCGCAGGTGCGGCCCTAAAAATAAATACACACACACACACACATAAATAAGCACCTGCATTAGCTGCTTCTGAGGAAGAGCAGGCTGAGGACGGCAAAGCGCCGTCCAGGGCGGCCCGGCGAGGCCGCACGGGCTGTGCGCTGCGCAAGCTCAGGCATCTAAGACGACGCTTCTCAATACGACATCCCAAAAACGCCGTGGGAAACGGACGTGGTCTCACTGTTCAGGGTATTGGACCACTTCCCTTAGACGCAGCTGAGTGTCTTGAGGAAGGGGTGCCCCTTTCTAAACGATGCCTGGGGTCGCGAGGGGCAGCACAGCCAGAGCCGCACTCGCCGGATGGGAAGCTCCAGAAGGCCGTGGACAAGACCAGCTCTCGGGCTGCAGGGCCGGGGCCTCGCGGGGCCAGGGCCAGGAGGTCACAAGGAAGAGGCAGAGCCGGGACAGGGGCCGATGGGGACCTGGGGGGGACCCAGGCCAGGGCAGGGGCCTCGGGCAGGGTGGGGGGGGTCTGCTGGGGGGATGCGGGCAGAGACGAGGCTTGGGCCCTGCTTGGCCCAGAGGGCAGGGAGGAGACGGCTCTGCCCAGGGTAAGGGGCCCAAGGGGGTGAAACGTCTGGGTGTGGGATCGGGCCCACTCATGACCCCAGACGCAGGCCGCGTGGACGGCCCTCAGCCCCAGGGAGCAGCTTAGGGCCCACCAGGCACCCGGTTCTCAGGACATGCCGGTGCCGAGGTAGACAGGCCGGTTTTTCCGGGAAATAATCCAGAGGCCCTGGCTGAGGACGGACACACCTTATTTCAGTGCACTTTGCAGATACTGCGTTTTTTGTAAACTGCAGATTTTGTGGCGACCCTGCCTCGGGCCAGTGTGTTGGCACCATTTCCCCAACAGCATCCGCTCACTTCGTGGCCCCGTGTCACATTTTGCTAATTCTCACAACAGTTCAGACTTTCTCATTGTGATTTGCTCCCGTGAACCGTGGTCAGCGACCCTGGATGCACTGCTGTGACCCGCTAAAGGCTCAGACGAGAGCACTGTTCAGCGATAAAGTAGTCTTGTTTTAAAAATTTTTTTGTCTTTTTGCCTTTTCTAGGGCCGCACCCGCGGCATATGGAGGGTCCCAGGCTAGGGGTCTAACAGGAGCTGTAGCCGCCGGCCTTCGCCACAGCCACAGCCACGCGGGATCCGAGCCGCGTCTGCAACCTACACCACAGCTCACGGCAACGCCGGATCCTTAACCCACTGAGCAAGGCCAGGGATCGAACCCGCAACCTCATCTTTCCTAGTCGGATTCGTTAACCACTGAGCCACGAAGGGAACTCCAACAAAGTGTTCTGAATTAAGATAGCGCTTTGATTTTAGGCCCAGCGCTACTGCGCCCTCACAGTAAATGTAACCACAGCGCAGTGCGAACCTCCATTTTACACGCCCCGGGAACCAAACCCACAGGACCTCTGAGGTCTGCCTGTATGGTTTTTGTCTGTGGGTCGCAATACAGTTCTTTTCATTTTGAATTGGGAGAAAAACCACGAACACTCATGTTTTCCTGTGCTGGCTCTGGGCTGAAGGAATGTTCACCGCGTCTTGCGGAGAGCTGGGTGCTCAGCACTGCCCCCAACCCCGCCAGCCCCTTGGGGAACCCCAACCCCCCTGCCACCTGTCCCCACCTCTGGACAACGACGGGGTGGCCCTAGGTTGTGGCTTCAGCCTCAGCCCAGCTGGCCCTTCCCAAGATTCCAGCCCTCGAGGGGAAGGAGGAGGGGAGAGTGCTGAGTGAGCAGGAGGGGACACAGGGGCCCACTGACCACGGCCCCTGCATGTGGGCCGTAAGAGAAGCCACACAGCACACCTGAAAGGAAGAGCAGTCTGTCCAATCAACATTGGTAATAATAAGCCCAGAGCTGCTGTCGTGGCTCAGCAGTAACAAATCTGACGAGTACCCATGAGGACACGGGTTTGATCCCTGGCCTCGCTCAGTGGGTTAAGGAGCCAGCATTGCTGTGAGCTGTGGTGTAGGGAGGCAGCTATGGCTCCAATTTGACCCCTAGCCTGGGAACTTCAATATGCTGCAGGTGCAGTCTTAAAAAAAATAACAGTGCCTTAAAGACCTAAACATAAGACAAGACACCATCGAACTCCTAGAAGAGAACATAGGCAAAACAGTCTCTAACGTCAACCGTACAAATGTTTTCTTAGGTCAATCTCCCAAGGCAACAGAAATAAAAACAAAAATAAACCAGTGGGACCTAATCAAACTTATAAGCTTTTGCACAGCAAAGGAAACCACAAGAAAAAAAAAAAAGACAACCTACGGAATGGGAGAAATAGTTTCAAATGATGCAAATGACAAGGCCTTAATCTCTAAAATACACAAACAACTTATACAACTCAACAGCAAAAAAACCAACGACCCAATTGAAAAATGGGCAGAAGACTTGAATAGACATTTCTCCAAAGAAGACATACAGATGACCAACAGACACATGAAAAAATGTTCAGCATCACTGATTATTAGAGAAATGCAAATATATAAAAACTACAGTGAGGTACCACCTCACACGGGTCAGAATGGCCATCATTAGCAAGTCCACGCATAACAAATGCTGGAGAGCCTGCTGTAGGGCACTGGGAACTATATCTAGTCACATATGACGGAGCGTGATAATGTGAGAAAAAAGAATGTATACATGCATGTGTGACTGGGTCACCCTGCTGTACAGTAGAAAATCGACTGAACACTGTAAACCAGCTATAATGGAAAAAATAAAAATCATTATTAAGTAAATAAAAAAATAAAACCTCAAAAAAAAAAAAAACACTGGAGAGAGTATGAGAAAAGGGAACTCTCCTTCACTATTAATGGGAGTACAGACTGGTACAGACACTGTGGAAAACATTGTGCACGTACCTCAGAAAATTAAACGTAGAACTACTATACGACCCAGCAACCCACTCCTGGGCATATATCTGCACAGGACAAAACTTTCATTGAAAAAGATACATGCGGGGTTCCTGCTGTGGCACAGTGGAAAAGAATCTGACCACTATCCCTGAGGACACAGGTTCGATCCCTGGCCTTGCTCAGTGGGTTAAGGATCTGCTGTGAGCTACCGTGTAGGTTGCTTGGATCCTGCATTGCTGTGGCTGTGCTGTAGGCCGGCAGCTGAAGCTCCAATTAGACCCCTAGCCTGGGAACTTCCATATGCCGCGGGTGAGACCCTTTTTAAAAAGCATAAAAAATTTATATGTATACACATGCACTTCTATGTTCATTGCAGCACTATTCACAATAGCCAAGACACGGAAGCAACCTGAATGTCCATCAACAGGTGAATGGATTAAGAAGATGTTGTATATACATACAGTGGAATACTACTCAGCCATAAAAAAGGATAAAATAATGCCATTTGCAGCAACATGGATGGAACTACAGACCCTCATACTAAGTGAATTAAGTCAGAAAGAGAAAGATAAATACCACAAGATATCACATATCTGGAATCTAATATATGGCACAAATGAACCTATCTACAGAAAGAAACAAACTCATGGACTTGGAGAACAGACTTGTGGTTGCCAAGGGGGAGGGGGAGGGATGGACTAGGAGTGTGGGGTCAGTAGATGCAAACTATTGCATTTGGAGTAGATAAGCAATGACATCCTGCTGTGTAGCACAGGGAACTATATCTAGTCACTTGTGATGGAGCGTGACGGAGGATAATGTAAGAAAAAGAATGTGTGCATGTGTGTGTGTGTGTGTGTATACATATACACACACACACACACACACACACACACATATATATGACTGGGTCAATTTGCTGTACTGCAGAAATTGACAGAACATTGTAAATGAACTATAATAGAAAAAATGAAGATCTTAAATAGTAACACATGACGCTGTGCCCAGATCTCTGAGTTGATCCTTCTTCACTACTGCCCGGTGGAAGGTTCCATTATCTCTGTTTTAGAGATAAGAACAATGAGGCCCAGAGCGGGGACAACAGTCCAGGGTCACACAGCTCCTGAGCAGTGACGCTGAGACCTGTGAAGCCTGGGCCTCCTGCCTCCTGTAACAGGCGGCGACCCCACCAGTGAGCCCAGTTCTAGGCTCAGGACCAGCAAGTTCACCTGGCAGCAGAGCAGGCACTTTCAAACGGCCTGTCTGCCTTCTCAGCCTGACAGCCCTGTGACTCGCTCCTGGGGCCCCAGTAATTGCACTTGAGGGCACCTCCCTGAGCCCCGAGCCCAGGCCGACCCCCGCCTCACCTGGGCCCTGATGGGGCTGCGCTGGGCACCTCCCTGAGCCCCAAGCCCAGGCCGACCCCCACCTCACCTGGGCCCTGATGGGGCTGCGCTGGGCGGCCCACTCTCCGTGCAGGCTGCTCTGTGGCCTCTGCCTTGTTCGTCATCATGGGAGGCTCCTCCTCGGGGCCACGGAGCCCTGGGCAGGCAGCTCCCTGCAGAGCCCGTTCTGCGGGCCCTGGAGCGTAGGTATTGCGGCCGCTGAAAATCAAAGGGCTTTGCTGAACTTTAACCCGGGGGTGTCTGTAGGAGCTGCCCTCCTTGTCAGCGTCACCCCCTTCTTTTCCAAGGCCACACGGGCTGAAGCAAGCACCTGGGCCGGGCTCCAAGGCCCTGGGCTGACACGCGCTCTGGATGTCCCTGTCCCAGCTTCTGCACAGCCGCCGTGGACAGCGCTGGACAAAGCCAGGTCCTGAGTCAGCCCCATCCCGGCTGAGCCGTCTTCCCGCCCAGTGGAAAGTGCTAGAGTGTTATCACTCCTGGGGGAGCCCCACCCCCATGTCAGGAAGCACCGGGCAAACCCCGGGGCTCCTCTCGTGCTGATCGGCCTTTGGAAGTGTGTGACACACGCTTTCTCAGGGTCCCCAGCAGCCTGAGCCCCAGGAGCCCGCAGGGGTGACCAGCTCCATCGCCCTGCCCGCAGCGGCCCCGGCCAGGCTCCTCCCTGCCTCCCAGACCCGCTCGGATGAACGCTCTGCACCCACGTTCCTGCTCACCCTCTGCGTCCTGGGTACTTGACGGGCCCTGGGACCTCTCTGAGCCCCAACTTCCTCACCGGCAAGGGGACATGAGAGGTTTGGGAACTGACCCGGCGCTGCCCGGGCTGTGGCCGCAGAGGGCGGAAGGCTGAGAGGTGCCGCGTGCCGAGCCTCGCTCTTAGTACGCGTGGATTCCTGGTGTATTATTATTTGTTGATTGTTGGTATAATTTTTGTTGATTTGCTGATTATTATTTGTTGATTCTGGGCCTGCACAGCCACAAATATTCACATATCTCCAACCATGCTCCCTGCTGTTTCCTGGCTAATTCAAGCAAAACCCAGAAGGTTCCGCTTGTGCGCTCAGCGCCGGATAATGGACAGGGAGAAGGCCCTGCCCCCACCTGCTCTGGGAAAGCAAACAGAACAATTAGCCCCAAAAGCGTGGCTGGGCGGGTGAGCAGCCTGCAGGGCTGTCGGCTCTGGCTCTGACCATCGACCGTCAGAAAAAGGGAGAAGAGGGACGGGGTCCCTCCCAGGCAGGTGCTGCGGGGGCGTTGGGGCCGGCACTGACGGGAGGCCGCACACGGGGGGCCCCTCCCCTGGGATCCAGCCCCGGGATCAGCACTAGGGCTCGTTGCCTGGGTCGCCTCCAGCAATCGCGGCTAACCAACAGGCCAAGTAAGCGCAAAGGCAGAAAGGGCCTCTGCATAGGCCAGTGGCGTCAGCTTAAGCTGGGAGCTGGCGGAGGTGGCAGTGGGGCGGTGGAGCCCCACTTTGCCCCAGGTCAGGGCTGGTGGCACTCGCAGCCCGAGCTGTGGCCTGGTCCCGATGCCCAGCTCCAGGGAGAAACTGCTGACTCAGGGAGCTGGGAGGAGGAGGGTCCCGCAGGACATTTCAGATTCCCCTCCAGGCCTTGCGGGGACACGTGATGGTCACAGCCCTGGCCATGCTGCCCCCGGGAGGGGTGTCTCTGGGGCTGAGAGCAAGCCTGGGGCACCGTGTTTACGCAGCCTTGGAGCCCAAGGCACTAAAAATAGCTGGGGCCTTGCCCCTGAACACACCCCACCTGGCTGCCCGGCAGGCGGTGGGACAGGCACACCAGCCCAAAGCAGGGCCCTGGACTTCGGAGCCAGAGCCGGGGCCCGGTCCCTATGTGACGGGGGTGCCTCTTAACCCTCAGGGCACAACCTCCTCACCTGCATTCAGAGACCTTGAATCTGCCCTCGGAGCTGTGACAGGAATGAGGGGTGTCACAGAGAGCGGGTGGCCGAGCCTGGCACCCGGCTCAGGCGTGAGAGGCCCTGGTCCTCTGTGAGTGAGGTTCCCAGGGCTGGGGCGGGGAAGGTGGCTGCGAGCTGGGCCACGAGCACCTCGGGCCTCGGCATAGAGGGGACAGAGGCTGGGCCACCAGCTCCAACCCCCAGCCCCCGCCCCGCGTCCCTGCACAGCTGATAAGAATCAGCTGCTGCCGGGTGATTTTTCAATCCAGAACTTCTTGGAAGCGACGTATTCTGCAGGCTAAAATGGTTTGTTCACCAAAATACAGCAGCTGGGGCGCCAGGCGTCGGGGCAGAGAGCTGGCCCACAATCTTTGACATCCAGCTCATGTTTTCAAAATACCACACCTCGTGACAATTCCCAGTGTGGCCAGAGGGCACAGGATGGCGGCCAGCTTCCTTTTTGTTAATAAGTGTGAGCTGCTGGCTCCCAGGCCTGGGTCGGGCACATGGTGACGCACCTGCAGACACTGGTGGGTAGCTGGGCCCGGGGCTGCCCCGCGAACATTGCCCGGAGGTGTGGGTTTGGGGCATGAGCGCCCTTGAGGAGCTGATGACTCGCAACCCAAGCAGGGGTTTGAGAGTGTGACCACAGCCCGACCCTGTCCCCAACAAGAAGCCACTGAGTGCCCACCACAGGCGCCACATGCATCAGCATCCACGTGCCAATCACAGCCTGTCAGACAGGAAGCTCTTGCACCCACACAGCTGCCCCCAGTCCCCACGCCGCAGCCAGCAGGGGCGGGCACTCCCCCGGCACCAGCCCCTGGCGGGGCGAGAGGGACAGACAGGATGGGGGGGAGGGGCAGGGGAGCCGGCAACCTCCTGCCCACGGATTCCTCCTTCAGGCCCTGCCCCCTCCCTGGTGGCATCCTGCCAGCCGGCAGGACAGATGATAGAGCTGGCTCACCTTGGTCCTGGGCACACTGTTGTCCCTACAGCCCCATAGGCCTCTCTGCCCAGAAGGCCTGGCAGCACCGGCCAAGCCAGCTTCCTTGCCCTGTGGAAGGCCTGTGGAGCAGACCGGGGCCAGCTCCCCCCTCCAGGCACTCCTGGGCACCTGGCTGCTGTCAGGAAGCATCTGACAGCAGGGGGCAAGGGATGGGTCGAGTGCCGCAGACTCCTGTCACTAGGCACCCCTCGCCTGGTGCACAGGGCGCCCTGACGGCCAGTGGGCACCCACTTTGCTGGTGGGCGGGAGCCTGCATCCCTGCGGCGGCCCCGACAGCCTCCTGGGACCTGCCCTCTCCCCATCTCCTCCGCTCGGACCTGGCCCTGGCCGCTGCAGCTGCCGGCGGGGCAGGCCCTGGGCCGGCCTCCGGGCCTTCTTCCACCTCAGAACTGGCTAAGAGCCTGTTCCCTCGCGGGACGTCCTCCTTTTGTGGGAAACACAAATTGCCCTGACTCCTGGGGGGCTTACCCCCCACTGGCTCTCCCGGGAGAGGTCTGGGTGGGAGGACAGGCTCCAGAGCAGCTCGCACCCATGGGCAGCGCCCCCCTCCCTGGGGACCCGGCCGCACTCGGGAGCCACGCCCTTGCGCCCAGGACACAGGCTGCAAGTACTGCTCGGGTCTCAGCAGTGGCCCAGCTCCTTGCCATCAGGGGCGCCACCGCAGTGGAGTGGACTGAGGGCCAGGCGGGGACTTGCCCCCGGACTTCTCCCAGAGTCCCTGTGCCCCCTCCCTGCGAGCCACCACAATGGCTTTCTGGGGACTCTGCACCCCAAACCTGGCAGGGAGTCCTGGGAACACGGCCCCAAAGCCACTCGATTCCCAGTGGGGACAGGCACTTCTGCTGAACCGTGCTGGGCAGAGGAGCCCTGGGCTGCCCCACCACTGCCTGGGCCAGCGGGGTGGAGGGGCCCCTTTGAGACCCGGACACAGGCGTGCAGGTGCAGGCCGACAGCCCCTCCTCCTGGCGACTCCTTCCCCTGGACCTGGAGTCCCCACTGCACCAGAAGCGGCCCAGGCGGCCCTGGCCTGCAGGACCGGAGCGCGGGCGCCTGCTGCCGCCTTCCACGCCCTCTGCCCATCGCTGCTCCCTCCTCCCCCACTCCCGACCCGGACCCGCCTCGGAGGTCCAGGGGGCTTCTGCCCATCCAGGCTGCATTCCCCTGAAAGTGGGGGGTCCTTTCTCCTGAGCCCCACAGCACTGACAGTTCTAGAGATGAGGAGCCTCCGAGCCGAGAGGACACCTGTCCTGACAGGTGTCATGGGCCCTGGAGTAACCTGGGCCAGGGCTGAAATCCTGCCTGCGGCACCTGCTGCCTGCAGAGCTGTCATCCAACATGACAGCCGTCGGGAGGAGGGGGCTCCGGACTTACCAGTCACCGCAGGTTCAAGCGAGGAGCTCAGGAAATGGACCAGGAGCAGGTGACAGGAATAGCTAGGGGCCGTGTGGTTCTGCCCCTGAAGTGTCAGTGCCCAGGTGGCCGTGCCTCCGGCTGGCATCCACCCTCAGTGGCAGGAGTGGTTGCAGCCTGCAGCCTTGGTGCCCAGAAGCCGCGGCAGTGGGATCCTCACAAAAGCGCTTCTAGACAGCCACGTGGGGGCAGTTCCCAGCAGCAGGGCCTCCCGGCCTGGTGCGTGCCCTCTGAGATTCCAGGGGCTCCCCGATCTTCTTTCCTTCCTGTGGCGCTTACTCACCGGCTGTTCTAGAACAGCGTGAGGGCCGTCTACAGCTATGGTCACCGCTGCGTCTCCTCCCGCCAGTTGTCAGGTTTTGCGTCGAGCATCTTGAAGCTGTTATCAGGTGCACACCCACTGATAACTATTCTGTCTTCCTGATGAACTGACCCTTTCTTTCATCATAATCATTATGAATTGTCCCTTTGTCTCTAATAATATGCTTTGCCTTAAAGTCTCTTTTGTGTGATATTAATATAATCTCTCCGGATTTCCTAGGCTGTTGGCAAGGTACAGGCGTACCCATGTTATTGTGCTTCATAGATACTGCCTTTTTCATAAATCGAAAGTTTGTGGCAATCAAGGGTTGCCAGACGATGGTTAGCTTTGGGGGGAATAAAGCGTGTTTAAATTAAGATGTGTGCATTGCTTTTTTAGCCTTAATGCTACTGCACACGCAGTGGACTGTGGGTAGTGTAAATATAACTTTTATATGCACTGGGAAGCCAAAGAACTCACATGACTTGCTTTTTTTGGCCTCACCCACGGCAAGTGGAAGTTCCCAGGCCAGGTATCGAACCCGTAGCACAGCAGCGACCCAAGCTGCTGCCCTGACAACGCCAGATCCTTAACCCGCTGCAACACGTGGGAATTCTGACTTTTTTTGCAGTTGGTCTGGAACCAAACCTGCAGTACGTCCAAGGTCTGCCTCTCTTGCTATTTCCACGCTTTTCCTTAAAACCCATCTGTGCTGTGTGTCAGTGTGCCTCTTGCAGATGGCAGAGACTTGGATCTTGCTTTTCAGCTAGTCTGACAACATTTACCTTTTAGTTGGAGTGTTTACTCCATCTAAATAAAATTTAATTTGGGTTGCCATTAGGTCAGATTTAAATCTGCCATTTTACTATTTGTTTTGGTGTCTCTCGGTTCCTCTTTTCCTTCTTTTGTGTTAATACAACATTTCTTGGAATTCCATAATTTTCTTGTTGGGTTTCCAGCTATTTGTCTTTGCATATACTGTTTTCCAGTGGTTGATCCAGAGATTAAAATATGCATTTCAGGAGTTCCCGTCGTGGCTCAGTGGTTAACGAATCCGACTAGGAACCATGAGGTTGCGGGTTTGATCCCTGGCCTTGCTCAGTGGGTTAAGGATCCGGCGTTGCCGTGAGCTGTGGTGTAGGCTGCAGATGCAGCTCGGATCCCTTGTTGCTGTGACTGTGGTGTAGGCCAGCAGCTACAGCTCCACTTAGACTCCTCGCCTGGAAACCTCCATATGCCAAGGGTGCATCCCTAGAAAAGGCAAAAAAGACAAATAAATAAATAAATAATAAAATAAAATATGCATTTCAGGCAATGCCTTGTGCAGCAGGTTAAAGATCCAGCAACTCAGTTCAGGTGCAGAAAAAAAAAATTGTGTTTGTTATAAACACAACACTACAGTGGACTTTTGCTTGAAACAGTAGCGTCTTTTAAAGAAATTAAGGAAAGCAGAAATCAGCGTTCCTGCTGTGGCGCGGTGGGTGCTGTACAGGCTCGGGTTCCACCCCTGGCCCGGTGCAGTGAGTTAAGGGTCTGGCATTGCTGCAGGGCGGCCAAAAAAGAAAAAGAACAGTAGGAGTAAACATACAGAGTGCCAGTTCACTCCATCACAGCTCCAGATCTACCGTTCTCTGCCCTCCTCTGTGAAACTGGAGCTGGACCATGGAAATATTTGTGGCCGGCTGGAGCAATGCTAGGTTTTGTCAATAGAGGGCACTAGAGGGCTATTGCAAGACCAGAGCTGAGCCGCAGCCGCTCCTCCCGGTTCCAGATGCACAGCTACCAGCAGCTTGCAGAAGGCCCCCTGGGGCTCATTCTCCAAGGAGTTTCTTGGGTAACCAGTGGGTCCCTTCCCATGAACTCGCTTCAGCCAGCACTGCTCTGTCCTGTTTCTTCGCCGCTGCCAGGCTGCATATTCCAAGGAGGTCTGAATTTCAGCCTCGTTGGGGGAGGCTGGCATTCTACAATTTAAATTTATTTCCCTGAGCACTAGATGAAGCACCTGTTTTCTGCATTTGGTATTTCTGTAATCCTTAAAGTTCCCATTTTAGTAGTTAACCATCAATGACCAATCTATACTTCTTTGTTAAAATTTCTGTTCAAATTTGAGTGATTTCTCTTTTCTGACTTGACCTCAAATGATACGTTTTAGGCTTTCTGGGGGGGTCTTTTTACGGCTGCACCTGCAGCATATGGAAGTTCCCAGACTAGGGGTTGAATCCGAGCTGCAGCTGCCGGCCTACACCACAGCCACAGCACTGCCAGATCAGACTCTCATGGTAATGCTGGATCCTTAACCCACTGAGCCACAATGGGAAGTCCAAATTTAGTCTTTTATCATATATTTACCACTTCCTTTGCCATCCATTCCTACCTATAGATCTGAGGTGTCATCCAAGGTCATTTTTCCTCACCTTAAGCAACTTACCTTTGCATTTCCTAGTCTGAGAGCTGCTTTGCGACACATTTTCTCAATTGTTGCTTATAGAAAATATCTTTGGAGTTCCCGTTGTGGCTCAGGGGGTTAAGAACCCAACAAATATCCATGAGGATGCAGGTCTGATCCCTGGCCTCGCTCAGTGGGTTAAGGATCCAGCATTGCTGCAAGCTGAGGTGTAGGTTGCAGATGCGTCTCAGATCCCACGTTGCTGTGGCTGTGGCGAAGGCCGGCGGCTACTCCCGTTAGACCCCTAGCCTGGGAACCTCCATATGCCGCGGGTGCGGCTCTACATAAAGGAAAATTGGGCATTTTTTTAATTTTAATTTTTTGCCTTTTTAGGGCCGCAGCCATGGCATATGGAGATTCCCAGGCTAGGCGTCTAATTAGAGCTGTAGCCGCCGGCCTACACCACAGCCACAGCAACACAGGATCCAAGCCATATCTGCAAACTACACCACAGCTCACGGCAACGCTGGATCCTTAACCCACTGAGTGAAGCCAGGGATCAAACCCGCAACCTTATGGTTCCTAGTTGGACTCGTTTCCGCTGCGCCCAGTGGGAACTCTGAAAATTGGCCATTTTAGATAACATATTGTGTGAATTCCTGCTGTGGCTCAGCGGGTTAAGAACCCGACTGGTATCCACGAGAATGTGGGTTTGATCCCTGGCCTCACTCAGTGGGTTAAGGATCTGGTGCTGTGGCTGCAGTGTAGGAGGGCAGCTGCGGCTCTAATTAGACCCCTAGCCTGGGAATCTCCAGATGCTGCGGGTGCAGCCCTAAAAAAAAAAAAAAGATAATATACTGTGGTGACTCTAGATTCTGTTGTGTTCTTAGGATGATCGTTTTGTGGCTGTTACTGTTTTAGAGGGAAGAGCACTTGCCCGCTCTTAAACTGTGAACTCTGTCTCCCGCTGCAGGGTGCAACAGCTGGCACCTTGGGCTCCGGACTTCAGCTTCTGCTTCCCTGCTCCCCCGGGGGTTCTCCCCGCTGCCTGCACAGTCCAGCACTCAGTCAAGGATCTCAGTAAACTTTAGAAGTTCATCCTCTTTGTGGTTTCCTTGCTTCTGCAGATTCCTCCTAAACTCACAGCTTCCGACCCCCAGCTGCACGCAGTGGGGAGTGCTCGCAGACAGAGCAGTGAACTCACACATCTCAGCCGGTGTCGCTGTCTTTCAAGCGTAGATTCCTGTTTTTCACTGAGTCTGTCACACATGCCTAGCTCTGCGGTCAGCTGGGGATTTGAGCAGAGGGCTGACTCTGATTTGGGTGCCATCCCTCTGTGGTGTTCCCGCTTGCAGAGGTCTGCCTGGGTTTTCCTCCAGCACTGCTCTCTGTTCTCTGCTACTTCCAGATGACACATATGTGGCACTCTGCCGCGGTTTTCCTCCACTAGGCAAAAGGCACTGGGCAGCATCCTTGGGGGAAAAGACCTAAATCTAAATTCTTACCCCTTTTCATTGCCATTTTTTCAAGAATATTCCTCTGTGTTTTGGAGTGCTTTCCAATTCTTTAAAAAAATTTTTTTTCTTCCAATTAAAATTTTTTTTGGGCTGCAGTGTGCAGTGGCTTGACGTGGAATCTCAGTTCCCAGAAAGTGCCGAGTCCTAACCACTAGACCATCAGGGAACTCCCCCCAATTCTTTTAAGTAGTTGGGGTTATTTTAGTATTTTGCTCAGGTTCTCTCATTGTTATCTGCAGACAGTCACTGCCACTACGGGAAGTCTTCAATTCTTCCAGTGGATTTTACCGTATAATTTTATTTACCATCTTAGCCACTTTTAAGCGTTCAGTGGTATTAGATACCTTCAAAATAACCATCGCCACCAACCATATCCAGAACTCTTTTCATCTTCAAAGGCTGAAACCCTGTATCCCAGAAACAATAACTGTCCCCTCCCTCCAGCCCCTGGCAGCCACCATCCCACCTTCTGTCTCTTAATTTGCCTCCTTTCTACATCTCATCCAAGTGTCTTTCTTTTTTGTTTTTATGGCCGCACCAGTGACATATGGAAGTTCCCAGGCTAGGGGCCACATCGGAGCTGCAGCGGCCGGCCTTGGTTGGGTGGTGATGCTCTGAGCCACGATGGGAACTCTCACCTCACATGAGTGGGATCGGACAGTATTCGTCTTTTTGGGGCTTATCCCACCCAGCAGAAAGTCCTTGTTACAGACTGACACTTTGGTTTGAGTGATGGTCTCCGGAGGTGGGGCCTTCGGGGGGGAATTAGCTCGTGAGGGTGGCGCCCTCATGAGATTAGTGCCCTGGTAGCCTAGCGGTTAAGGACTGGGCACTGTCACTGCTGTGTCTCAGATTCAATCCCTGGCCTGGGACCTTCTGCGTGCTGTGTGTGGGTGGGTCGGGGGGACACTTCGGAGAGGTTCTTTGCCCCATGTGCCATGTGAGGAACAGCCAACAAAGCTGTCTGGAAACAAGGAAGCAGGCCTTCATCAAACACCAGATGTGCCGCCACTGCACTTCGCAACTTCCAGAGCTGTGAGAAATAAATTTCTTTTGTTTATAAGCCACCTAGTTTATGGCATTTTGCTACAGCAACCAGAGTGGACTAAGACGGTCCTCAAGGTACATCCGTGTTGTCATATACGTCAGTTTCTCTTTCTTCTGAGACTGAATAATAGCCACCGTATGCAGAGGACACATTCTGTTCATTCACTCATCTGTCAGTGGACATCGGGTTGTTTCCACCTTGCGGCTGTTGGGAATAAGGCTGTTATAAATACAGGTGTATGAATATTTCTCTAGACCTTGTTTTCAATGCTTTTGATATGCACCCAGAAGTGGAATTACCGGGTCATACGATAATTCTATTTTTAACTTTTTGAGGAACGCAATACCCTTCGCATAAGTCCCCTTTTTTGCTTAAATTGGCCAGTTTGTTTCGCTCACCAGCAAAGGGGAGTCCTGCAGATGCAACCCCGCGACCCCAGCCGTGGCATGTTCACTAGAACAGCAAGTCAGAGACCGTGAGCTGCCAGCCGCCCTGGAAAACGGAGCCAGAGGTAAAAGGCCTTTATCAATGCCAAGAAGCACAAATACAGAATAAAGGAAGAAATGAGCGCAAATGAAAGAGGGTGCGTTACTGAGCCAGCCACGGCTTTAGGACAAAATGATTTGCTCAGTTCCATGGCACATTTGCAGAGAGGCTGTATGAAGCTACTGCAACTCTGAAGAGTCCAGAGTGTGTGGGAGAATTAATAGGCTGATTCCTGGGCGTTCCCATTATGGCTCAGCAGGTACCTGAATAGTATCCATGAGGTTGTGGGCTCGATCCCTGGCCTCATTCAGTGGGTCAAAGATCTGGCATTGCCATGGGCTGTGGTGTAGGTTGTAGACTCGGCTCGGATCTACTGTTGCTGTGTCTGTGGCATAGGCTGGCAGCTGCAGCTCTGATTCCACCCCTAGTGGGAACATGCCACAGGTTTGGCCCTAAAAAAAAAAAGAAAGGTTGATTCCCATCCCCTATGGCTGGAGTTCGCAGAGGGCATCAACACTCATTGCTGTGCCATGTAGCACGTTTGTGGGTGTTGAGAAGATCCCGCTGTGTCTTGGTTTCAGCTGCAGTCGGGAAGGCCCGGGGCTGGAGGCAAGGGCACACAGCCAGGATGCGAGGTGACGGGCTGCCGGAGTGGGTCTGGAGCAGCAGGAGTCCGGGAGCAGCTGCTACTGCAGCACATCTGCGTCCACAACCGTGCTAGCAAAGAAGCCAGTGCAAAGATGCAAGGACCAGGAGTTCCTCACTGGGGTGCGGTGGGTTAAGAATCCAGAATTGCTGCAGTTGTGGCTTGGATTCAATCCGTGGCCTGGGAGCTTCCATAGGCCTTGGGTGCAGCCATTAAAAAAAAAATGGAAGAAGAAAAAGAGAAGAAGAAAAAAAAGATGATGCAAGGACCAGAAAGCAGGGCTTGTTGTGGGCAGTTCTAGGGTGATGTGTAAAACACATGTAACTTGGGGAGATGTGGATCAAAGAGTACAAATGTTCGGTTAGAAGATTAATAAATTCTGAGATCTAATGGGGACATATAAGATGGTGTCTGCAATGCCGTATTGTGTATGTGAAACGTGTTGAGAGTAGAGCTTAAATGTTCTCACCACACATCTTAACAACAGTCTTCCAATCCATGAACTGGGTGTCTTTCCATTTATTTGTCTTCTTTAATTTCTTTTCTTCTTCTTTCTTTTTTTTTTGTCTTTTTGCCTTATCTAGGGCCGCACCCGCGGCATATGGATCCCAGGCTAGGGGTCTAACAGGAGCTGTAGCTGCTGGCCTTCGCCACAGCCACAGCAACGCAGGATCCGAGCCGCATCTGCAACCTACACCACAGCTCACGGCAACACCGAATCCTTAACCCACTGAGCACAGCCAGAGATCGAACCCGCAACCTCATGGCTCTTAGTTGGATTCATTAACCACTGAGCCACGAAGGAAACTCCTGTCTTCTTTAATTTCTTGCAGCAACATTTTATACCTTTGTGTGTATAAGTCTATTCCCTCCTTAGTTAAGTATTTTATTCTTTTTAACGCCATTGTAAGTGGAATTTTTTCCTTAATTCCCTTTTCAGATTGGTCATTGCTAGTGTATAAAAACTAAACACATTTTTTGTGCTTTGTATCCTATTACTTTGCTGATTTTTTTTTTTTTTTTATTTGCTTTTTAGGGCTGCACTGGTGGCATATGGAGGTTCCCAGGCTAGGAGTTGACTCAGAGCTACAGCTGGATCCAAGTCGCATCTGCAACTTACACCACAGCCCATGGCAACACCGGATCCTTAACCCACTGAGCAAGGCCAGGGATCAAATTCACAATCTCATGGTTACTAGTTAGGTTCATTTCCAGTGTGCCACAATGGGAACTCCTAGTTTTAAGGTTTTTTTGTAGGATCTTTGAGATTGTCTACATATAAGATCATCCATGAACAGAGATGATTTTCTTCTTTTCCAACTTGGATGCCTGTTGTTTTTTCTTTTTTTTTTTTGGCCTTTTTGGGGCCGTACCCGCGGCATAGGGAGGTTCCCAGGCTAGGGGGTCTAATCGGATCTGTAGCCGCCAACCTGTGCCACAGCCACAGCAATGTGGGATCCGAGCTGCGTCTGCGACCTACACCACAGCTCACGGCAACGCCAGATCCTTAACCCACTGAGCAAGGCCAAGCATCGAACCTGAAACCTCATGGCTCCTAGTTGGATTCGTTTCCGCTGAGCCACGACGGGAACTCCATCCCACGGCATATGTAGGTTCCCAGGCTATGGGTCAAATCCTAGCTGCAGCTGCCAGCCACAGCCACAGCCACAGCAACACGGGATCTGCGCTCTCTGTGACCTAGACCACAGCTCACGGCAATGCCAGATCCTTAACCCACTGAGCAAGGCCAAGCATCGAACCTGAAACCTCATGGCTCCTAGTTGGATTCGTTTCCGCTGAGCCACGACGGGAACTCCATCCCACGGCATATGTAGGTTCCCAGGCTATGGGTCAAATCCTAGCTGCAGCTGCCAGCCACAGCCACAGCCACAGCCACAGCAACACGGGATCTGTGCTCTCTGTGACCTAGACCACAGCTCACAGCAATGCCAGATCCTTAACCCACTGAGCGAGGCCAGGGATCAAACCCGAGTCGTCATGGTTCCTAGTCAGATTCGTTTCTGCTGTGCGACGGGATCTCCTGAGATCTTTGTTTTTTAAAGTGAGCATTTATTGCTGTAAGTTTTCACCGTCAGCACTGCTTTTGATGCAGCCCATACTTTTCGTACATTATGTTTTTATTTCCATTCATCTGTAAGTATTTTCTAATTTCCTCTGTGATTTCTTCTTTGATCCATTGGTTAAGAATGCGTTCTTTGGAGGTCCTATTGTGACTCAGTGGAAATGAACCCAACCAGTACCTCTGAGGATTTGGGTTCAATCCCTGGCCTTGATCAGTGGGTTAAGGATCTGGAACTGTGAGTTGTGATATAGGCTGCAGACACGGCTCAGATCCCCTGATGCTGTGGCTGTGGTATAGGCCGGCAGCTGCAGTTCTGGTTCGACTCCTAGCCTGGCCCTGGGTGTGGCCCTAATAAGCAAAAAAAAGCAAAAAAAAAAAAAAGGTGTTCTTTGGAGTTCCCTGGTGGCCTAGTATTTAAGGACTCAGCTCTGTCACTGCTACAGCTTGCGTTTGATCCCTGGCCAGGGCAATTCTGCATGCTACCGGAACAGAGAGAAAAAAGGGGGGGGTTATGTGTTCTTTCTTAATTCCCACAAATCTGTGAATTTCCCAGTTTTCCTTCTGTTATCAATTCCTACTTTTATCCTGTTGTGGTTGGAGAAGTTACTTTGTGTGACAGCTGTCTTCTCAAATCTATTAACACTTAACCTGTGGTCTACCAGATGGTCTCTCCTGGAAAACGGCCCACATGCACTTGAGGAGAACGTGTATGCTGTTGTTGAGCAGAGACCCAGTGTGCTTACTGTGTTGGTCAAGCCCTCTGTATTCTTTTTGTCTGGTTGATCCATCCGTTAAGACTGGGGAAGGAAGTCGCCAGCTATTACTGTAGAACTATTTTTGCTTCCTATGTATTTGATAGTCTGTCATCAGATGTGCAAATGCTTATAACCGTTTTATTTTCTTGCTGTATCTGAACATTTTATCAACACAAGTCTTTTTTGGCTTTTGCATGGGGTATCTGTTTCCATCCTTTCACTTTCATCCTATTTATGTCGTCTGATCTAAAGTGAGTCTCTTGTAGTCAGAATAACATAGTCCATGTTGTTTTAAAATTCATACCACTGATCTGTTTTTGATTGTAGACTTTAATCCTTTTACGTTAAATATTAATACAGTGTTTAGTTGAAACAGTGTTTAGTGAAATGCATTCTTCTCGTTTGCTTTAGTGACCACGGTTTTCTTTGTGGCTACTCTGGGCATCATATTTAACATCCTAAAGTTGCAATGCTCTAGTCTGAATTTATACCAGTGTAACTTCAGTAACAGACACACACTCTGCTCCTTTACAGTTTCATCACCACCTCTTTCTATTTATTTATATTTTGACTTTTTAGGGCCGTACCCACGGCACATAGAGGTTCCCAGGCTAGGGGTCGAATCGGAGCTACAGCTGCCAACCTACACCACAGCCACAGCAATGCCAGATCCAAGCCGCATCTGCAAACTACACCACAGCTCACGGCAACGCTGGATCCTTAACCCACTGAGCGAGGTCAGGGATCAAACCCACAACCTCATGGTTCTTCTCAGATTTGTTTCTGCTGCGCCAAGACGGGAACTCCCCTCTTTGAGTTCTTGGTGTCACAGCATTACAACTTATATATATGTTCTGTGCCCAAAAACTTCAATAACGCTTTTTCCTTTTTTTTTTTTTTTTTTTTGCTTTTTAGGGCCGCACCCGAGGCATATGGAGGTTCCCAGGCTACGGGTCTAACAGGAGCTCTAGCTGCCCGCCTATGCCACAGCCTCAGCAACGCAGGATCCGAGCCGAGTCGGAGACCTACACCACAGCTCACGGCAATGCCGGATCCTTAACCCACTGAGCGAGGCCAGGGATTGAAACCCGCAACCTCATGGGTCCTAGTCGGTTTCGTTAACCACTGAGCCAGGACAGCAACTCCTGGTTTTTCTTTTAATGCATTGGTCTTTGAAATTATGTAGAGAACAGGATGTGGAGATACAGATCAAGGATACAATATTATTGCCTTTTAGACTAGAGTTGACTCTTGAACAACACGAGCGTTGAGGCACTGACTCCAAGCAGACAAAAATCCACGTGTCTTCTGTTCCCAAGGGTCGGCCTCTGTGGATTCAGTTAGCTGCAGACCATGTAGTCCGGTCTTACTAAACAAGATCTGCATACCAGGGGACCTGTACTGTCCAAACCCAAGTTGCTGGAGGGTCAGCTGCAATTTGCTTTAAATACATTAGTCTCAGAAAACAAGCAGGGTTGTAAACCATTGTTACAGTAACAGTAGCTTTTGCAGTTCATGTAAAACACAGATCTCTGCTGAGGTCTTTATTTCTCCATATGGCTTCAAGTTACTGTCTAGCATCCTCTCGTTTCACTCTGTAGGGCTCCCTTGAGCATTTCTTGCAGATTAGTTCTCATGACAACAAACTCCGTCAGTTTTTATCTTCTCTTAATTTCCCCCTTGCTTTAGAAGGGTCATTTTGTTAGCAAGAGATTCCAGTGGGACTTTTCTTTTAGCACATCAACCCACTGCCAGTGTTTGTTTGTTTCTTTCCTTTCCTTTGCCCGCCCCCTTTTTTTCTTTTCTTTTTTGCTTTTTAGGGCCACACCTGCAGCATATGGAAATTCCCAGGCTAGGGGTTGAATTGGAGCTGCAGCTGCCAGCCTATGCTACACACAGCAACTCTGGATCTGAGCCATGTTTGTGACCTACACTACAGCTCACAGCAATGCCGGACCCTTGACCCACTGAGTGAGGCCAGGGATTGAACCCACATCCTCATGGATGCTAGTCCAGTTCATAACCTGTTGAGCCACAACAGAAACTTCAGGACACCAATGTTTCTGATAAGAACTCTGCTAATTTTCTTATTGAGGGTCCTTCACATGTGCTGAGTAGATTCTCTCTTGCTGTTTTCAAGATTCTCTTGGGATCCGACAGTTTCATTATAACGTGCCTTGTTGTGGGTCTCTGAGTTCACCTGACTTGGAGTTTGCTGAGCTTCTTGGATGTTTATGTTTTTCATAAAACTTGGTAAGTTTTTGACCATTATTTCTTTAAATGTTCTCTCTGCCCCTCTCTTCTTCTGGGACTCCCACAATGTGTACATTCATCTGCTTGATAGTGTCTCACTGGTCCCTTAGTCTCTGTTTACTTTTCGTCAACCTTTTGTCTTTCTGTTCCTCAGATTTGATAATTTCAATTATTCTATCAAGATTTAATAAAGATAAACCTGCTACTCAAATCTGCTGTTGAGAGTCTCTTTAGTGAATTATTCACTTCTGTTACTGTCCTTTTCAGCTCTAAAATTTTTTTCAAGTTTCCTTTTAGGTTTTCTATCACTTTGTTGCTATTTCCATTTAATTCACAGATTGTTTTCTTAACCTGAAGGAAAAGTCAAGTTCTTTATGCATCTTTACAACAGTCGTTTCAAACTCTTTGTCTAGTAGGTCTGCCATCTAGCCTTTGGCAGGGAAAGCTTTTTTTTTTTTTCCCCTCTTTGAACAAGCCATTCCTTGTTATGCCTTGTGATTTTGTTATTGTTGAAACCAATATTTAAATCCAGTAACATGGTAATTCTGGAAGGCCGCTATGCTCACCACTGTCCCACTGACACGCAGTGATGCAGTGATTCTGGAAATCCGATTCTCCCCCTTCCTCAGCGTTTGCTGTTTTGACTGTTACAGACCACCTCCATGTGAAGGATCAGCATGAGGTGTAAACAAGGTTTTCTCAGAAGTTTTGAGCCTGTGCCTTTCCCTGACTAGTTTTCTGTGTACACGCAGGTGCTCTTTGTTCCCACACACTGTGTGCCAGCTGCCCATGGCACTGGGTAGCCACTATTATGCGATGAGCCAGAATTGATGGGAAATACAGTTCACTCTTAACCAACATGGGTTTAAACTGCACAAGTCTGCTCACATCCAAATACTTTTCAGTAAGTCTGTACTACAGTACCGAATGATCTGCAGCTGATTGCATCTGCAGATGCAGAAATAAGGACACATGCGGAGGCCCAACTGCAAAGTCGTGTGTGGGTTCTCAGCTGTGTGGGAGGTCTATGTCCATGACCCTATGTTGTTCAGGGGTTAACTGTAATTACAATTTATTTTCCAAAAGTTGCCCTGGAAGGTACAAGGCTTCAGCAGACCCCAGAAAGCTGAAAAATCTCGCCTAAGGTCACAGTGATTCAGAGACAGAACCCAAGTCTGTGAATTCCTGGCTAGGCACGATCTGGCTTTATGTGGCTGGGAAATGCTCCAGCCAAACAGGCTGGAGCGGGAAGCCAAGAAAAATGTGCGTTGAAGGAATGAGGAGAGACAAAAGAAGGGAAACTCTCCTTTATAAAACGAGCAGTCAATCAACAAGACCCAGGCTTGTTAGCTTGGGAGGCTGTTGAGAGCAGCTGTCAAGAGAGGCCCAGAAGCTCCCTGTTCCTGCCACGTGCCCAGTCCTTTCTGTGCTGGAGTCCTGGGCCTGTCTCAGGGGAACAGGTCCTCAGCGCTGCAAGTGTTTCTCGGCAGTGAGCGTTCCACTGAGACTTGGTGCCGCCAGCTGCCGCAACCAAGAGAAGGTGGCTGCCCCAGCCTCGGGGGCAGACAGGCACTCGCGCTCTTCTCTCCTCCAGCCTGCAGCTTCCTCCAAGAAGGGACACAGCCGTGGATGCAAGCAGGCCCCAGGCACCAGTCCCAGGGCTCAGCCTTTTCTGTAGCCTGAGCCTTTTCCCAAGTTCCTGCTCTCATTCTCTCCAGGCCATCTGCTACCGGCTGCTGCGTGGAAACTCACTCCAAAACCCAGTGCAGTGGCACAGCCGTCATTTTCCCTGCTCGTGATCCTGTGATTCCGCACTCAGACTGCACTCATCTGGGCTGTTCTCCTGGTGAACGCACCTGGGCTGGATGCACTCTCCCGCAGGCCTGGTAGTTTGTGCTGTCGCTTGGACCACCTGTTTCCAGAAGGTTGTCCCAAACTTCTTTACAGGGTGAGAGTTTCAGCAAGCAAGCCCTGATGCTGATGTCACGCCTGCTAAGTTTCCAGGAAGCAAAGCACGCCCCTGAGCAAGCCCAGAGTCGGGGCACGTGGCAGGACAAGGCGAGGGCTCACCGGGGGCCGCTCCTCTAAGAGTCTTTCCCACCAGGGCTGTCAGAGAGACGGGGTCATCAGGCCACCTCTACGGTCAGGGCCAGATGAGGGCATGGTTATGTCCGGAGGGCTGGTGGGGGCCTCACTGTGCCAATGGGCAGATTCACTGGGCCACAGCAGGTCAGTGTCCTGCGGCTGTGCAGGGGCCAGGGGCCTGTGGGTATGACCTCGATGGCTGGACAGCATCTGGAGACAGGACTGGAAAGGGACAAGGTGGGGAAATGTCCACTTTGGAGAGCCTGGCGCTGTGCAAGGAGAGGTGGCAGACGGAGGCAGGGTGACCAGGTCGAGGTGGCCTTGGGCGCCAGCCAGGTGTGGGGGCTGGTGCTCTGCTACCAGCAGGGCAGCTGGACCACACCTACTGTGACAGTCTTAGGGAGGCACCAAGCAGGCCCCAGAGACCGAGTTCCCTTGCAGGAAGAGAGGCCACCCACAGCGGTGGCTCTGGGTCTGGATCCAAGGCAGGAAATGCGGCTGTGCTTGCTGCCACCACGGGCAATGGAGAGGCTTAGGATGTGCCCGGCTGTCACCAAACCGGGAGGCCCCGCCTCACCCCCCAGGCCGGCCACTGCTTGCTGCCACCGCGGGCAATGGAGAGGCTTAGGATGTGTCCGGCCACGGGCTGTCACCAAACCAGGAGGCCCCCGCCTCACCCCCCAGGCCGGCCACTGCTTAGCCACAGCCTGGGAGGAGGACCGGAGACAGGCCGCCTCAAGGCCGGCGCACCTCCCGCCTCCTAGTTGAGTGACCCGAAGCTAAGCAAGTCACTGCGACGCTCCGGCCTCTACTCCCTCGGGCAAGTGGGGTCACCTATTCAATGGCACAGGCTCTTCACAAGCCTCAGAAGCGCAGTGGCAAGGGACTGTGTGAGTCACTGCCTAGAACAGCGGGTACAGAAATGAAACTGCTTCTTGGGTTTTTCTAGTTTTGAAGCAGGAATTATAAGCACTGGCCACGAGTACATTATAAATAACACACACGCACCGAGGTACCTCGTCATAAAGTTCCTTCTCAGTAGAGTATGACACCAAGGCCACTCGAGTGTCACTGGTCTGGGGGTGACACTCGAGGTGGGATCTCAGAAGACAGGTGAGGTTTCTGTTTGAAGGCCCATGAGCTGTGAAAGGCTTGGCTCTTGCCCCCCACAGGAGATGCCAGTGACAAGCGTGTCCCAAGGCTGGTCCTCGCTGAAGGACAAGGTGAAGCCATTTACGCAGCCCCTTCTTCACAAGGCCCCGTGGCTGGGCCCAGGGGTATTCAGGCACCACCTCAGTTGTGCTGCGTGGCCACCGTCTCGCTGTTCGGAAAAGGAAACAGGCCTGGGGGGCTGAGGCAACGAGGAAGACCCCCCCCAGATCTCACCGCCAACCAAACAAGGATCAGGTCCGCGTCCCAGGCCTAAGAGTAGAGGCCGCAGGGCCAAGCAGGGCCTCTGGGACGTCCAGCCCCAACTCAGGCATTTTCTACTTGCCCATCTCGGGCAAGGCATTCTTCTCTTAGTCTTGGTTTCCTCTCCTAAAAATCTGGAGTACCACTGCTTTCTGACAAGGCTACTACGAGCATGACATCAAATTATGCATATTTGGTCCTTAGGGGGCAAGGCAATTTTCAATAAATTAAGTCATTATTATTAAAAGCCACAAATAATTTGCTCCATATGATTACCCACAGTACAAAACTTAATTGTTGCTAAACTTACTTTTCAGTGAGTTAAGGGCCAGAAGCCACCATATGCAAAAGAGTCTCTGCAGTAGGACCAGGAGGCCCCTCCAGCAAAGCTCCCCCTTGGGCTAAATGCTGGCAAGACACCCGGGGCCAGGGGATCCCTAAGGAAAACTACAGCTGGAGATTCACGTGGCAATTTTCCGCTCGCAAACCCTCCACCTGACAGCCAAGGGCGGCCTAGAGAAAAGGGGCCTGGGGAGCAGCCCCTGCCCGCGGTGCTGCTGGGAAACTTGGCAGCAGGGAGCGTTCACATGGCGTCGACCATGGACGGGTAGGAAACCAGGTTGGTGCAAGGATCTCCAGCGAACCGTATGAACCTCTACTACCCACCAGTGGATGGTGAGAGGTAGAGCCCCAACTTAGGAGAAGGGGCTGGCTCTCACTCCTTCTCCAGCTGTCACCTCCTCGGAGACGCCTTCCCCCAGAATACCCCTGGCAAGACGATCCCCCTCCACGACTCACTGAGATCTGAAAAGCTAGAAGGCATCCGTGCGGCTCAGCCAGGCCGGAACCCCGCCAGCCAGCTCACATCTTTGTTATCCAGCTCCCCGGGAAGAGGGGAGGGGCAGCGAGCACCGGACAGAAATGGAGCAGCTGAAAACCAGAGACCCAACTCTCTTTCCACCTCGTTTCAAATGTACAACCACAGGTCTTTACCTGAATTCATTTTTCCCTTCGGTACTTTGGCAATGAATAAACAAACAGCAAAAGATTCAAGAAACAAGCCAAGAGCCCAGAAAACTGCAAATTTCAGCTCACCATCTCCGGGTGCTCAGGACTGGCAGCTGCAATCCCACTCCCTGGGTATCGATCATGAGCCCTAACAGGGCCTCGCCCTCAAGCACAAGGGCAGCAGGCTTCCCCTTTCTCTCCTCAGTGCACCTGACCTCCCCTCTCCTTTAACAAGCGTCTGTGTGCCATCACCACCCGCTGTGGGGACCAAGTCGCCTGGGACAGTCCTGATCCCATGAAAAGCTCATGAAACACCCAAATTACCACAGTGCTGGAAGGGCAGGGGGTAACAAGCCTCCTCGCTCAAGGCTGAGGGGTGGCGCAGCCTCCCTGGAAGATGGATGGCGGTATGTACTCACGTCAAAATGAAGATTTTTGGACCCGAAATTGCAATCCTGGATTTTTTCTCTACAACCACACTTGCAGGGAGGTAAAAGGGCACAGGCTAGTTCCCGGCTGCTGCTGACACAAATGACACTGCAGTGACTCTCAACCCAACAGTCTCGCAGTCACAACCAGAGTGCTGTCACTAGGATACCGTGAAGCCAGCACAGAGCAGGGAAGCAACCTTTTTTTGGCCCGCCTGCAGTATGCAGAAGTTTCCAGGCCAGGGGTCGAATCCATGCCACGGCAGTGACCCAAGTCACTGCAGTGACAACAGCAAGTCCCTAAGCTGGGTCGGCTGGGAGCTCTGGAATGAAGCAACTTTACGCCCGTGCGCCCATGTGGGAAGACCAAGATAAGACGATGGTGTGTCAAGTGCAAAGCGAGGTATGAACAGTATACGCGGAACAGCCAGCCCTTGGCGTCTGCAGGAGTGGCACCTGGCTCTGCAGAGAACCAAGATCACAGGAGTGGTCCTGCGGTGGGAACACCAGGCGGCTTAAGACAAAATGAAAGGCCCTGTTTTTCGAGAAGGTAAATTGAGCATTCTTAGCAGGAAAGGGCCCTGATTATGGCTGGGAGATGAGGAGGGACTGAAAGAAGGAAAGAGGAATGTTGGGGACAAGAAAATGAGAAAGCTAGAGCACTAGCTCAGGTGACTGGGAGAGGCTTGTACTGTCACTGGCGGTGGTAATGGAGGAAGAAATCTTGGGTAATTTCAGAAGCAGGCGATACCTGCGCTTCTTGTTTAGGAGCAGAGACAAAGCAGCTGTGTCCACCGAGGAGGAGAGGGCAGAAGCAGGTGCGGGCAGAGACCCGCGTCTTGGACATGCTACTCGGAGGTACTCATGGGCATAGGAGTGGAGCTAAGCTGAGCTCCGAGGGGGCGGGTAGGGGGCTTGCCTGTGTGACAGAAGCCCCAGTTTGGGGGTAAGCTGGTCCAGGGAGGAGAGCTGAAGGAGGGGAAGGCTGGTGGTCGACTCAAGGCCTACTACAGTGCAAAGCGTACTCGGCAGGCTGTCCTGCGGGGCTGGCTCTGCGCAGTCCAGGAGCAAGGAGTAAGTCAGGATCCTCCATGAACTTGTCCAGACCTTACTGATGCCCAAGTACGAAGCAGCTGCAGAGACAAACGAGCATGGTTTCACATCTGTTAAGAAGGGATTCTTCCTGTACCTTTTACTTCCAGAGTCAGCACCTAGCATGGTACCGGGCACACGGAACACAGACAGCGAGCGCAAGCCTCTGCCAGCAGGTCTGTGTGCAAGTTCATCCGAGGGAAGCGGGACGAGTAGGGGACTGGGAGCAGGAGCCTGTACAAGGGCTCCCCCGGGGGGCTGACGCTACACCCGCCCCGCAGGAAGCCGGGCTGCAACGTGCCCCTGATGGCAGGGTCCTCCCCTCCATGCTGGAAGGGGGCCCGGGCCTGCGCTTCTACCTGACACACGTGGCGGCCTGCACAGACTCTGGAAGCCTTTCCCCAGCTCCCTCCAGAACCCCGTCTCTGCCTTGGCTGTTCTTCCAGGTCGGACAAGACCAAGCCCACAGAGGCTCCATCCCAGCCCAGCGCACTGGGTCAAGGACCCGGCACTGCTGAGGCTGCAGCTCGGATTCGGTCCCCAGCCTGGGAACTTGGACATGGCGTGGGTGTGGTGAAGGAAGGGAGGGAGGGAGAGGGAGAAAGAAAGACAAAGAGAAAAAAAGGCGAGATCTCAAGTCAGGCAAAGCCCAAACCGCCCTTCTGGTGCCCACCCCAGCCCACGGCGGCCGCCTCCAGGACCCGGACCCCTGCTCCTCTCTGCCCTCCTGCCCGCGCCCACTCTCAGCCTCCCCTCCCCATCTCCCGGCAGAAAGCCCGGGCTCTGGGCCGGCACTCGCTCCCGCGTTCTGTACCAGGAATCACCTCCGTAAGGCACATACTGGGGCCTCCCTCCCAGGTGCCACTCTCAGGCCTCATCCTTCTCTTCAGCACCGTCTCTTGGCCGCAGTGGGCATGCTCTCCCGTGACACCCGCGCTGTAACCGAGGTTACCAGGCAAGGAACTCAGAGAAGTGCGTGTAAACGCCTCCTACACCAGGAAAAGTCACACGTACAGCGTGCATTTTAAATTTGTGTGAGGCAATGCTGGATTTGGAAGTCAGGCATTTGGTTTTTTTTTTTTGGTCATACCCTCAACACACGGAAATCCCCCAGCCAAGGATCAAGTCTGCGCCACAGCAGACACCCAAGTCACCGCAGTGACAACGCCAGATCCTCAGCCCACTGCAAGACCAGGTTATCCCCTGGAAGTCAGGTTTTTAACGGCAATAGTTACCCAACCAGATCCTACATCCCAGCTCTAAGACCACAGCGATGGCCCGCAGATGCTCAAAGCCTTCTTCACAGTACACAGATGTGCTGAGATGAGGGCCGGTCCCCTGCGCTGACGAGAGGCAGCAGAGGTGGTGGCCTTGCCTCTTTGCTGCCACAGTCCAGGGGCTATGCAGGGCCAGCATCCTCACGCCAAAGCCCAGTCAGGCTGAAAGGAGAAAAACCACTGATGGGAAAAAACTTCCTCTCATTGACCTATATATACATTTACACACTTGACTCCTGTCAGCTTTACAAACTCATGTTCCTCAGTCTGATCCCAACCCTAAGATCGGCATATATTATCAATAAGGATGTAGTTCAGGGGGAGCTAAAGGCTCAAGACAAAAACACCCCCACAGGGTGCAGCTCTGGGGAGTTTACCCCACAGAAATCCCAGGGCCCACAGCCAAGGGCAGGAAAACCACCTGGAACCGGAAGTGGCTGCTCTGATGCAGAGCGGAGGCTCAGTAAATTCTTTGTTTCATATTTTATTACATCAATGGCTTGAAAATTGTTATTTAACTTCAGCAAATATTGGAAATAGAAAAATGAATTCTGCAGAATTTCACAAATAAATTTTTAAATCTCTAACAAATGTTATCATTCGATGGCTAAGCAATTATAATGCTATGAACATTCACCACAATGAATGTGCTGAAATAGAAAACAGGCAAAAAGAGACATTAAAATATTACTTACAACAGCATTATTACAACATATTTTCTTTAAAATTCCAACATGGATTTTTATCACTTCAAAAGATATACAGCATTTCCATTATATTTGCAAACTTAACCTTATACATCTTTTAAAATCTTGAAAAATTTTTAAGCAATCTAAACAGCACTTAAGCAAAGTTGGTAAGTCTACGTAATGGGATACTAGCCACTCCAGGACCAATTTCAGCTCTAGGAGCAGGCGACTGTAAACACTCATCACCATACAACATGCATAGACCACACTGACCTTCCTTCTGAACGTAACGTTGCTGCAATTGTGCTTTACCAGAGTTAGGGAACGCTGCAGAGACCAGGGCGTGGCACAAAGAGTGTTTGCTTCTGAGCACTGCACACAATCACTAGATTCAAATTAGCTAACTACCTTGAGTCAGCTTGAGGCAAAGTCTCACTTGATATTAAAAGCTTGAACCCTGGGTCACTCCATTAGAAACCAGGCTGGACAAGAGAAATGAAGCTCTCGCTCGAGGTGGTTCCATCTGCCCTTTGTTCGTAGAAGCAGGGATCCAGTTAGTGTAATGCACTATTTGGCTTATTTTTGGTAGGCAGTTATACCAATAGTACATCTGATATTCAGAAAGACAAAAGCAGGGCGTAGCTGACATCTAAAGTGTCAATGAGCACACTCAGAGCGGTGCGTGAGACGAGAAACCTTAGATGCACAAAACAACTGCTGAGTCAGTCTACCACGTAAGCTTTTAAAACTCAACTAGTTTTTCTCTTTCATTTTTTGATTAGAGGTTTGTGGCTACCAAAGGAAGGATCTGATAGGTTAAACTATCAGAAGCCGTCTTGAGGAGCTGGTGTCCCGGTGGGGGCGGGGAAGGCTGGGAGTCACACCAGCCTCCGCTCCCGACGACACCAGCACCCGCCTGTGCGCCAGCACAGCTGAAGCCCGGCACTTCCTGGTTAAAGAGCTGTATTACAGTCCCTGCTGCTGCTGCAGACCAGTCAACACAATATTCAAGTAACAAGGTGTTTAAATGAATAAGTGAAAAAAAATTTTACCTAACACTTTACACATCTACATAAAATTAAATAAAACAAACTTTTAATGCATATGCAATACAATTTATATCTTTTAGGGTTTCTAAACTAGAAGTTAAACTATCATTTGCTTCAATGGTACTATATTTTGTACAATAACTTATACTTAGGAGAAATTTTCCACAAAAAATATATATATATAATTATGACATTCACATTGATAATTTTTAAGAAGACAAAGCTTAAGTGAACACTGCATCAGAAGCAGCTGTCACTATGGACCCTCACGCATCCAAATATAACCTGCTGATGCACTGAAGTCTTGATATGTTAAAAGGGGTCTTCCCATAAATAAGACCAAATCACTCAGCTTCTAAAGCTAAGTGATTTCTTGCATTTACAACATCATTGCAAAGACAGTGTAATGAAACAGTTTAAAACACAGTGCCATCTTATGCATGAAGCTACAACGAAGGCAGTCAGGCAAAGACAACTGTCATTTTTTCCTTCTGGCAAATGAAAACCACATGCCCCTTCCCCTTGGAGAGAAAGCCAAAATCCCAGCCGCTGTTACCGCAAGTACACCTGCACGGCGACTCTTCTGGAGGCTACCCAGTGCCAGGAACCAGGTAGGGATCCCGCATCAAGCCTTCAAAGCACTGCCAAACAGGATCGACTCTTAAGGGAAACAGCCTGGGGTGAAGAGAGGATCAGCTCTACAGGCGCAGGAGCAAATGCCTACCGCTTCCGTTGAGAGGCAGGCGGTCTTGAGAAGAAGCAAGGAAAAGCTAAAGCTACCATCAGGCCTAGTGTCCCCTTTAAGTGACATGCCAAACGTACGTCATCTCCTCCCCGTGTTTTTTCCTGCCATGTTCCAACTGCGCAGCAGGCTCATGATAAAAACCGCAACAAAGCCCAGTTCTGCGGGTGCTCCCGCGCAGCCCGTCTGGGTAGGAGCGGTGAGCGGTGAGCGCCCTCCTCCCTCCAAGCTCTCCCCGGACCAGCAGCCACCTAGCATAGGGACAAATCCCATTTGACTCCCCTCTGAACGACCTCTCTCCAGATTTCTAAAAAACAATCTAGATTTCTTGCTGAGCCTCTTCCTAAAGAGGAAGTCAGCTGACTTAAAAAGAAAGAAGAAAAAAAAAAGCCAAGGTGCTTGGGAGCCAAAACATCAAATTTTAATTGCATATTTCAAAATTTTAAGAATTCTGTTTATGCCTTAAAGCATCTGCATTTTTTTTTCCTTTTTGGTACTGAAAGCAAGAAAAAGTATCTAAATGATGCAAAAACCAACAACAAAAACAAGCTCCTTCAACATATTTAGTGCAGGCTGGACAGACCACGGGCTGGGAAACAGGTGATGCTGGAACGAGGTGAGACAGTCTACCCTCAGCCCCTCAGCAGGCCCACGGTCTGGCAAGAGAACAAAGTGGAAGTTTTAAAGCAATTATTAAACATCTGTACTTGTTCCCAGTCCAACCAGAAAGTGTCAAACACCGCTTTGTAGGTTGCTTCTCTCCATCTTGGTCTCACGAGAACCAGTAACTGCCGCTTCCTGTCCTGTACAGTACATAGTACCGAGAGAGGGTGGTGCTCGTGCGTCACAGCCATACCAAGGACACAGAGGCTACGTGGAGGGACGCGGGAAAGGCCAGGCATTCCAAGAGGTCAGGTGACAATACGTAGCTTTCACAAAACCATCACCTGCTATTCTAATACCTTTATCATTGCCCCAACCTGACGTCTAAGGTCTGCGCTGTCAAGAATCTGCAGCAAGTTCTCCCCTGTCTCCTAACCTCAGTGATGTCATCTTTGGCAAGCAATTAACTTCAAAGAAGAAATAAGACACTAAAACAGAAAAAGGGTTGATAACATGGTTGCCAAAAGGAGAAGGCACCAATTCCAAATGTACAAGCACCAGGTTCAGTGGTGTGGACCAAATCTCTTGGAGTCGGGGGTTGGGGGTGGGGGGCCAGCAAAGGCAGGCAGCGCCCATCCTGGGATTCCGATGCTGAAACTTGAAGGCAGAAAGCGTGGAGGTCCCGTTCCCTTTAGCTACAGTGTAAGCGTGGAGGTCCCGTTCCCTTTAGCTACAGTGTCCAAGGGCAGCTGTGTGAGTGAGCCCCCCACCTCACGGGGAAGGAGACGGGAGAAGCTGGAGATTTCTGCTAACTTGATTTACGAACCATCATTACACCTGCGTCTAGGGAGATGGGCGCTGTCCCGGGACGTTTGGCACGAAATAGGCTACAATGCGGTCTGCAGTACACTGTGATTTCCAAAGAGCATGATGTCACTTAGGCGGATGCCTCAGAGAAGGACAAGGAAGCTTCCTAGAAGGCCAACAGGTCACCGTTACTCTGACAATTACATTATGCACAAAGGAGAGATTGCAGGCCATGCAGGAACAGAGTCGCCCCTTCCGAGTCGGCTACCTGTTCTGAAGCTGCTGACGGGAAGAGCTGCTGATGGGAAGAGCTGCCGTCGGTGGGCCCCGAGCCTGGCCCAGCACTGAGGCGGAGGGAGAGACGCATGGAGCTCTCCGGGAAGTGGCGCCAGCACAGAGGAACGAGCGAAGAATTAAGGCAGATGCAGCACAGGACCGGAAGTGTATGCCTTTTTTGGTAATAGCTGCTTGTCCACAGAGATGTGATGCGGATGGCTAGGTGATGTCTGGTGCACCCGAAACCCTGGGAACACAGTGGTCCACACCGAGTGCTCAAGGCCTCAGAGCTGCTCATGAGGCAGATGCGAATCTGACGTCAAGAACAGAAGCAGCCTGAGGAGAGAGAGAAAACCAAGTCAAAGAGCAGCTAAAATAACACAAACTGCTTGTTCTGGCAGAGTCCACCCCTGCTGTGTTGCAAACACAGTGCACCCAAACACCTGCTCCTAAGGGAAGGGCTGGAGTCACGTGGCCCTGCAGCCACGTGTCTTGGGCTCAAATCCTGGCTCTGCACGTTCCAGCTGGGCGTTCTTGGACAAGTTATTTCTTTTTGAGCTTCGGTTTCCTCATCAGCAGAATATACATAATGGGGTCTGCTTCACGGGATTAAATAAAAATCCCTAAAAAGGGCATATCAGCACAATGCCTGGCAAACAGCCACACTCAGGTGTCTTAGTATCATCTGGAAGGGACCTGTGGTACCCACCCCGTCCCACACACTGCCCCCAGGGCACCTGCTGGGATAAGGAAGACACCCAAGATTGCAGGATCTTCTTTATACACTTCAAAGACAGTTCTTAACTCTGTACTCATTCTTTTAAAGACTGACTCTCAGACCCAAACCTAAAGGTCGTCAGGTGTCTTAGAGCTCACTCTATGCCCATGGTGTTTTATTGTTAAGGAAAGAATTAAGCTAAAGAGCCCTAAATCTGAAAACAGTGGTACCTTCAGGTGAACTCCAAACTTACGAGAACTGGTGTTAGTGAATTTGGAGGTCTCTCCCAACTAGTAACACACTCAATCACTCTAGAATTTTAAGTGAGAATTTTTATCTCCAATCCAGCTGCTGTCAGTGTCCCTCTGTGCATCGTCTGTGCGTTTCTTTTTTTTTGGCCACACCCATGGCATATGGAAATTCCCAGGCTAGGGGTCGAATCAGAGCACAGCTGACGACCTACACCACAGCCACAGCAATGGCCACACCAGATCTTTAACCTGCTGAGCAAGGCCAGGGAGCAAATCCACACCCTCATGGATACTAGCCGGGTTCTTGAGCCACAAGGGGGACTCGCCTCTGTGCTTTTGTGACACCTCCCTGAGCGTCATCCTTGGCCACCCAGGGAAGTCCCAAGAGCTCAGCCCCCTTGGGTATGCTCTCTCCTAGGCTCTGAAGGAAAAAAAAGGACTGCCATGTTACCAAACTTCTGCAATTCTAAGGCCTCCTCACTGTGCTCATAATACGTGAAAGCTGAGGGCAGGCAGGACACCAACAGGCACCTTTCTTAACTGCTGGGCTCCACAGGATAAAGCAGGGCGGGAAATTACAAGGACACTAAGTTCTGAGCACTGATTCGACAGCCAGCCAGTTCCCTTGGCCCCCTGGTGGACAAAGAGAAGGAGCTGGTCCTTACAGACGAATTTCCTTCTGCAAACTGACATGCGGAAAGCAGAAAACCCGGGAGGAGGAGCAGGAGGGCTGGCGTCAGAAGTGTAAGAAAGGAACTGAAGAGAAGACAGGTGCATATGTGTATGTGTGTGTGTGTGTGCGCGTGTGCACGTGTGCACGCGTGCGCGGGAGTTTTAAATGCCTAAAGTGAACAGATCATGAAGAAGCTACAAGGATCAGACACCCATGCTCAAGAAGATCTGGTAAACAGACCTGTGGAAGGTCACCCGCCAAAGGCAACGGACCTGCTGTGTGGCAGAGGCTAGGAGGGAACGGTGAGTGTTTGGATGTGCCATCAGCGTGGGCACGGGGGACGGGCCTTCAGGACTGATGGGGGTCGGGGGTGGGGGGGAGCTGCCTTACCCTAGCCAGCCAGCCCTGGAGCCAGGCCGAGCCCGCCGGGGAAGTGCATGCGGAAGGCCGACATCCTGAGGGGGGTGACTCTGGGTCCTAGATCTACCCCACACTTTCTTACGCTCCTGGGCTCTGATTAAATGCGGAGAGGAAAGAGAGCCAGAGTTTCCTATTATTTCTGCTTCCTGGGACCTCAGCTGGAAAACATACACAATGAGGAAAAATTTCACTCCTGCCAATTCTAATGTTCCTTCCCCAGAATCCTTATCTTTGCAACACTTCCTAAAGTGAGTCCAGATCTCTGAGGAAATTAATTTGTTGCTAAAGGGGCAATTAGCACTCAGATCAAAATCACTGCTGAGATACATCAACACCTTCGTTTTGCTCCTGTGCTCCCTGTTGACCGGTGACGGGCGGGCGGGCGGGCCATGCCTGGGGGTGACTCAGGCAACCACTCACACTGTCAATAGTCTGGATTTTAAACACTTATTACAAAGATTTTCTGGTAGAAGATTCTAAAGAGTCTAATTTTAACAAAATTAGATTCTGACAGATGCAGGTGCCTCAAGGCCGTCTGTCACACTGGCACGGAGGCACCGCAGGGACTGGCCAAGGCAGGTTCTCCTCCTCGCAGGCGCTCGCGCGTGTGGGTCAGCAGGACCTCCCAGCCATGCTGCTGCTATGGCCAGGCTATGAGAGCAAAGGCAGCACAGCCAACACACAAGAGGGGACTCAAACCTCCCTGCCTGTCTGGGAGGCGAGCTGAGAAAGTGATGAGGACATTAATCCTCAAATCACCGTCAGTGAGCAAATTCCAATGTAAAGCGAATGGCAATGAACTCTTCCCGGCCCTACCCACCCTGGGGGTCGGGGCTGGGGGGTGTCAATGTGCAGAAGGGCTGGTCAGCCCAGCGGGGCAGCGACAGGCGGCCTCAGTCGTCTTCCCTAATCTCCCCTGGTGACAAGAACATCAGCCACCACCCTGGAAATTCCAGTAACCACAGGACCCAGAATTATTCCCAGTATTTAAGCCAGTTAGCCCCAGACAGCAGCAAAGCCTAGGAGGTCCGGACACCAGAGACAGAGCAGGAGCTGGCTATGCCGACTCGCCGGGAAGTTCAGAGACAACACACTTCACAGGGTTCAGCTCTACTGATCCTCAAGGCATTTCAAACCTACTCTTTTAGGGCAGAGCTGTTACTGTATTTAAGGAAACAACAGTAAAGTGGAATATTTTGTGGCTGGTGGAAACCAGGATGGAATTAAGAATTTGTCCAGGAATTACATGTGAGTAACATACAAGGTGACCATAAAGTGATGGAGGTCAACACACACATTATGGCATCTACAGGTAAGTCCCTAGGGACTGACACAGCTGACTCCTCCAAGTCTTTTTCTCTGGCTGAAAACGGTGCCAATGAAGAAAGCAAGCAGAGGGCCGAGACCACACTGTCCCCCTTTACCTCGTCTTCCTCGTCAGGCATCTTGAGAGGGTTATCTGGGGACTTCACAGGTTTCTGGTTACTGGGACCATTGGTTTCTTCTTTCCCATGTTCCGCCTCCCATTCTTGTAAAACTTCATCTATGTTGAAGCGGCGTCGATAATTTACAAAAAAGTTTTTCACTTGTACCACTGACTTGTTCCCAATCACATCAGAGATTGCCTGAAAGTCTCGGCCATATTTCCTGATGGCTAAGGGTGTAAGAAAGCATTTTTTTCAACACAAGAGAAAAACAATAAAACACACACACACAATTGAGACTCACCCTTATCCAGATAAGGACACGGGTTTTGCTAGCAGGCACCACCCAGGACACTGGCCCCATGGAAGAGAGAAGCTGGTGCTGATCAGCAAAGGTCAGTGTGACCCTGTCATCCAGGAGTCCCTGCCTCCTATCACATGCCACATGGTAACTAGGATCACCCAGCGATCACCCTGGGAGCCTTTTCAGGGTCCCCAGGACCTTCAACCTTACAACCCGAACACTCAGTCCATACTTTCTGACTGTTCAGAACCCAACACATAGCTCCTAAAATGAAATACCTTTATACACCGAGGCTTCTGGATTAGTTTTTACATCTTGTGAGACATGGGAAAGGAAAAAAAATAAGGCCTAAAGGGAATGCAGTAGCTTGGCTAAAGTGATGCGCACTGGAAGAATTTGTAATCCCCTACGAATGAGTTTTGGCCTGAAGGAAGGGCCAGGATGGGGCGTCACTGTTTCCTAAAAGCAACCGCTGTTCCCAAGCTCTCTGCAAGGAAGCCCCCTCCTACCTTGCACAGCGAGAAGCTGCTCCTCAGTGGTCCAGCGCGCGTTGCATTTCTGAATGACCTGGGTAATCAAACAGGTCCCGTTAGCAACTGCGTTCAGGGCCCATAGGTCCCTGCAGGGACTAATGAGTCTCTTTCTCATATCAGAATTTTAACCTCAACTAGGTTTTACAAAAGTATGTCTCTACCTTTCCTTCTAAAAGATGTATTATTACACATAAAACTTGGGTACAACTTCAAAGATGACGTTAACATAATCCTACCTCTGGAAGCCGATACGGTTCTATTCCACCATCAAGCTTTTCTTTGAGAGCGCTGTTTGTCTGTTTAATATTCTGAATCTAAGAGAGAAGATTTTCACTTTAAAAACAAAAGACTTTTTCAAAGGTATGAAAAGAAAGCTAAAGGAGACAGAGTTCCCAGGTGGCTCAGCGGGTTAAGCATCTGGCATTGTCACTGCCATGGCGTGGTCAATCTCTGGCCCGAGGACTTCTGTGTGCTGTGAGTGCGGCCAAATAAAAACAAAACCAAAAACCCAAAGCCCAAACCAAGAGGAAAGAAGTCCCTGCCCTGTTTGGTGGTCCAGTGTCCTTGGAGAGTATCTAACTAGCTCCTGAATTGACCTGCTTAGGGCAGCAGGAGGGATGGTGGCAGAAAGTCCCGTGTACACCCCCAGTCCACCCCTTCACGGCAGCTGATCCCCAGAGCAGAGGTCACATGCCTGGCGTCTGACACACAAGACAGAGGCAGTGCCTGGGCGCAGGCGGAGTGAAGGCACAGAGCAAAGACAGAAGAGGCAAAGGACTGCAGAGGCCTCCCAGAGCCCCGAGCACCACACGGATTCCACACTGGGCAGAAGCCACATGCTAACGTCTTTAAAGGGGAGAAAAAAAAAGAAAGCAATAGGTCACTTTTCCACAAGCCTAATTTTGAGCAACTGTAACTTCTTCATTTTCTCCCAAATTATCTTTTCCACATTCTGGCTCTGATCTAGTGAACCTATCTTTCGTGGCCCTTGCCTACCCAAAGGAGAGACACGAACAATACCAACCACTCAGTCAACCCTCAGCTGCTCGTTATTTCTGCACAGACTCCTGAAAGAGCTGAGTCACAGACGTAGTGGGCTTTCCTCTCTCCACTCTCAGCAGAGGGCATTTCTGGGCCAAGCACTAGGCAGAGGAACTCGGACCCTATCAGGATTCACCTTTGAGAAACCACTGGAGCAAATGAGCAAGCAGAAGAAAAGGTTCGTTTTCCTAAGCAAGACATCAAAGACAGTCACGAGCGGAAGCTGCCCTCAAAAGCACAGCTAGCATTAAGTCCAGTGAAGAGAAGCAGGAACTGCAGAGGCAGGGAAGGGAGGGGAGCAGAATGGAGAGGCTGCTGAAGGATACTGTCACATGCACACTTTTTAATCATTCTCTCTCCTCTTTAAAAGTTTTAAAAAATTCTATTTTCTTGAGTTCTCTGATGAGGTTGAGGCTCCTGCATTCTCACTACTGTGTCTCTGGTTGCTGCTGTGTGGCGTAGGTTTGATCCCTGGCCCAGGAACTTCCACATACTGCCTGTGTGGCAAAAAACAAAAAACGAACCAAAACAGAACCTGAAATAAATGTTGCAACTCTCATCAAAAAAAAAAAAAAAATCTGCTTTCATCTACTTACATTTCACAGATTTGCAGTTTCACAGATCCTTTCCTCCCGTGCCTTACTCCTTCTAAAGGTTGTGTGTTTGTGGGCATGTAGAGTAAACAATATATATGTCGCACGGTGATTAAGTAACACACATCGTCCAAGGAGACCAACCTGTCTATTAACACATGCATTTTCTGTCTCAAATCGATGGGTAAAGAAGCAAAGATCAAATGAGTGGCTACAAGGTAAAGTATCCACAAATTCTGAACTACAAGTTAGCTCTAAATTCTCACTTACCTACATGTCTGCTCCTAATCACTTTCCAAATTAGAAATGTCCAGTGTTTACTAATCTGAATAAAAATAAGGGTTAATTGCCAGCATCATGCCAACCTGAAAGGAAGTCAGAGTGGCAACAAGCTGGATAAGAAAAAGGATACAAAAGTAACCAGCATTTAAAGAAAAAACAAACAAAAAGCCTAGTGCCTCACCCAGAGCTCCTAGTTGAACACAACCTTCTTCCCTCCTCCACTGGGCACTCAGTGGTCCTTCTCTAAGGTCGCGACGGTTCGGGCTGTTTCCTTCTCGCCACCCAGAAAGATCTGTGTTCTCGCTAATCCGGCAGCCACCCCAAAGAAAGTCTAGCAGATTCTGCTGAGGCAAAAGCTTTTCTTGCTAAACAGGTCCTGTTTTTACTGCTCTGAGTGCAGACATTAAGGTTACAGAATGGCTTCTGCAGCTTCCAGTTTGCAGCAACAAGCAAGACGAAAAGCCCAGAAACCAAGAATGGCAGAGCAGGAAAATCTGAGAGACTCTGGGTCCCTGAGAGCATCCCCGAACAGAGGGACCACTGACGCTGGAACTTCTTGCTATGTGATAAAAATAAACCCTGAGCTGTTACGATGCAGGTCAGGTTTTCTCTTTCTAATCGTCAAATGTGGGGCAATGGAGAGTAAAGTGTGTCTGGTGAGAATGACCGCAGCCTCGAGCCTGGCAGCGCCGCTGGCAGCAGCCCTCAGAGGCCGTGGCAGGTAAGCCACCTGCCTCCTCGCCAGACCTGAGCCTCCTGTCTCCAGCCCGTGAACTCTGAGCAGCTCTCTTCAAATAAACAATTCCCGCTCCTGATCCAGCTCCGAAACCGGACTCCTTCTCGTTCACGCGGAGTCAGCAACTCCTCCAAGGAAGACAGGGCCCTTCTTCATGGACACACGGACACTGAACAGCAGGTGCCGCGGGCTCAGTCAGCAGAGGCGCGAGTCGCTCGAGGGGGACAGAGGCACAGGAGGGCTCATAGGCCCTGGCGGCGCCCAGTCTGCACACCAGCCGGGCAAGGACCGGCCGCCTCACCGGAAGGGGCCCCGAGAGATTAAGCTATCCTCCTAAGGTCCGCAGGCAGCTGTGGCAGCGGCCGAGGTGGAAGCCAGTCCTGTGACCCTGGGGCCTGCTCGGTCCCGGTCTGTGCTGCCTCCTTCGCCAGAAGACAGACGGGGCCACAGACCCCACACTGCTCATCAAGGAAATCCCGCCTTCCAAGGGAGCCATCGAGAGTAGCAAATAAAAAGCAGCAAAACCTAATTCAGAGTGGAGCGGGGTGATGAATGAGAGGACAGTATAGGGCTGCGGGGCTGAATTTGCACTTTAAATGCACTCTGCAAAATCAGATTAAAAGGATGAACTATTTCTCACAACAGGCACAAATAATCAGGAAAAGATTAGTTTAACGAATTGTTGTTTTAACTGTCCATGTAGCAATTCCTGGGCCATGGATCAGACCCAAACCAGAGCAGTGATAATGCCAGATCCTTAACTGTTGAGCCACCAGGGAACTCTGAAAGAATTTAATTTACGTTTATTCTTTTCAGGGCCATACCTGTGGCATATGGAATTTCCCAGGCTAGGGGTCGAATCCACAGCCACAGGACAGCCACACCAGATCTGAGCCACCTCTGCAACCTACACTGCAGCTCATGGCAATGCTGGATGCTTAACCCACTGACCAGGGCCAGGAATAAAACACGCATTCTCACAGACCTTATGTTGGGTTCATAACCTGCTGAGCCACCATGGGAACTCCTGAAAGGATTAATTTTAAAAACAATATTCTTATAAGAGCACCAAAAAAGTACCAAACATGTAGGAATAATTTTCAAAATAGAAATTACAAGATTTGTTCATAGCAAATGACAAAATATCAGGAGCAACTGAAGGTCTGTGTTTGTGCAGCGACAGAGTGTGGTCATGGATCAGGAGCATGAATTCTCCACCGTGACCTGCGGTTCGATCCAGTCCAATGCAGTTCTAGCAGAAACTATTCTTCTGGAAACTGAGAAGGTTACCCTGGAAACACAGGGCCAGCAATAGCCAGGATTATCTTGGATAATACCAGCCACCTAGACTTGTAACCTGCCAACACTAAGAAGCACACGGTATTGGTGAAGAATGGACAAACTGCCCAAAGGAACCTATAGAAAACTCCAGCCCCAACCCGTACACATAACTCCAACCCTGACCCGTACACATAATGAAAACAAAGGTCCACTGCATTGCAAGAGCGAAAGGACGGTTATGTATTTACTTATTTACCTTTTTTTTTTTTGCCTTATCTAGGGCCGCATCCGCAGCATATGAAGGTTCCCAGGCTAGAGGTCTAACAGGAGCTGTAGCTGCCGGCCTACGCCAACAGCCACAGCAACGCGAGATCTGAGCCGCATCTGCAACCTACACCACAGCTCACGGCAACGCCGGATCCTTAACCCACTGAGCAAGGCCAGGTATAGAACCCACAACCTCACAGTTCTTGGTCGGATTCGTTAACCACTGAGCCACGACGGGAACTCCTTATTTACCTATGTTTTAACAGTTGCACCTGTGGCACGTGGCAGTTCCTGGGTCAGGGGCTGAATGGAGCTGCAGCTGCCGGCCTATAGTACAGCCACAGCAGCAGCATATCTGAGGTGCATTTGGTGACCTATACCACAGCTTGCGGCAACACTGGATCCTTAACCCACTAGGCAAAGTTAGAGGTCAAACCCTCATCCTCACGGACACCATGTTGGGTCCTTAACCACCTGAGCCACAATGGGAACTCCAAAGCAACGATATTAAGATAGTGTGTGAGTGTGTCTGCCTGACCTCAGAAAGGTTCTTAAAGAACTCAGAGTGCTAACCATAAAAGACAAGAATGAGAAACAAAGAAACAAAGAATTATCCAGGCCAAGAGTCAATAGTGCTACAATTAGGAGACTCTGATGTGGTGCAACCACAACTCTAGAAATCGACAAAACTACCATGGGCCACCGTCTGGCTCTGTCCACTATATGCTGGACGTACACACACTGTGACCAGCACCGCACTCTTCTGTGTAGATCCAACAAAGACGCACACACAGCACCAAGGGCCACAGAAAGGAAGCCTCGTATCAGTATCATGTGGAAGATTCAAAAACGGGAAATGACCCAGAGGGCTACTCAAAGCAAAATGAAACATTTGTTGGGTGTTTCTATGGCAATGAGAAAGAACAAGAACTACATGGCTCTGTAATTACTTGGGTAGATGTCACCTGTTGAACAAAAGCCACATAAAATGCACGCATGCGCACGCGCACACACACACACCTCTACCATATAATACTGTATATATAAAATCCAAAAAAAAGATAAAAATAATGTATGGTTTTAAAAGTCAGAACAGGGGCTGCCTACTGGGAGAAGGTGGGTAACGAGTGAGGCAGCTTGAGTGGGGCCTCCGAGGCGGCCGCGTTCTCGAGGGGACAGTGACCAGCGGGGAGGTCAACAGAGCGCTGCAGGCAACACTCCACGTCCCCATCTAGACAGAGGCCGCCTGGGTGTGTTCACGTTACAAAAAATCACCGAGACTGACAGCTCTCGCCCAGCTTTCACCTGGGGGCTTCGAGTACCTGACGTTTGATGGAAACCAGCTCCATGTCCAGCTGTCTCAGCACCGTGGTGGCGGCAGTGGCATTGGCAGAAACGGCCTCCACATCTTCTTGAGAGAGAAACATCCCTTTCGGGGGTTTCCTTTTGGCTCTGTTTTTAGCTTGCGTGCTGTGTTTTTCCTTTTTGATCTGAGGAACTGTCTCGGTGGGGGGAACCTGCATGATACACACATTTGATAAATGAGAAAATAAAAATGAAAATGCCAAGTGAACAGTAATAAGGATATTTTCTTAACACAGTTCCAAAGTAAGACACACATCATGCCACAACAAAACTAATGTCTATAAATTCTAATACTAGTTAACAGACAAAAACAGTGGCTACTGAACTTGACTAAACAAACACTTCAAAGTAGACTCCATTTCCTTGCTGCACAGACATATCCTTCTCCTATAAACCTGACAATAAGCACCCCCAGCTTCCTGCGGTAAAACAGGAAAGAAAAATAATCTGTATCCCCTTCTGGCGAGCTTGGTATATATGCAGGAGATATTTCATCCTAACAGCCCCTAGCAAGAGAGGTGGACCTATGGCCACAGAAAGAATAAAGCGGAAAAAAAAAAGAAAAGATTCAGTGCATGTATGTGTAACGATCCATTTCATTTCTTTAAATCCTTACGGAAGTCTATATAAATACAGATTTCAATGTGAAACTATGACTTTTTATACTTTTTTTTTTTGTCTTTTCAGGGCCATATCCGCAGCATATGGAGGTTCCCAGGCTAGGGGCCCAATCGGAGCTGCAGCCGCCAGCCTACGCCACAGCCACAGCAACGTGGGATCTGAGCCGTGTCTGCAACCTACACCACAGCTCACGGTAACTCCGGATCCTTTACCCACTGAGTGAGGCCAGGGATCGAACCCTCAACCTCATGGATCCTAGTTGGACTTTAACCACTGAGCCATGATGGGAACTCCTGTACACTTTTGTTTTGATGACATAACTTTCAGGGCAACTGCATAACTGCCTTCAAAAACTATACACTGTCATTTAAAAACGCATGATTGGGGAGTTCCCTTCGTGGCTCAGTGGTTAACGAATACGACTAAGAACCATGAGGTTGTGGGTTCGACCCCTGGCCTTGCTCAGTGGGTTAAGGATCCGGCGTTGCCATGAGCCATGGTGAAGGTTGCAGACGTGGCTCGGATCCCACGTTGCTGTGGCTGTGGTGTAGGCCGGGGGCTACAGCTCCTGTTAGACCCCTAGCCTGGGAACCTCCATATGCTGCAGGTGCGGCTCCAGATAAAGGCAAAAAGACAAAAAAATAAAAATGCATGATTGGGAGTTCCTGTTGTGGCTCAGTGGAAACAAATCTGACTAGTATCCATGAGGACGCTGGTCTGATCCCTGGCCTCGCTCAGTGGCTTGGGGATCCGGCGTTGCCGTGAGCTGTGGTGTAGATGGCAGACTCGGTTCAGATCCCACGCTGCTGTGGTTGTGGTGTAGGCTGGCAGCTACAACTCTGATTCGACCGCTAGCCCAGGAACTCCACATACCGCAGGTGTGGTCCTAAAAAAGCGAAACAAGAAATAAAAATAAATAAAAAGCATGATTGCTGCTAATTTTTTAAAGTGCTTTCTCGAAAATCAAAACCTTTGGAAATGAAACATGGTAAAATCTTGGCAGGGAAGGGTAGCTACCTTGTTGGTAACCATTTGGTTAGTTGTTCACAATCTTATCTTGTCAGTGTATTAACATTTGCTGATTCAGCTGAAAATACGTTCAGGCTTTTTCCTTCTAATTTTAAAGACTGAGATAAAAAGACCGCATAAACTATGATGGTAGCAATAAGCTCTTGAACAAGTAGTAATAAGCAATACATAAAGATATTGGCAGGCAAAAAACTTGTGTAACAGCATTATGCTAGTCAGTAAAGATCGCCTATTGTGCCTACTTTAATAACATTTAGTACATAAAGAAACTAAGATTTAACCATTTTCTTTTTAAATCAGAAACTGTGCCATATAAATAAAAATTACAAAAAGTAATATAAAATCAAGGCTCTTTTTCATTTAAAATGTTCCATTAAAGAACCTAATAAATAACAATGCATCAAAACAAAGCTTACTAAAAACTGCAAGTACAATTTGATTTCCCAAAACAATGTAGTTCTGCTAATCTTTCAAATGATCTTGTTACCTGGGCAGTCATATACATCACTGCTAAAAGTGCCATCCAGAGCGAATTACCAGTTTCCTATTTGATGATATATACTATACCAAAAGAAGCCTTAAGAATATATCTAGAACACTCTGACTCAATAACTCAACTGCCAGGAATTAATTCTAATGAAAAAAATTAAGTGTACAAATACGTAGTTATGAGATCAGCACTTCAGCATATAAATAAACACCAAAAAGCAGAGTGAAAAAAGCTAAAAACCTGTATAAGATTAATTACCTCAATTACAAAAGATCTGTATGATGGAGTAACTCACAGTTATGCACACAGATACATCTGACATAAAAATATGTTCAAGGTAAACTTCAAAGGTTATACGAATTGTACAGAGATTCCTTTCACATTTTTTACGAGTACGGATTCAGAATTATGTACACAGGAACGTACATTTTACAGAGCAGTTGTCCAGAAAGGGTCGCCAAAACGCTCACAGTGATTACGGGGGATGACACTGTACACCATTTTCATCTTTTCCTTTTTGTTTAGCTCTATGTCCTACATAGCTACAAAACGCATGTTTTAGAAGCGTAATTTTAAAGTCTAGGTATGTCTAGGAGTTCTTTGGTGGCCTAGCAGTTAAGGATCTGGCTTTGCTGCTGCTGCTGTGGCTTGGGTTCAATCCCTGGACCTGGAACTTCTGCATGCTGTGGGTGCGGGATCAATCAATCAAGTTGAGGTGTGCCTAGGCCTTTGTGTCTTTCCTCATACTTCTGTAAGTCCTACCCACACTGGGATCCAGGGCTCCAGCCTCAACTGAGGGGCTGACGGGCACTGGTGGGCAGGGACCCCTGCTCCAGGACTGGCAGGCGCATCCATCCCATCAGAGACCTGCTGCAGGCAGGGCTGGCTTCCAACTGGGCCTCGGGGTCATGGATCTCCTCAGAGGGCCTCAGGGATCCAAGAATGCACCACAACCCCTTCAAAAGGCCGAGACCATCCTGACACTGCACTGTTCTCAGTGCGGCCTTTACCAGAGGGTGCAGGCCCCTGGCGGCTACAGGAGAGCAGGGGCCAAGCTCAAGCCTGGTCCTCACCAGGCCACTTCCTAACCCACTGAGCAGATGGCTCAGGAGACAAGACTGCTGGCGTGGACAAAATCTTTCCTCATTAATGCTGTTTTTTCCTTTAAGGCTTGCTTTACTCATAATTCTTGGCAAACAAAAACTTAAAGTCTAGAAGGCAAAGCTAGTAAGTTTAAAAGCCACATCATGAGAGTTCATGTGGTGGCTCAGTGGAAATGAACCTGACTAGGATCCATGAGGACACAGGTTTGATCCCTGGTCCTGCTCAGTGGGTTCACCTGGCGTTGCCGTGAGTCGTGGTGCAGGTCGCAGGCGCGGCTGGGATCTGGTGTTGGTGGACCATCACCTCAGCTCTGATTTGACTCCTAGTTTGGGAACTTCCATGTGCCCTGGGTGGGGCCCCAAAGAGAAAGGAAAAAAAGCCACATCACGATGCCCACCTACTTAATATACTAGGTAGAATAAGAAAGCAATGTTTTCCTTATGAAATTAGTAATAAAATTGATCTGCCTTAACAACACAAGGGGGAAGAAAATACCTCCTTTTTGCTTTCCTTGCTTTGATCAATATCAAGGTCAATAGGGTTATTTCCGTTTGTTTCTTCCAGCTCATCCTCACTAGAAGACAAAGACAAGTCATTGAAAGATTATTTGGTATTAATTCTAATTAATACACAAATGTAAGCAATAAAGTGATTTCATGACGGATTGAATATAAAATTAGTACGTGTTTTCAGACTGCAGAGGTAAAACATTTTCACAATTCACATAAAATATCAACTCCATATTTCTTTTAGTCTAAATGATTTTAAAAGCTATTAAAATAGATTTCTAACTCCCAAACCAGGCCTTGAACACTGTCACTTTATATCTAACGTGTTTACTCTCAACTCTCAACTAAAAATATCAACTTTAAGACATTTACTTAAATTCTCCATAATTACCTAGTGAGGATACAGGACATGATCATTAAACATAACTGAGAAATTATTCAAGAAATGGTGTTCCCTTGTGGCCCATCGGGTTGAGGATCTGGCACTGTCACTGCTGTGGCGTGGGTTCGATACCTGGCCTGGGAACTTCCACATGCTGAGGGCACACTCTCCCCTGCCCAAATAAAGGTCCACTGCATTGGGAATAAATTCACCAACAAGTAAAAACCCTTTTTTTTTTTGCCATTTTTTGTCATTTTAGGGCCACACCCGTGGCATGTGGAGGTTCCCAGGCTAGGGGTCCGGTCCAATTGGAGCTGTAGCCACTGGCCTACGCCACAGCCACAGGAACGCAGGATCCGAGCTGCATCTGTGACCTACACCACAGCTCACGGCAATGCTGGATTGTTAACCCACTGAGCAAGGCCAGGGATCGAACCCGCAACCTCATGGTTCCTAGTCGGATTCGTTAACCACTGAACCATGGCAGGAACTCCTAAAACTCCATTTTTAAGTCCCCTCTGTATACCCACAACTACACAAGCTTGAGAACGGAAGAGGCTTTCTTATAACCAGAATAACTGGTATTTTAAATTAATTTTAAAAAAGGACAGTCACGTCGAAATGCTGTTTCAAATGCTTTTGTTTATATCCTTCCCATGTAGTATTTCTTATTAAAAAAAAAGAGAGAGAGAGAGAGTTCTGTGGTAGATAGGACCTCTATTTAAAAAGAAAAAAAAAAAAGAGAGAGAGAAGGCGGAGGCTCTCGGAAGTCCAGCGGCCTGCCGCAGGCTGCCCACAGCTGAAACCAGCTGGGCAGCGGTGGCAGCAGAACTCAGGGTTTCAAAAGTCAACACGTCCTTCAAAAGTCAGCGTCTCAGGGACGCACCCCAGCTGATACACCCGTGGTGCTCCCCCCACCCCCACCCCCAGGACCCACGGAGGTGAGAAGCCCTGGCTGAGGAGAGCTTGTCCCAGGGGACGAGGGAATTCTCCCAGGCCTGCCCCTAATTTCACAGGTAGGTCCCGACAGAAAGGGTGCTCCACTGCGGCCGGCCGGGGAGCCCCTTGCCCGCACGCGCCCAGAGGGAGGTGAGTTGCAGGGAGAGGGGTGCACGTAGGAGTGGAGGTGGGCCCGCCAGCGCTCTCTTCACTTCATACCAAGGATGGCAAATCCCAAGGTTTTTTGTTTCCAATGTAATTCTGATCTCAGCTTAGTAAACTGCACTTGCTCATAGTGATGAACTTTGTAAACAGCAAATTGGACCTTAAGAGTTGGTACTGTGGGTTAAGAATCCAACTGCAGGCGTAACGGGAGTGGTGTCTTAAAAGAGGTAGAGGAGTTCCCACCGTGGCTCAGTGGTTAACGAATCTGACTAGGAACCATGAGTTTGCAGGTTCGATCCCTGGCCTTGCTCAGTGGGTTAAGGATCCGGCGTTGCCGTGAGCTGTGGTGAAGGCTGCAGACGCGGCTCGGATCCCGCATTGCTGTGGCTGTGGCAAAGGCCGGCGGCTACAGCTCCTGTTAGACCCCTAGCCTGGGAACCTCCATATGCCACGGGTACGGCCCTAAATAAGGCAAAAAGACCAAAAAAAAAAAAAAACCTGGATGCATCTAAATTGTAGAATTTAACAAACAAAACATGAAAACATGTCAGCTGAATTCTGTACAGACATAGCAAGTAAATTTCAACCTAGGAAATAATAGGTAGCTTTTTACTAGAAGGAGACGCCTGAGGCGCAGAAACAGCGTGGGAAAGCTCACTCCAGTCGGGAGCGAGCCGCCCACAGGGGGAGCGGCAGGAAGAGACAGCTGAGGCATCGGCGCTCCTGCCTAGCACGCACACCGGCCGTTAGCTGGGCAACATTTGGGTACGTTTTGGTTCCCCCAGGAAGGTCCCTCCACTTTCCCCATGTATCCAGCAGCTCGGAGGCGCTGCAGTGACCTCAAAGGTCCCCTCAGTGGCGAGACTCCGCTACGTGTGGTACCGACCTTTCCTCCCGCTCCCGTTTCTGCTTCCGAGCGTGGCGATCCATCACGCTGGTTTTAGTCCTGGTCTTCTTCCAGGAGTAGTAAAATTTCACCAGACTTGCTATAGATTTATCAGGAAGCTAAATATAAGAAATGAGTTGGTTGCAATTTACAGCTAATCTTTAAAAACCAAAGGTGTTTAGATATATTTGATAAGGACTACTCTACATATTCAGAAATGTCTTAAGTCATAGCCATTCTTTTCTGAATTCATAAAAGAACTTTCATCAATATATTTTCAAAGGACTGAAATTTGACTTTAAGTGGAACTCAGCCCACGAAAGACTGCAAAGTCAGTTTAAGATGAGTCAGAGTTTTCATAGAGCTGAAGTTTCTAACACAACTTCTAAGTGATTTTTTTTTTTTTTTTTGTCTTTTTGGGCTGCACATGCGGCATATGGAGATCCCCAGGCTAGGGGTCCAATAGGAGCTGTAGCTGCCGGCCTACGCCACAGCCACAGCAACAGCAACGCAGGATCCGAGCCGTGTCTGAGACCTACACCACAGCTCATGGCAACGCCGGATCCTTAACCCACTGAGCGAGGCCAGGGATCAAACCCACAACCTCATGGTTCCTAGTCGGACTCGTTAACCACTGTGCCACGACGGGAACCCCATTTTAGGTAATTTTTAAAAAATTCATTTTAGTACTAATGTAGCCGCAATAAGCTTTCATGGTGGAGGGTAAAAGATCAGCAAGCTCCCCAGGGAGACAGGGGCCCATGACGCCCTACCTCATCAAGGGCCACCAAGACCCCACTCATCAGACACTCTGAGGAGCCCCAACAGAAGGACTGGGTTGGGGTGGGGAAGGGGTGCGCTCCAGTTCCAGTTCAAGAGCTGGGAGGAGCTAAAAGGGTTCCACTTCCAGATGTGAAGCCTCCCGTCCCCCCAGCACACCAGTGAGCTGCTGCTTCTAAAGGAGCTTTACTACAAATGGGAACAGCCTGCCGGTGATGACAGCCCTGCCCCTCAGGTGCGCTGCGGGGGGACACGACACACAGTGGGCCCGCCTACTCACCATCTGCTGGATTCTATGAAAAGTCTTCCCGTGAAAACTAAAGGCTTGCTCAAACAAGACTTTATCTTCCACAGTCCACTCATCTGGGAAGGGGGTGAAGTTGGGCAAATCAGCCAGCGATTTCTCAATATTATGCTTATGCCAAAAGAGCATCCCAAGAGCCTAGAAAAACCGTATCAGAGACACTTTCAGATCAACAGCGTGAAGGAGCGCTGACGTGGAAGTGAGGCTGGCAGGAGGGGAGTGTGCACTTCTTCACCCACAAAACTTAACAGACAGTGAACGCAGGGACGCTGCTGAGCGGCAGGGGCTGACAGGTGCCCTTTTGCACACTAACGCATTTTCCCACTTCTCAAACTGGAATACGGAGGTCCTGAGACATGGAGCAACCGGCCCCTGGTCATGGCGAGGGACCCCCGGAACAGCGCAGCTCTGCGCCTGTGCACTCCGAGGCCCCCGAATGCTGGGGTCCGCCGGGGGACGGGTAACCCACAAAGCGCGCAGCTATCTGGTATTCTCGCTCCCCAAAAAAATAAAATATAAAGACTTTTTTTTTCAGCTCAGAAAAGCAGAAAAATATAGACGGATGAAAAGTAAATTAGAAATAAGAGAATTTAGGAATACTTTCCTGAGAAAATTTCCTGTATTCCAATTTTAAAGTGGAAATGTTCTGTTTGAAGGTCAAAATCCTTAAAAATTCATAGAAGTGTATTTAGCAATCACCCAATAATATTTATACTTTCTAAACAGAATAAAAAATGATTTCCTGAGCAGCTTTGTGAAGTTTATGAGCAGCGTTTGGAGAAAGAAGAGTATACATTTCTTACTTGGAAAGATTCTGCAACTACCTAATTGTAGTTCCTAATAGTTCTATGAGAGAATAACTAGAAGTAAGGTGTCCAAATCTATACAACCTAACTCGGGCATTAGGGTAAATGAGAAGCTTTGGTTACAAGCTGTAAAATCTAGATGAAAAGGAAAGCACTAACCCAACTTAGTGTGATTTCTTTAAAAATTATAATGAGAAATAAGGCTGGAATAAGACATCACACTTTTGGAGAAAAATTAATCTTGTGGACTTCTCATTAGTTGGCTCCAAACAATTTTTTTTTTTTTTTGCCTTTTCTAGGGCCGCACTTGCGGCACATGGAGGTTCCCAGGCTAGGGGTCTAATCGTAGCTGTAGCCGCCGGCCTACGCCAGAGCTGAGCCGCGTCTGCAACCTACACCACAGCTCACAGCAACACCGGATTGTTAACCCACCGAGCGAGGCCAGGGATCGAACCCGCAACCTCATGGTTCCTAGTTGGACTCGCCGGATTGTTAACCACTGAGCCATGACGGGAACTCCAGCTCCAAACAATTTTTAAAAGAAAACCTTAGTGGGAGTTCCCGTCATGGTGCAGCAGTTAATGAATCCGATAAGGCTTGGATCTGGCATTGCTGTGGCTGTGGCATAGGCCGGCGGCTACAGCTCAGATTCGACCCCTAGCCTGGGAACCCCCATATGCCACGAGTGCGGCCCTAAAAAGAAAAAAAAAGAAAACCTTAGTCAAAAATTCACAACTTCAAAGTGATTCAAAACAATTAGTATTGTGAGTTCTCTCTGTGGCTCAATGGTAATGAACCTGAGCAGTAACCATAAGGACTTGGGTTATCCTTGGCCTTGCTTAGTGGGTTGAGGACCCGGCATTGCCATGAGCTGTGGTGTAGGTCACAGACAGGGCTCGGATCCTGCGTTGCTGTGGCTGTGGTGTAGGCCAGCAGCTGTAGCTCCGATTGGATCCCTAGCCTGAGAACCTCCATATGCCACACATGCGGTCCTAAAAAAAAAAAATAGTATTAAAACACTGCAGATTTAAATGTGACAACATGAGTCGGGTAAACCCATCACAACCACAAGAATGACAAATCACATATTCAAATAAGAAAGCACTCTGATCAGCACCTAAGAGCCGCTGCCTTCCTAAACAGTGCACACTTGCAGGAAAACACACCTTTCAGTCAAGGGGCCCTCCACCCCTCGCCCCAAGCAGTAAGAAGAGACCAGGCTTGCATGACACTGCTCGTAACACCAAAACAGCACTAATGAGGAAAAAATGCTACCCGACACTTCAGACAAAAAAAACTGACTCGCACCATTACCTGCTCCATGTTGTACCCGTGCTTCTCTTTAGCGATGGCAATGTACTCATCCACTGGAAAACAAGACAAGAGGCCAGTAAGCAAAATGAGGGCAGCGCGAGCAGTGGGCACCAGGCCTGCCACGTGCAAGAATAAAACTGAAGGACAGGACAAAGCAGAACTGTGTACACGATCCTGTTACGGAGCTTACATATATAAATCCCACAGAGAAACGGCTGAAAATACACTCAGATATTAATGGTGCTCATTTTATTTCTGGGTGGTGAGACGATTTTTTTTTTTAAGGGCCGAATGTGTGGCAATGGAAGTTCTACTCAAATTTGGTTCTACTCAGATTTTCTGTAGTAAACAATTATTATTTTGGTACTTTGAAAAATAATTATTTAGGGAGTTCCCGTTGTGGATCTGCAGTAATGAACCCGACTAGGATCCATGAGGACGCAGGTTTGACCCCTGGCCTCGCTCAGTGGGTTAAGGATCTGCTGTTGCCCTGAGCTGTGGTGTAGGTTGCAGGTGTGGTTTGGATCCCGCATTGCTTTGGCTGTGGCTGTAACTCCGATTCGACCCCAGGCTGGGAACTTCCACATGCCACAGGTGCAGTCCTTACAAAATAATTATTATTTAGAAATAAAAAGAAATATTAAACGGGGGGGCTGTTTTTAGTCTCAGTCGAGGCTGAAGAACAAGCAATCTACTTTTATGTTAAAAAAAACATAAGAGATAAACTACACGAACCAATGGCCAGTATTTGCTTTCAAACTCCAATACAGGATGGCAAGTGTCAGCTTTCAAGCACTAAGGAAACACCAAGGAAAACTGATGGACTCAAACTCCAGAAGTTTCCACGCCCAGCAACAAACCTACTTCCTCTCTACATAGTCTGTTCTTTCAGAAAAATAAGACTAATAATCAATGGCACTTATATCCATGTATGACTATTCTTCATAAATTACAAAAAAAGTTCAGAAAGGAAAAAACCGAGTAGCACAGAAATGTAGGAAATGCCCCTTCCCCCCAGCTCTTACTTTCCAGGCACAAACCAAACGTAGAACTGAGAAAAGAGGCTCAGAGTGTTAACACAGAGAACAGAAGAAAGCTGGTTAAAGTCAGAGCTTTAAGTCTCAGTAAACCATTCCATTATTTCACAGCCAACCTCCCTAACTGTGGTATAACTGACAACCAATTTAAGAAAAAAAAATCAATTCTGAAAAAGAAATCAAATTCTTATTAGTGTGCATATTCTACTACTAGAGGAAATTTTTTTTCCACTGACAAAAGGGTCAATTTAATTCAATAGTTACTACATATAATACATGTCAATATGAAGGCACTAATTTTCTTTTTTACAGCTAAAATACTCACAAACTGGTTACTCCACTCAGAACACAGTAAAATTCCAATTTACCTGAGAGTCAGGGAATGATAAACTAAAGGCCCTGTTTGTCACAAAAGTTGAAACTGGTGATCTTTTTCTTTTTTGGCCACCGTGCAGCATATGGAGCTCCCAGGCCAGGGGTCAGATCTGAGCCAAAGTGTTGAGCTATGCCACAGCTGAGGCGTCGGATCTTTAACCCACTGCGCTGGGCCAGGGATGAAACCTGTGTCCCAACACTCTCAAAATGCCGGCGATCCCACTGCACCACAGCAGGAACTCTGAAACTGGTCATTTTTAATTTAATTTTATTTATTTATTAGAGTCACACCTGTGGCATATGGAGGTTCCCAGGCTAGGGGTCCAGTCAGAGCTACAGCTCCTGGCCTAAACCACAGCTACAGCAATGCCTGATCCAAGTCGCATCTGTGACCTACACCACTGCTCACAGCAACAACGGATCCTTAACCCACTGAACGAGGCCAGGGATCGAACCTGCAACCTCATGGTTCCTAGTCGGATTCGTTAACCACTGAGCCACGACGGGAACTCCTGAAACAGGTCATTTTTTAAATAGGGGAGGAAATATTCCAAAGTGTGTCCCTTGTTTATTACTTCCCAATAGGGTAGATTACGCCAAAAAAGAGAAAAATCCTCTTAAGTTTCTTTATTTAAAAAAAAAAAAAAAAGCCAACAAAAGGTAAGGCTGCACAAGAAGGTGGCTGTGCAAACCTGGCTGGACAGGGCTGTTCCGGGAGGGGCTGGTGAGGCTCGCACTGCAGGAGGCGAGCTGCTACCTCGGCAGCTGGCCCTGGGGATGGACTGCAGGTCGGAGGATAAAAGCCTGGTAGTAAGATATGCTCGGGCCAAGAACACATTAACAGGAAGAGAGAAAAACGATGTACAGTGAAATGAGGGTCAACCCTGGGGTCTGCTTTAAGGGTTCTTTCTTTTAATAAATATTTGGTGAACAAATATAAGAACCTCGAACTTCTGGTATATAACCTCAGCTCTGCGCGCATATAGGTTTCCAGACGCTGTCATTTACCTTAGCTGTCTAAGGACTGCATGACGTGTACGGTCATCAGTCAGTCACATGATCTTTAAGCAAACCCGCGCACAGGCTGGGTTGGGTGGTGGGCAGTGAGGGAGACCCACTCGGGCTCCCCCGGGCCGTGCTGCCCACGGTTCCCAGGGCAGACACCGGTCTACTCTGGAGGCAGAACCTGCCACTTTGCTTCAGGGTGCCCTGTCTCTAACCAGATTTACCTAAAAAATTACAAGAGAATCAAAAGCGTTCTCTGAATGCTTTTTCTATTTTCATCTGTTCTTTTGTTATTTAACAAGGAAGGGTAAACCAGATTACAACTGAGGATTCCAACTGCTGCAGCTAAGGGTGGGTAGAGCATTTGCCGGACACAGCAAGGCATTCTCACTAAGAAGGCTTTTCAAATCATACGTTGTCTCAATTTTCTTGGAGACCACCCTGAGGAGAAAGCAAAATAACAGCAAAGGAGAAAGAATTCCAGCATAGCTATTTAAATGAAGTCACCTGGAATGTCTGTCATGTACCTTGATGGTGCAATGAAATAAGTTAAAATATGGGGAGCTTTGCAGCTTGTAAAAGAATTACCATCTGATACTCACTAGCGAAAATGCGATTTTTCGTTCTTTGCTTTTTTTGCTTTTTACAGCCGCATCCATAGTACACGGAGGTTTCCAGGCTAGGGGGTGAATCGGAGCTGCGGCTGTCGGCCCACGCCACAGCCACAGCAACACTGGATCTGAGCTGCATCTGCGACCTATACCACAGCTCACAGCAACACCTGATCCTTAACCCACTGAGCAAGGCCAGAAATCAAACCCACATCCTCACTGACAGTATGTCAGGTTCTTAACCCGCTGAGCCACAGTGGGAATTCCGATCTTTCATTCTTTTTATTGCTCCCAATGTCCAACAAAGGTTAAACAGACAAATGTTTGCTGAATGAATGCTGGAGGAGCTGTGATATGTACAATGTCAACATTTTAGGTTCTTTTTCTAGCAAGTCGAAAGGCAGCACATATCAAAAAGTCTACAAATAACACATGCTGGAGAGGATGTGGAGAAAAAGGAACCCTCCCACATTGCTGGTGGGAATGTAAACTGGTGCAGCCACTATGGAGAACAGTATGGAGTTTTCTTAAAAAAGCTAAAAATAGAGCTACATAATGATTCAGCAATCCCACTCCTTGGTGCATCATCTGGAAAAGATGAAAACTCCAATTTGAAAACACACATGCACCCCAACGTTCATGGCAACATTATTTACAACAGCCAAGACATGGAAACAACCTACATGCCTATCAACAGATGCTGGATAAAGAAGATGTGGTGTGTGATATTACTCAGTCACAATAAAAAGTGAAATTACGCCATCTGCAGCAACATAGATGGACCTAGAGATTACAGTACTAAGTGAAGCAAGTCAGACAGAGAAAGACCAGTATTATATGATATCACTTATATATGCAACCTGAAAAATAATACAAATCAATCTATATGCAAAACAGAAACATACAGACACAGAAAAAAACATGGTTATCAAAGGGGACGGGGAGGGGAAGAAATTCAGGTATGAAGATGAACAGATACAAACTACTACACATAAAGTACCAGCGGTGCTGACAAAGGGTAAGCACTGAATTTGCGATGCAGCTGCCTTTGGCAGCTCCCCAGGAAGGAGCTGGGTTAGCCCTAAGAACTACACCGCAGCAGGAACGCCTCTCCCCTCCTCCACACACAATGTCTCGGACATTCAGAATATAGCCATCAGGACAAATAACGCTGCGGACAGGTGTTGTCTCGCCGCCTTCCTAGTCCATAGAGCCCCAGCTCTCGCTCCCCTGCACCAGAGGGACACAGATGCCCACCGTGGGTTCTGGACTCCCAGTGCCTTCCCCACCTGCCCTCCTCCTTCGCACAGGCTGCCAGGAAGAAAATGGAAAGTCTAAGTTTTTCAAAATCTCCCATGTGGTCTCCTTAAGCAAAACTGAGCTTTCAACCCAAGAAAACAAAATCGACTCCCAACTGCCCTTATGAGAAACAAAGGATGACCAGATGCTTGAGGTGGGGGGCAGAAGATCAAACAGGAAGGGAAGCAAAAGGCACAAGCTGACCAAGACAAAGAAAGCCGGGTCAGTGGGGACATTTCCAATGCTTTCCTCTATCTGGCAACAATGACCTTGAGTTTTGCCTCTAGCAGATTAAAGGTTAACCAGAGTCCATCCAAATCTGGGGCGAGGAGCCGCTGCGGCAATCACTCAGTGCGCTGTGGTCAGGACAGGGAGCAGAGTCCACATGGCTTAAGGAAATGCCAGGACACTCCGCGGCTGGGCCTGGGCATCTGCACCACCAGCCTTCTCCAGGGCACATGGACAGTACCAGGGCACCATCTGTGAGGCAGACGCAGGGCCGCCTTGGGCAGCTTGGCAAACATTCTAATCTGTCCTCAGAAGCAGAAGAATCAGACGCAGGGTTCAATGTACTCTGCTTTAAGAACAGTTCTATCACTGCATAACGCAACATTTTATTTTATTTATTTATTTTTTTAGAGCCGCACCCACAGCATATGGAGGTTCCCAGGCTAGGGGTCCAACCGGAGCTGCAGCCACCGACCTACGCCAGAGCCACAGCAACGCCAGATCTGAGCCGCATCTGCAACCTACACCATAACTCATGGCAACGCCAGATCCTTAACCCACTGAGCAGACCAGGGATCGAACCTGCAACCTCATGGTTCCTAGTTGGACTTGTTAGCCGCTGCGCCATGACGGGAACTCCCATAATGCAACATTTTAAAAAACTTAAAAACTCTATAGAAATAACCTGGGAGAATCGTTTCAAGATATGATGGATAAAGATAATTGCATCACTCTGAGCCTTTAAGAAGTACACAGACTAGTCAAATCATGGCTTTTTTGATAAGAACTTACCATTATGGAAAGTGTAGGTAAGTGAGTTACGTTTTGGGGGTAACATCACTTAAAGGTAAAATATGTGTGAGATACATCAAGAAAATTTAAAAAATTCGTAAAGCCTAGGCAAACATTTATTGAACTATCCTTACTATGTAGAGAACACTGCAAGCCAAAATACAAAAGAAATATGATTTCTTACAGTAGCTTGAAACAACACACAGGTGACAGAAGACAACATAAACACATAAAATAACACTGTAGGTGGAGAACAGTGTTTGGGTAAAACAATCAGTAAATGATGATATTAATGATGATAAGTCAAGAAAAGCTTCCTAAAGATTCAACAGGTACACTAATAACTACAGCTAACATCTGAGAATCTACAAGTCAGACAGTGAGACACCAGCATCAAACGTTATCACTAACGTGGAATCTAAAAAAAGGACACAATAAACTTCTTTGTAGAACAGATACTGACTCACAGACTTTAAAAAACTTACAGTATACAAAGGAGACAGGTTGGGGGGTGGAGGGATGGGCTGGGGTTTGGGATGGAAATGCTGTAAAATTGGGTTGTGATGATCACTGTACAACTATAAATGTAATAAAATTCATTGAGTAATTTAAAAAAATTTAAGAATTTCCACCATGCAGGCTGCTATTCTAAGCTCTTCACCAGGATTATCTTTTTAATCTGCTCCAATAATTCTATTATCACCCGCATTCACAAATAAGGAACTGAAGCTCAGAGAAGTTAGGAAGTTTGTCCAGGGTCACACAGCTGGCAAGTAGCAGAAACAGCACTTTTACCCAGGACCACCCATGGTGTTGCGGCTCCAGGCACCACCCTATCTCCAGAGTAAGGGGGACAGGAAGAGATGGCACTTGAGAGAGGAATAGTCTCCAAGGTCCAGAGGGCTGAGCAAGGCAAGTCAGCACCGTGCACTCAGTTTGAGGGAGTGAAGAAAACAGCTGTGGATGATGAAGGAGGCCAGCGAGAGGGAGGCTATCAGGCAAATGGGTGCCCTGTGCTAGGCTTCCCCTGCTTCTATATTCATGTTTTAATCCAAGGATCTAAATGCCCCAGGACCACTGGGAAGAGTCTCAGGTTCAAGCAGAAAGGGGAAGAATCCAGATGGAAATTGCCACAGTGACCTCACCTCACCCCTAGATAGCAAGGGGACTCAGAACACCCGAAGTCTACGCAGGGCAAGAGGCTGGCACCATAAGGTGGGCTGACAGAGCTCCAGCCTTCTACAACGTCAGGAACTCTTATCATCCTAATATGCACAGCGCCTTCAGATACTGCAAAGGAAAACATGGTACCAATTTCTCTCTCATGACTGAAAATGAGTATGCTAAGTTTTCTTCAAGAACACGTTAACAGGGAGTTCCCACTGTGGCTCAGCCGGTTACAAAGCCGACTAGGATCCAGCATTGCCATGAGCTGTGGAGTAGGTCACAGACGCTGCTCATATTCTGGCGTTGCTGTGGCTGGTGGTGTAAACTGGCAGCTGTAGCTCTCATCTGACCCCTGGCTGGTAATTTCCATATGCCGCAGACGTGGCCCTTAAAAAAAAAAGGATAGTAAACATCACTGCATTTCCTTTTATTATTATTATTATTTTTTTAACAATACACATTTAGTTCTCATGCTTCTGGAAGCTGAGAAATCCAAATTCAAGGTGCTGCCAATTTGGTTCCTGATGAGAGCTCTTTTCCTGGCTTGAAGGTGGCATCTTCTTACTGTGTCCTCATGTGGTAGAGAAAATGCTCTGCCACCTCCCCCCCCTTTTTTTTAACTCAATTAATTTTATTATATTTATAGTTGTCCAAAGATCACCACAACCCAATTTGATAGCATTTCCATCTCAAACCCCCATCCTTTTATTATTAAAATAAGTTATCACCATGACTCACTAAGAATCAAAATGAGCTTAATTTTTTTTAATTTTTTGCTTTTTAGGGCCACACCCGCAGCATATGGAGGTTCCCAGGTTAGGGGTCTAATCGGAGCTACAGCTGCTGACCTATGCCACAGCCACAGCAACATCAGATCCGCAACCTACCCCACAGCTCACGGCAACGCCAGATCCTTAATCCAGTGAGCGAGGCCAGGGATCAAGCCCGCAACCTTATGGCTTCTAGTCGGATTCATTTCCCCCGAGCCAGAACAACTCCCAAAACGAGCTTAAATCATTTAGGTAAAGCAACAGCGCCACCTGGTGGGTACGGACATAACTACGGTTAACATTTCAATGATCCCACAAATATGCGGGGGGCGGGGCGGGGAGGTAGGAGGGCTTAAGAAACAGATAAGCAGAGATTCCACCAGAGTATAATGCAATGAGTCAGTCCTTCTTAGTATAAAATACACTTTCTTTATGATGCTACTATTTCTTAATGGAGTTTATTAAAATCCCACTTTATAGAAAAAGCTTCTCCCACCTTCAGACACCTCAGTAGGTACTACCAAAGCCAGCCCAGGCTCAAGATAATCTGATCACGTGGAAATAATATGAATACCCTCTAAGCCACACACATTGAGATTCGGCTTCTGTCCTCTATTCCTACCTACTGCTCCCCCAGAATCAACGTCCATGACCTTGGGTAAGTTAACCCCGCCTTTCTCTGCCTCAGTTTCCTTTTCAGTATAAGATACTTAAAAGTCTCCTCCAGGGACTTTTCAAGAATAACATTTCAAGAATAATTTTTAAAACATTTAAATGTTAAATTTAAACATTTTGTGTGTGCTATATTAAATTTTTTTCCAATTATTCTCCCTTTACTCTAGTATTCACACATTTGTGTATTCTCCAGAAAAGCATATGTAGAATCTCCATAAAAACTGATCATCACTGAAATGATATTTATTTTTGCTTTTTTAAGGCTGTACCCGTGGCATATGGAAGTTCCCAGGGGTCGAATTGGAACTGTAGCCGCTGGCCTACACCACAGTCACAGTAACGCCAGATCCAAGGCACGTCTGCGACCTACACCACAGCTCATGGCAGCGCCGGATCCTTAACCCACTGAGCAAGGCCAGGAATCGAACCTGTGTCCTCATGGATACTAGTTGGGCTCATTACTGCTAAGCCACAATGTAAACTCTTTGAATGATACTTCATTGTGACTAATCAAATGAAGTATCTTTTTTCCTTAAAAAAAGCCCAGGTCTAGGGTAAAGAGTAAGACCCACACAGTGACGTGCCTCCTCCTGCATCTCTCACAAGTCCTGGGATGGATGGCCAGCCCAGCAGGCAGAGGTGCACTCAAGCCAACGTTTTGCTCCATGAGTCTGAGCTGCAGCAAGGAACATGCTTAAGACAAGGTCTGCACCTCCTTTAACTAAAGGCAACACTCCCTGACATTAAAAGAGCAAGAAAAAAAATAGACTAACACTTGACTCCTATAACCTTCTGGCCAATTACAGTAGGAAGAGCCCTGGACCACGAATCAAGTCCATAGTTTCTATCAGGAACTTGCAGGCTAAACCCATGCCATCACTTATAAAATAAGAGGTATTTTATAAGTACTTTGTATAAACACACACACACACACACACAATGGAATATTTCCCAGCCAAAAAAAAGAGTAATATAACGCCATTTGCCACTTCTGGGTCCAACATTGATGGACCCAGGAATTATTATACTAACTGAAGTAAGGCAGACAGAGAAAGACAAACATCATGAGACCACTAATATGTGGAATCTAATAAAAAATGATGCAAAAGAACTTTCAAGACAAAAACAGGCTCAAAGCTTTTGAAACCAAATTTATCGTTACCAAATGGGAAACATGGGGAAGGGAGGTATACATTAGGGGTTAGGACTGACATCTACACACTACTATATAAAATAGATGGGTAACAAGGACCTACTGCACAGCACAGGGTAATCTACTCGATACTGTGTAAGATCCCACATGGGCAAAGAATCTGAAAAGGAGTGGATATACGTGTAACTAATTTTACTTGGCTGTACACCTGAAACTAACACAACTTTGTAAATCAACTATCCAATAAAATTTATTTAAAAATACACATACATAAATACACAGACAGGAGTTCCCATCATGGCTCAGCGGTTAATGAACCCGACTAGCATCCACGAGGACATGGCTTCGGTCCCTGGCCTCACTCAGTGGGTTAAGGATCTGGCATTGCCATGAGCTGTGGTGTAGGTTGCATACATGGCTCAGATCCCGCATTGCTATGGCTCTGGCATAGGCTGGAGACTACAGCTCTGACTGGAACCCTAGTCTGGGAACCTCCAAATGCTACGAGTGTGGCCCTAAAAAGACAAAAAAAAAACCCAAAAAACCCCAGACATATATAAACACATATAAAAATACATATATACATATATAAATGCTTTGTATACTTTGTATACAAACGCAAAATAGAAGAGTCAAAATATAGAAATGAAAAGTATTATTAAAATTCATTCCTTCGTAAACATTTGTGAGATTCAACCAGAAGGAAGAGGCGCAGCAGTTTACGATCATAGAATTAGTTTAGCGAATCCTTCAACTCCATTAGAGCTGTACTCCAATTCAGTAGTTCCCAATCCTGACTGAAAGGCACCTCCTGATAAACACCAACTTTAAAACACTAACTCTTGGGCTCTACCCTCTGGTGTAAATGTATGCATACACACGTGTGTTCATGTTTATATGTATACATATTGATTGCATGAATGTTACATATATTTTAATGCAGGTATGTAGTTTTTATAAAGTATGATGAGCATAGAGAAAAGTATACATATATGAGTACATCTTGGTGAATTTTCAGAAAACAAATACACTCAGATCAAGAAAAAAAAATGGAAGAGTTCCCGTCGTGGCTCAGTGGTTAACGAATGCAACTAGGAACCATGAGGTTGTAGGTTCGATCCTTGGCCTTGCTCAGTGGGTTAAGGCTCCAGTGTTGCTGTGAGCTGTGGTGTAGGTTGCAGACGCGGCCTGGATCTGGTGTTGCTGTGGCTGTGGTGTAGGCCGGCAGCTGTAACTCAGACTCGATCTGGAGCCTCCACATGCCGCAGGTGCAGCCCTAAAACGACAAAAGGAAAAAAAAAAAAAATGGAGTGCACTTTTGATGTTCTTGGTTTGCTTTTGTATGATGGACCGTTTTTGAGAATCAATGGATTAGAGCATAATGTTAATGAGCGACGAGCATCCCCCATTCTAATGTGATAAAAACCATCTCAAGCACAAAAATTTAAGATTTTGGCATTAAAAAGATTAAGACGATATCAGAACCACAGAAACAGAAGAAACCTGTTTTTATGTTACTGGTATATAAAATGAGGTTTGTGAAAGCGTAGGGTGTGAATTTCAATCATGCCAAAAAATCTCCTCTCAGTGACGAAAGAGTTTCTTTTTTGAACTACCAACTCCAAGCCCACCCTGTGCCCAGGAGATGAGGCAGGGGAGGAAGGCGGCGGCGGGGAGGATTTAAGAGTCTGCAATCCCAGTGACCCCTTACAGCTGGTCCACAAACGCCACTTCAAGGGGACACTTGTGCTTTACCCTGCCTCTCCCAGTCTGTACAATTCATTCGTCTACAAAGACACAGGAAAGAGGTCCTGAAAGAGATTCAAAGAACCAAGTGAAGCAGAGGGAGGCTAGGTTACAGGAGGCCGACACAAGGCTCTGTCCACCACAAACTTCAGAAAAGTCACTTCTCTGTAGGCCTGGCTTCTTCAGCTCTAAAAAGAGCACTAAAGGATGTGGTGGTGAGCACACCGGGGGCGGGGGTGGGGATTTGTTGGGAGAAAGCTGGTTTTCCCACTGTTGATGCCTGAATTGTGTTGGGGGACAGGGAGTTTACTTACCTAGTAAAGAAATTTGAACTTTCAAAACAGGTCAGGAGAGAGTGATATTTTATGCTAAACTATTAAGTTTTACACATTTAATTATTCTCCACTGATTCAACAAAGTTTTTAGGCCTCCTGTGTGCCAGTACTGCTTATATAGCTGTGATTTAAAAAGAGAGTCAAAGAGTTCCCTTGATTTAATGGGTTAAGGATCCGGGTGTTGTCACTGCAGCAGCTCGGGTCACTACTAAGGCATGGGTTTGATCCCTGGCACCAGAACTTCCACGTGTTGTGGGTGTGGCCAAAAATAAAAGTAAAAATAAATAAAAAGAGTATCTGCCTTCAAAGAACTCACACTCTGGCCGGAGAGAGAAATAATCACACAAGTAGTTAATTCCAGTGCTCATATGTGTCAGAGAAAAAGAACTATGAATGCACTTAACTGGGAAACCTGACCTGCAGAATCAAGGCTGGCTTTCCTTTCTACTAGAAAAGGACATTATAAATCCCTGCTTGCTTATATGTTATTATTATTATTAATATTATTATTATTTTTTTAAGGGCCGCACCTGTGGCATATGGAGGTTCCCAGGCTAAGGGCTTAACTGGAGCTATAGCTGCTGACCCACGCCAGAGCCACAGCAACGCAGGATACGAGCTGCGTCTGCAACCTACACCACAGCTCACGGCAATGCCGGATCCTTAACCCACTAAGCGAGGCCAGGGATCGAACCTGCAACCTCATGGTTCCTAGCTGGATTCGTTTCTGCCGCGCCACAACGGGAACTCCTTATATGTCATTTATATTGAAAAAACTGAAAAAAAAAAATTCATCCAAGAATAGGGACATGGTTGAATAAATTAAGCTATATGGCGGAATATTATTCAGGCCCAAAACTCAATTTAATTTTTAATCACAGTAAAATTAAGCTGAAAAACTACTGTATACAGTATGGTCCATTTGTGCTTAAAATCAGAGTACACACAGGCAGACAGAAAAAACATGAAAGCAAAATTCTAATAGTGGTTATATCCAACATGACACATAAAGAAATTATAGGCTAGTTTTAATAATAAAAACAAGCCTGTATGTATATATGTAATTACTTTTCTGATCTATGTGAGACTGGCACACATTATGCCCTATACTCTCAAATACTCAGCATGTATGTTCTAGGAGCAGGTGTATTCGCCTCCATAACGACAGAACAGTAAATTTAACACTGAAACACTTTTAATCTGTGTTTGTATTCCAGTCTGGCCAACAGACCCAAAACGTGCTTCATATTTGCTGAAGAATTTTCAAGTAAATCCCAGTTATCTCATATATACATCTTTATCCTTTTTTAACACGCGGATTTATTTTTTGCAGAACCACAACGTCATTCACACCCAACAAAAATAGCAGAATTCCCTGGCATGAGAAACAAGGCTGTACTTATGGGATAGCCTGCGATGTAGAAGCCCAGCGAGAGCAAACACTAGAGAGGGCGCTGAGCAAATCAACTGCATGTTTTACTGGTAGCGGTATAACTACTTGACCAATTTGGAAAATAATGTAGCACTGACTTGAATATCTATATTGCAAATGGTATCAGAAAAAAGTCAAAGAATGTTCCCAGTAGTAAAAAGTATCCTTTCTGTTCACAATGGACATTTTTCCATTGTGAACAGAAAGGGTAACTTAACAAAATGAAAAATTTTTAAGTTTAAAAGAATGAATATAAGACAAACTGGGGGCGGGGGTGGGGAGGAAAACAAAAGAATTCCCTGGTGGTGCAGGAAGTTAAGGATCTGGCGATGTCACTGCTGTGCCTGCCATGGGTTTGATTCTAGGAACTTCCTGCATGCCAAGGCTGCCCCTCTCTCCAAAAACAGCATCCTACTTTAAAGGCATGTGAAAGGCCACTTGGACACCCCCACCCCCCCAGCCCCCCAGTCCTCTGATCTCCATTTCCTTTGAGCAAGTTCAAACACTCCTGACATGGCTGTTTAGACTTCCTAAATCTCCATCAAGCCTCTCTTTTACAGCAGTGGCCTAGTAAGGGCCTTCTCTTCCTGCAACTGCATCAACATTTACTGCCTGCAATTCCGCTCCTCGCTAAACCACAGGCTGTCAAGAGCTTTCCAGCAGGACTCATACTACTCATGGCTAAAAATCCCTCAAAGATCCTCATCCCTGTAAGAAATGGGCCTGCCCGTCCAGTTTCATTGCTTCTTGCTTCCCCAAGGACACCGTGTGCCCCCGCCAGCCAGGTGCAAAGGTAAGAGCTACCCTCTCTTCTTTCCAGACTGCATGTGTGCCCTGGCCCAGCCAGGGAACTGCCTCCTTCCTCAACTTTCTACTCAAATGTCATCTTTTTCCAATGCTGTTTTTACCCAGGAAAAGACGGTGTTTTCTGCTGGGTCCCAAGGGGCGCATTATAATACTAAGAGTCTAAAAGAGATGCTTTATGCTGAAATAATGTGAGAAGTCACTGTCCTCTCCTCCAATGAGTGAACATTTTTCAGTTTCTCACTCTCTGCCCAACCTCTAGATTCTACCTTCAGTCACTCCTTTGTCCTTTAAATATATCATCAATTAACCATGCAATTTTCCACAATAATTTAATATAATGCTATCTGAATGCTATTGCTCTCATCTCTGCCACTGGGAATTATTCACATTTCCTCTACATGAACTGTGTCTCCACAAGGAACATTTTCTGGGCAGACTCCAAAGACTGAATCTTTCCTTAAAGAAGCTGTACCTGGACATACCCCAAAGCAACTTGTGTAGTATCAGCAATGCTCTAGGTATTTAACTATCGTTTATTAGGGGACACTGCACGGGAAGGCAGATGTCTGGGAACTGGAGATCTAGCCCAAATGTGGCTGCTAACTAGCTGAGGAACCGTAAGCATCTGACCTAACTTCTCTAGACAGCAGCTAAAAAGAAAGAAGTGGACTGAAGAAGTACATATAAATTACCTTTTATATTAACATCCTCTCCCCACCTCTTCCCCACTAGAATATAAGCTTCCTGCATCCCTCGCTCCTGGTATACACCAACAGGCCACAAAACTGTTAGAAATGTGAATGAAACTGATGTTCACTAAAGAAACGCAAATTCAATGTAACCCCAGCTGAGGTACTCTTAGAGAGAACTTGATACCACAACTCTAAGATTTACCTAGAAGAATAAATACATGAGCCAGGAACATGAAAAAGAATTAAAACGGCACCAAATCAGGAATCAACAGATAGATCAATGAAACAAAATCAAGAGTCCAGATACAGACCAAAGTACATACAAAGATTTAATATGAGTGAAGGAAGAAAAACTGAATAACCGCAGATAGAGCAGTGATGTAAATGAGGAGGAGGGCAGAGGAAACACAGACATAATGGGTCTGTAATAATCTGGTTTCGGAGCAACAGTATTCTAGAAGCGGTAAATAAGATTAATACATTTATCTAAACGTAATTTAAAAACAAAAAATAAGCTAAGGTTTGAGTGCTATTTGTAGAAGAATTCAAAGGTTGAAATACAAAGATGCTTAATCTTGTAAAAACTAATGAAATCCTTTCCTATCAGGTCAGTAAAGTTTGTTTATTTTTAAGTAATATGGCTAAAACATATCATACCCATTAGGATGGCTACAATCAAAAGAAAGCAGACAATAATAAATACTGGGAGTTCCCATTGTGGTTCAATGGGTTAAAAACCCAACTAGTACCCATGAGGCTACAGGTTCTATTCATGGCCTCACTTAGTGGGTTAAGGATCTAGTGTTGCCGTGAGCTGCAGTGTAGGCTGCAGATGTGGCTGAGATCCAGATTGCTGTAGTTGTGGTGTAGGCTGGCAGCTGCAGCTCTGATTCCATCCTTAGACCGAGAACTTTCATATGTTGCAGGTGTGGCTGTAAAAAGATAAAAAACAAATACTGACAAGGATGTGGAGATACTAGAACCTAGTGTACTTCTGGTAAGAATATCAAATGACACAACTCCTCTGGAAAACATACAGCAGTTCTTCTAAAAGTTAAGTAACAGAACTAACAAATCCAGCACAAAGGCACTTCCAGTACCTACTTTCTAAAAGAACTGACAGCAGGGTCCCAAAGAGATATTTGTATAACCATGTTCACAGCAGCATTACTGAAAATAGCCAAAACGTGGTCTTTCCTTTTTTTTTTTTTTTTTTTAAGGGCTGCACCCAAGGCATAAGGAGGTTTCCAGGCTAGGGGTTGTTGAATTCAAGCTGTAGCAGCCGACCTACGCCACAGCCATAGCAATGCCAGATTCTAGCCGTGTCTGCGACCTATGCCACAGCTCATAGCTGGATCCTTAACCCACTGAGTGAGGCCAGGGATCAAACCCGCGTCCTCATGAATACCAGTTGGATTCATTTTTGCTGAGCCACAACGGGAACTCCCCAAAATGTGGCCTCACCCATACAATGGAATTATTATTCAACCATAAAGATGAGGGAAATTCTGACACACGCTACAACATGGATTCAATCTGAGGACATGATGCTAAGTCAAACAGAGCAGTCACCAAAAAACAAATACTACATGGCCCCACTTATGTGAAGCACCCAGCACAGTCAAATTCACTGAGTCAGAAAGCAGAACGGGGAGTGCCAGGTGCTGGGGCAGCGGGGGGAACGTAGAACTGCTGTTTAATGGGGACAGAACTTCCATTTCGCACAATGAAAAGCTCTGAGCCTGGTTGCACAACTATGTGACCATACTTAAACCTGCGAGCTATACACTTAAAAGTGGTTAAGATGGTAAAATTTTGTTGTATTTTACCACTGTTAAAAGTAATTTTTGAGGGGTTCATTTTGTTACAGTGGGTTAAGGATCCAGCAGTGTCACTGCTGTGGTTTGGGTTCAGTCCCTGCCTCAGGAACATCTATATGCCATGGGCACAAGCAAAAAATAATAATTTTAAAAAAAGTTTAAGGAAAAAAAAATATACCCAAGTGCTAGGGAGGTTCTGGAAAACAGGTACACTCCTACAGCTCTAGACGAGAAGGAAAAATACAGGTATTATATGACCCAGCAAATCCACTTCTGTGATGCTCTCTGCAGCACTGCCTTTTTTTTTTTTTTTTTTTTTGGTTTTTAGTGCCACACTCACAGCATAGGGAGGTTCCCAGGCTAGGGGTCAAACCAGAGCTACAGCTGCTGACCACAGCCACAGCAGCGCAGGATCTGAACCGCGTCTGCAGCGTACACCACAGCTCATGGCAACGCCGGATCCTTAACCTAGTGAGTGAGGCCGGGGATCGAACCCGCAACCTCATGGCTTCTAGTTGGATTCGTTTCCCCTGAGCCACGATGGGAACTCCTCTGCAGCACTGTTTAGAAATGCTTAAACTATGAAACATCCATACTAGATGACCATTAAACAAAAACAAGTAAGTTTATAAGGTCTAACAGATACCCAGAAAATTAACATAATAGTGATTAACTTAAGAGACGCAGGATATTCTTCACTATTTTATTTAGTGCATATGTATTTGTTGTTGCTATTTTGTTTTTTTATTTTTTTGGCCACCCCGCAGCATATGGAGCTCCCAGACAGGGATCAGATCTGAGCCGCAGCTGCAAACTAAGCCACAGCTGCCGCAACACTGGATCCCTAACCTGCTGTGTCAGGCCAGCCATCAGACCCACGTCCCAGCACTTCCAATATGCTGAAGATCCCGTTGCACCACAGCAGGAACTCCTTATTTTTTTCTTCTAAACAGAAAAAACTAAACCAATTATAGAGGCCAAAATCCAAAACACTGACACCACCAAATGCTGACAAGGATGTGGAGCAACGGGAACTCTCATTCACTGCTGGTGGGAACGCGAAATGCTGCAGCCACTTCCCAATAATTTTACAATTTCTTACAGAACTAAATGTACTCTCACCATATGATCCAGCAATCCCACTCCTTGGTATTTATCCAAAGGAGGTGATAACTTATGTCTACACAAAAACCTACGCGCAGATGTTTATAGCAGCTTTACTCACAACTGCCAAAACAAGGAAGCATCCAAAATGTCCTTTAGCTGGTGAATGGATAAACTGTGGAACATCCAGACAACGAAGTATTATTCAGCACTAAAAAGAAGATAAGCTATCGAGACATGGAGGAACCTCAAGTGTGTATTACTACCACATCAAAGAAACTTGTCTGAAAAGTCCACATACTATATGACTCCAACTATATGACATTCTGGAAAAAGCAAAATGAAGGAGGCCAGTAAAAATACCAGTGGTTGCCAAGAGTTAGGGGCTGAGGGAGACGCATGGGCAGAGCACAGAGGGTTTTCAGGTCAGGGAAAACCATTTGGTATGATACTACCATGGCAGGTACATGTGGTTATACATAGATGTTTATCATTTGTCAAAACCTACAGAGTGTATGACACAAGAGTGAACCCTGATGAGAACGACAGTGATAATGCTGCACCTGTGTTGGTTCACTGACTGCGACAAACGTACCACACACCCTGGTGAGGGGGGGCACGGGTGGACATGCATATGTGGGTGTATGGGAAATCTCTCTACTTTCTACTCAATTTGTCTATGAACCTAAAACTGCTCTAAAAATTGCATATTTTTTAAGGCATTCCCTTCGTGGCTCAGTGGTTAACGAATCCGACTAAGAACCGTGAGGTTGCGGGTTCGATCCTTGACCTTGCTCAGTGGGTTAAGGATCCAGCGTTGCCGTGAGCTGTGGCGTAGGTCACAGACGAGGCTCAGATCCCGTGTTGCTGTGGCAAATGCCGGCGGCTACAGCCCCTGTCAGACCCCTAGCCTGGGAACCTCCATATGCCACGGATGCGGCTCTAGATAAAGGCAAAAAAAAATGCATATTTTTTAAAAAGAAAAGAAAAAAATAAGAAATAATACATTTTCCCCCTTGACCTAGGAACTCTATTTCTAGGGATTTATCCTAAGGAAATAAGATCACTACAGCTTTTTTTTTTAAAGCTTAAAAAAAACCCAAAAGATTTCAAATACCGTCAATAGAGAATTTTTTTAAATAACAGACTAAATGATGGTACCCCCTCATAGTTGTTAGTTTAAAACTAAGTAACTGTAAATGTACTGAGATAGAACAAAGTCCCAGATACATTATTAAAAGCAAATTGTGAAACAGCTCATATATGTGACAAAAATCTCATAACTATTAATACATATAAAAATATTAGAAAAAGCATATCTATTGTAAATAGTTATTACAGGAGGCTTTGTCTCCATTACATACTCTGTGTTGTCTGAATTCTACAATAGTAATTATTTTATAATTATAAAATAATTTTGGGAGTTCCTGTCGAGGCACAGCAGAAACAAATCCAACTATGAACCATGAGGTTGCGGGGTCAAACCCTGGCCTTGCTCAGTGGGTTAAGGATCCGGCGTTGCCATGAGCTGTGGTGTAGGTCGCAGACGTGGCTCGGATCTGGCATTGCTGTGGCTGTGGTGTAGGCTGGCAGCTCCAGGTCTGATTTGACTCCTAGCCTGGAAACTTCCATGTGTCGTAGGTACGGCCCTAAAAGGACATACAAACATACATACGTAAATTTGTAAACTTGCAGTATTCCTAAGAGGCAGAACTCTAAACAATTACTTGAGAAGAAAGAACCCAACACAGAAAAAGTCAAGGATCCACAGCCACCTTTGCGGTATCTACTAGAAGCCTACAGATGTCCCAAATCTCTAATTTGTACCTCAAGTCAGCATCAATGCTGGATAATCAGAACTTCCACTGTCTTTCAAAGTAACTTAGAAGGCAAGTAGAAAACACTTTTTTGCCTATATGCTGGGAGGGAGGGAAGATGGGGGGGGGGGTGATGGCAAAGAGAACAAATTACGTGTGCTTGTCTGCATTAACATTTGTAATTAACTACATTTGAAGGCTTGACTATGATTAGATTACTCGCCGAAGAGTATGATTCCCAAAGTTCCACAAATGGAACCTATGTTCACATCCTCACACTTGAGCAGCTAAGTAAATTCTCATCTATCCACAATTGCCTTCTACTACTCGCATGTATCTTAAGACAACACTAAAAACCAGAAAGCAAAAAAGGTGGGAAGGATAGAAAGAGGGGCAGAGGAAGGGAGGAAAACAAAGCCCTGGGATTCAGGTCTTCACCACTGCCTTCTTTTACAATAGTAACAAATCAGAAACAAGGTACATTTTCAATAGAAAAATGGTGAAATACACTGATATATCCATGTGATAGAATACTACCTTCTTTTAAATGTTTTCAAGAGGTATAGGCAAAGTAAGAAATGCTTGGATCAACATTTGAAAAGACAGTGCACACCCACATACATAGAAATACCATGATCTCCCTTAAACAAATATGTACACACACACACACGGATTAGAAAAAAAACATCCCCTAGTGTTTTAACAACAGTTATCTCTGGGTAATGAAATAAAGGAGGAACTGTTTCTTCTTTATACTTTTCTATGTCTTCTGAATTTTAACAATATGTAAATGTTACTTTTAGACTGGTTTAAAATTTTAATCAATACTGGCAGAACTTACATTAAAACTCCAAATTTATTTTAGGTAATACTACTGCTTAAAAATCTATTAACTTTTTGGAGTTCCCATGTGGCAAAGTGGGTTAAGGATCTGGCATTGTCACTGCAGCAGCTCAGGGTGCTGCTGTGGCGTGGGTTTGATCCCTGGCCTGGGCACCTCCACGTACTACACGCACAGCAAAAACAAACAAAAACACAAAAATCTATTAATGTTTCATATTCTGCTCTTTTCTTCTAGGTCTGAGAAAAGTAAGATAATATTAAAATTAAATTCTGACTCTCAAGATTCCAACAGGTAATTCAATAAGAAGAGGTACTAATACAATCTTGAACTGCAGTAACAGAAGGAAGTGACAGAAATGAAGAGGGGACTGAGACCTGATGATCCTGACCTGCAAAGCATAAAGCGGGGTGAAGAGTCAACAAACCTGCTGGCCCCACCCCTGACTCCCTGTGTTAATCTCACACCCTCTTTGAAGTGTGGAATGCCATCTGTAAAATGAGGGAAAAAACTGCCTCTTGGGTTACAGTGAAAATTGAATGATATAGGAACACAGAGGTATTTTAGTACCATGTTCAACAAATACTCACTTAATATTCAGTTCCGTGCACCATAATTTAAGATGGACACTGATCCAATGAAATATAGACAGGACTGCACCAGAGATGCAAATCAAGCAAATAATGCAAATCAAGACCCCCAAATCAAGCCACATGAAAACACTTGAGACAACCAGGCAAGTCTGACAGAGACGGAGATGGTAAGGGAGGCAGGCTGATGCCTGAACATCTAAAAGACTCACTCAGAAGCAGACTTATTTAGCAGAGTGCAAGAAAACAAGGATTCAAAAATTACACAGAGGCAGATTTTTGGTTCTTTGTTAAAAAGAACAACATGTTCAAAAATAGAATAGATTGCTTTTGTAAGTTACTGTACATGCCCAAAGGGAAAAAAACTAACAGAAATATCTAAAATGCCCAGCACAGTAAAGGCATCAGAAATGCCAATGCACTTCCTTCTGAAATTCTGTTCTTCATTATAAACTCATCAACCAGTAGCCTGATGCAGGCAAAAATTAAGATACTCTGAAAATCACATTAGGCTGAGATTATCTTATTATTGCTAAATTTAGCATTACTCAGAGTAGCTGAATTTCCTTTATTCCATAGAGGGTATTGTATTTTTAAAAAGAAACCTTGGTTAAAATTAAACATGTTTCTTTAACCATATGAGCTCTTCGCGCCTTAAATATGCAAACACGGACATGAAATATACAAGAGGGGTATTTACTATGCACCATCTCCTACACTTATCTGGCAGTGGAGACCTGTTAACACCTCTTTTAATAGTGCAGAATACAACTGAAATACCGAGATCCAGCCCTGACTCACGATTTAAGCTTTCTGACCAGCCTTTACCCCTGACAGCCCCACCACGCTGGAGAGCATCGATGCTTACCCTATTTTTGTCAAAGAGCATTTTGAAAATCCAACTTTCTCTTGGAAAAGGTACATACACCAAAAAATTTCGCATGTGATTTCCAATTTCACAAATCCCCATTTATTCCATCTATAGACACCCCCCCACACTGAAAAATTCTCAAAAGAAGGGATTTAGTTTTTTCTTCTTTTAAGTTATGAGGAAAACAAAAACTTTGAGTAGCAAAGACTTCTGGGAATATGCTATAAAGTTATTCTTAGAGTCCCTGGTGGTCCAGCAGTTAAGGATCTGGTGTTGTCACTGCTATGGCTTGGGTAACTGCTGTTGCTGGGGATTGATCCCTGGCCTGGGAACTTTCACAAGCTAAGGGCATGGCCAAAAAAAAAAAAAAGTTATTCTTGCATTGTATCATCTGAGCAGAGGGGACAGAAAAACTGAAAAAGCAAACTCTGGAAATAAAACTCACCTTATTTTTAGGTCTAGGACCCCAACTCCCCACTCAAAGAAAACCCCAAGTAGCTGAGAATATTCATTCTAATAACAATGCGAACCCAAGACAAACAGCCAACTCTAAGGTTCTACCCTCTAGCTAGGCTGAAGTCTTACATTATAAAATCTGTTTCCAATAACATACATTTGACCTTGGTAATCCTTCAAATCAGAAATCTGGTAAACTCTTCATCTTTATAAATCTATCAATTTCCAGCTGAGAGAGTTATATACTGCATTATAACTTTCTTTCCATTCTCAACCCTTCCTCCCACTTACTTCAGAATATTAGCTAGTGCATCATATTGAATAAAAAGTAGATTATGAAACCACAGTTTAAGAATTTTAAAATCATTATGACAGACCACAATAAAAAACACACTTTCAAACTCTACAGAATATTTACTTTAAAAACTTAAGAGAAACATAATATACATGGAGACTTTTAGCTACAAAGGTAACTTTAAAAGTTAGCAGTAAGAAAGAAAGGTGAAAAATAAAAGTGCTCTAAAACTTACATTTTGCTTCTGATAGATTCTGATTAGGTGACCAGACCAACATGCCAAGATTGTCTCGTTCTTGACTGCGTCTTGCTAGTTTGGCTTGGTAGGGAAAAAAAAAAAAATTCTTGTTATAATTTAACAGACATAACAAGTGACAATTAACGACGCCAGTCGGGCTTTTTTAAACCACAGAATGTGAAGACAGCACCTGCCCTTTACTGAAACCCACCCCAATGGGGCTTGCACACACTTAACCTCACAGAGTGAGGATGGGGTGGGTGGGGCTCCGAAGTTTGCTAAAACATTTATACTTTTAAGTCTTTTTCTACTTAACTGCTATTCATTTAACAAACAGGTACATATAGGGTAGGTATAATTAATGCTCTTATTTGCTAGGTGAGGAAACTAAACAGGTCACTCAGTTAATAAGAGGCAAAGTAGTTTATGCGGCATGTACCATGATGCTTCACTCTCGGATGGGGACCTATAAAAAGAAAGCCACATGTGGCAAGTTGCCCAAAAATTCTTTTATTTTTATTTTATTTTATTTTTTGCTTTTTAGGGACGCACCTGCAGCATATGGAGGTTCCCAGGATAGGGGATGAATCAGAGCTGCAACTGACAACCTACACCACAGCCACAGCAATGCAGGATCTGAGCTGCGTCTGCAACCTACACCACAGCTCACGGCAACACCGGATCCTTTACCCACTGAGTGAGGCCAGGGATTAAACATGCATCCTCATGGATGCCAGTCAGATTCGTTAACCGCTGAGCCACGACAGGAACTCCAAAGATTCTTTTAAAATATAAATTCTTCCTGTGTTGCTTTGAATAGCCTTATCCTTCTCTACCATTAGTGACTCAGGGTTTAGTGACTTGACAACAGGAATTCAAAGGTTCTTTTAACAACTTTAATAAAAACAAACATTAGGAGTTCCCGTCGTGGCGCAGTGGTTAATGAATCCGACTAGGAACCATGAGGTTGCGGGTTCGATCCCTGGCCTTGCTCAGTGGGTTAAGGATCCGGCGTTGCCGTGAGCTGTGGTGTAGGTTGCAGACGCGGCTTGGATCCTGCGTTGCTGTGGCTGCGGCATAGGCCAGTGGCTACAGCTCCAATTAGACCCCTAGCCTGGGAACCTCCACATGCAGCGGGTGCGGCCCTAAAATGACCCAAAAAAAGGCAAAAAAAACCCCAAAACATTAAAAAAAGATTTAACCATGGAGTTCCGTCGTGGCTCAGCAGTTAACGA
>PVHT021183627.1:0-141679 GCA_004024745.2 Catagonus wagneri | reverse complement strand
TCACTCTAAAACTTTCTCTTATCTTGAAACCTTTCTTTTCTTTAAATAAATTCCTCTGAAACATGACGATAGTTATAGAATCTGTCTCCAGAAAAAGAATTCAACTAAACACACACACACACCATTATAACCATAGTTTTAGAAAATACATAAAGCCTGGTTTAAGAATTCTTGTTTTTATGAAACTGTCAGATCTTTTATTTAATCTTATCTATCCTTTATTTAATTTTATCTATCAATGCGTTCCAGATTTTTAGAAACAATTTCTACACTTTAGCTAAAATCTAGGGGGCAGCTACTTTAAAGAAAAATGATGGAATGATGGGAGGGAAAGATCCAAAGTGAATGTTATGAATTAGGCCAGATTAAAGGCTGAGTGTCTATGCTGGGTGGGAACAGAGCGGGGAGATGGAAATATGACAAAAAGAGGGGAGTGCCTTTTTTTTTTTTTTTTTTTTTTTTGCTTTTCAGGGCCACACCTGTGGCACATGGAAGTTCCAAGGCCAGGGGTCGAGTCAGAGCTGCAGCCACTGGCCTGCACCACAGCCACAGAAACAGCAACATGGGATCCCAGCTGCGTCTGTGACCTACACCACAGTTCATGGCAATGCTATATCCTAAACCCACTGAGCGAGGCCAGGGATCGAACCCATGCCTCATGGATTCTAGTTATGTTCATAACCACTGAGCCATACCGGGAACTTCCGGGAATGAGTACTTTTGAGTGCAAACTTTTCTATATGGTTCTGATTTTTAGAACAATGTTAATGCTACACATAATCTAAAAGCAAAATAAAGCCAACAAATATGCGTGGAGGGAGGGACCCCACGTGGAGTAGAGCCTTGCAGTACTTCAAATGACAATCAAAGTCAAAACAGAAATGAATGGAATCCACATTGGAAAAGTAGAAGTAAAACGGTCTATTCACAGATGACATGATTATCTGTGCAGGAAATCTAGAGAACCTGTAAAAAATTGCTACAATAAATGAGTTTCAGCAAAGTTGCAGGAAACAAGATCAATAGTAAAAAATCAATTCAAGAATTCCTGCTGTGGGCAAAGGAAACCATTAAAAAAAAAAAACCAACAATGCAAGAAAATGGTTTCAAACCATGTAACTGACAAGAACTTCATCTCTAAAATTTACAAACAACTTATACAACTCAACAGCAAAAAAACCCAACAACCCAATGACCTGAATAGACATTTCTCCAAAGAAGATATACAGATTGCCAACAAGCATATGAAAAAATGTTCAAAATCACTAATTATTAGAGACGTCCAAATCAAAACTACAATGAGGTACCGCAGGTCAGAATGGCCATCATTAACAAGCCAACAAATAACAACTGCTGGAGAATATGTGGAGAAAAGGGCACCCTCCAGCGCTGCTGGTGAGAATGTAAACTGGTACAATCACTATGGAAAACAGTATGGAGGCACCTCAGAAAATTAAATATAGTAACTACCATATGACCCAGTAATACCACTTCTAGGCATGTATCTGGACAAAACTTTCACCAAAAAAGATACATGCCCCTCCTATGTTCACTGCAGCACTATTCACAACAGCCAAGACATGGAAACAACCTAAATGTCCACTGACCGGTGAATGGATTAAGAAGATGTGGTACATATACACAATGGAATACTACTCAGCCATAAAAAAGAATGCCATTTGCAGCAACATGAGAAAGAAAAATACCATATGATATCACTTACATATGAAATCTAGTATATGGCACAAATGAACCTTTCCACAGAAAAGAAGCTCATGGACTTGGAGAAGAGACTTGTGGTTGCCAAGTGGGAGTGGGAGGAAGTGGGATGGATGGGTGTTTGGGGTTAGTAGATGCTAACTATTGCATTTGGAGTGGATAAGCAATGAGATCCTGCTGTATAGCACAGGGAACTATATTTAGTCACTTATAATGGAATATGATTCAGGATAATATGAGAAAAAGAATATATGTATATATGAATGACTGGGTCACTTAGCTGTACAGTAGAAACTGACAAAACACTGTAAATCAACTACAACAGAAAAAGTAAAAATCTTATAAAAAGAAAATTAAGGTAAATACAAGATGTCTATAAAAAGGGGGGGGGGCGGATTTCCTGCTGTGGTGCAATAGATTAAAAATCCAACTGCAGGAGCTCTGGTAGCTATGGAGGTGTGGTTTCCATCCCCGACCTGGTGCAGTGGGTTAAAAGGATTTGACATTGACCTAGCTGTGGCATAAGTCACAGCTGTCTCTCAGATTCAATCCCTGGCCCGAGAATATCCTTATGCCACAGGTGTGGCCATTAAAAAAAAGAAAAAGTCTGAATACACTTTTTTCTATATACAATTAATCAAAAGTCTAATTCTTTAATTTTAAGAATATGCCTAAGAGTTCTGTCATGGCTCAGTGGTTAACGAATCCAACTAGGATCCATGAGGTTGCGGGTTCAATCCCTGGCATCGCTCAGTGGGTTAAGGATCCATTATTGCTGTGAGCTGTGGTGTAGGTTGCAGACGTGGTTCAGACCCCGTGTTGCTCTGGCTGTGGCATAGGCCAGCAGCTACAGCTCAGATTAGACCCCTAGCCTGGGAACCTCCATATGCTGCAGGTACAGCCCTAGAAAAGGCAAAAAGACAAAAAGACAAAAAAAAAAAAAAAAGAATATGCCTATTTAGAGGGATAGATTTGATGTGACACACACACTGACAGCTCTAAAACACCTGCGAGACACTAAAGATCTAAATAAATGAAGAGATATTATGTTATGGATCAAAAGACTTAACACTATTAAGACAGCATTCTCCCACAATTGCTCTACAGATTCAACACAATTTCAGCAAAATTCCAGTACACCACTACTTTGTAGGAACTGACAAACATTCCAAAATTCATACAGGAATGCAAAGTACCTAGGAGTCAAAACAACCTTGAACAAACAAAGCTGTAAAACATATACCACCTGAATCAAAAAACAGATGCAGTAATGCAGACACTGTGCTATCAGCATGCATAGAAAGACAGGGAAGACAACGGAGTCCAGCACAGAACCACAGAGAGGATCAACGGATTTTCAACAAAGTGCAAAGGCAAAGGTCAAGGAAGAAAAATAATCTTTTCAACAAATGATGCCAGAACAAATTTTTTAAACAAATGTTTTAAAAAATTAATGTAGATCCATACCTCATGTCACATATAAAAATTTAGTCAAGAATGGCAGGACTAAACATAGAACCCCAAATTATAAAACTGCTAGAAGAAAACAAAGAAGAAAAGCCAAGCCAAACATTGAGAGAAAATAATTACAAACTACATATCTGATAAAAACTTGTATCCAGGGAGTTCCAGTCGTGGCGCAGTAGTTAACGAATCCGACTAGGAACCATGAAGTTGCAGGTTCGATCCCTGGCATCACTCAGTGGGTTACGATCCCTCATTGCCCTGAGCTGTGGTGTAGGTTGCAGACGTGGCTAGGATCTGGCGTCGCTGTGGCTCTGGCGTAGGCTGGCAGCAACAGCTCCAATTAGACCCCTAGCCTGGGAACCTCCATATGCCGTGGGTGCGGCCCTAAAATGACAAATGCTAAAAAAAAAACAAAAAACACACACACACAAAAAAAAACCCTTGTATCCAGAATATACAAAGAACTCTTAAAAATCAATGATAAGAAACAACCCAATTGTTAACAAATGGCAAAATATGTGAATAAGTACCAAAGAAGGTATGTAGCAAGCACATAACACACGGGAGGGTCAAGGTCAGTGACCATCAGGGAAGGCAGACCTAAGCCACAGGCAGAGCTCCCGTCGGGCACAGCAGGGACAAACCTGACTAGCATCCAGGAGGACGCAGGTTCGACCCCTGGCCTTTTCCAGTGGGTTAAGGATTTGGCATTGCGAACTGCAGTGTAAGTCACAGACATGACTGAGACCTGGCGTTGCTGTGGCTGTGGTGTAGGCCAGCGACAACAGCTCCAATTCAACCCCTAGCCTGGGAACTTCCATATTATCGTGGGGTATGGCCCTAAAAGGACAAAACAATAAAATAAATAAAACAAAATAAAAGGAATGAAATATTTAAGCCTATCATATGAATGAATCTTGATTATGCTGAGTTAAAGAGTTACAAATACAGACAGGAGAGTCTGGAAAGAATTCTGTGGTGCTAGGTAACAACAGATGGTAATGGTAAGAACTCACAGTTTTCAATAGGAGGAGAAATACAGGTGTGTGTATAGACGTATACATGCATACATGCCTTTACCTGTCAGCTCTGTCCCCTGCAGAGCTCTTGATGCAATGACTATCAAGCAAAAAATGAGCACATCTTGCTCCCAGACCTTGGTCTCTAAATACCATTCTACAATAAAAGAAACGAGGATCCCCTTGAAAAAAAAATAGATGTTTCCAAGGCTAGAACAGGAAAAATACAAAAGGACCTCGGAATATCTCGTTATGCCAGAAGGTAGGAAAGTGTTCAAAAAATGATGGGGAGTTCCCGTCGTGGTTCAGTGGTTAACGAATCTGACCAGGAACCATGCAGGTTCGATCCCTGGCCTTGCTCAGTGGGTTAAGGATCCAGCGTTGCCATGAGCTGTGGGGTAGGTTGCAGACGCGGCTCGGATCCCGCGTTGCTGTGGCTGTGGCGAAGGCCGGCAGCTGCAGCTCCTGTTAGACCCCTAGCCTGGGAACCTCCATATGCCGCGGGTGTGGCCCTAGATAAGGCAAAAAGACAAAAAAAAAAAAAAAGATGGAATCTATCTCCCATTGGTCAAATCTGTGACAATTTGAGCAACAAAGTAAATGACAATAATAAAATAATACCCTATGAGTTCATGAAATGATAATAATAATCTAAGAGTCCACACTGACACAGACAAAGGGATAGTGTAAAGGGGAAAGGCAAATGAGGTCGGAATAGCCAGGTCAAGTTGGAACACTGAGACCACTCTACTTTAAGACTTGGTGTTTAAGACAGTGTGGTGCTGGCAAAAGGACAGACACATCAGTGGAATAGAAGGCATTCTAGAAATACACCCATGCAAATACGGTCAATGATTTGTTACAAAGATGCAAAAGTAATTCAATGGAAAAAATAAAGGGTATTTTCAACAATTAGATCTACAGACACAAAAAAAGTGAAACTCAGCCTATACCTCATACCTTATAAAAATTCAATTCAAAGTGGATCTTAAATATAAAAGTAAAACCTAGGCATTCCCGTCGTGGCTCAGTGGTTAATAAATCCGACTAGGAACCTTGAAGTTGCAGGTTCGATCCCTGGCTTAGCTCAATGGGTTAAGGATCCAGTGTTGCTGTGAGCTGTGGTGTAGGTTACAGATGTGGCCTGGATCCCGTGTTGCTGTGGCTGTGGCGTAGGCTGGCGGCTACAGCTCCGATTAGACCCCTAGCCTGGGAATCTCCACATGCCGTGGGTGCGGCCTTAGAAAAGGCAAAAAAGACAAAAAAAAAGTAAAACCTAAAACTAAAAATCTTTTAGAAAAAAACATGAGAAAATCTTCACGAACTTGGTTAAGGAAGAGTTCTTAGTTATAACCCAAAAGTGCAACCCACGAAGTTTTTTAAAATGGTACACTGATCTTTATAAAAACTTAGACTGTGAAAACACATCTACAAATCACGTATCTGACAAAAGACTTGTATCCAGAATACATAAAGAACTTTAAGGGAGTTCCCATTGCGGCACAGCAGAAATGAATCTGACTAGTATCCATGAGGACACGGGTTCGATCCCTGGCCTTGCTCAGTGGGTTGGGGACCCAGCACTGCCATGAGCTCTGCTGTAGGTGGCAGACACCACTTGGATCCCCTGTTGCTGTGGCTATGGTGTAGGCCAGCAGCTGCAGCTCTAATTCGACCCCTAGCCTGGAAACTTCCATTTTATGCTGCACATTCAGCCCTAAAAAGCAAAAAAAAAAAAAAAAACTGAGTTCCCCCTGTGGCTCAGCAGATTAAGAACCCAACATAGTGTCTGTGAGGATGCAGGTTCAATCCTTGGCCTCGCTCAGTGGGTTAAGGATTGGTGTTGCCGCAAACTGAGGTATAGGCTGAGGATGCAGCTCGATCCAGCATTGCTGTGGCTGTGGCATAGGTCTGCAGATGCAGCTCCAATTCAACCCCTAGCACAGGAACTTCCATATGCCACAGGTGCAACCATAAAAAGAAAATAACAGGAGTTCTAGTCATGGCTCAGTGGTTAACGAATCCGACTAGGAACCATGAGGTTGCGGGTTCTATCCCTGGCCTTGCTCAGTGGGTTAAGGATCCGGTGTTGCCGTGAGCTGTGGTGTTGGTCGCAGACGCGGCTCGGATCCCATGTTGCTGTGGCTGTGGTGTAGGCCGGTGGCTACAGCTCTGATTAGACCCCCAGCCTGGGATCCCCCATATGCCGCAAGTGCAGCCCTAGGAAAAAGGCAAAAAGACCAACAAAAAAAAAAAGAAAAAGAAAATAACTAAACTAAATGAACTACTGATACATGCAGCAACGTGGCCATATCTCAAAAGCACATACCTGGTGAAATATGCCAGTCTCAAAAGATTACAAACCATAGATTCCATTTATATGACATCCTGGAACAGGTGAAACTATAAGGATAGGGAACACATCAATGGGATTAGAAGTAGGAGAAAGGCTAAGAATTGTTTGGGTAATTTTTTGAGGATCTGCAACTATTCTATATCAACTGTGAGGGTGGTTACATGAAACTATACATGCCTTAACACTCACAAATATGGCCACGGAAAACTAGTCCGTTCTGTTGTATGCAAATTAAGGAATACAAATACAATGAAAACAAAGCAATGTCATTCACTTCTGAATAGACACTGATGTCTGCTGAAGGTGTTAATAACTCTGCAGCCGCTCTCCTTGTTTAATATAGTTTTTTTATTGAGATACCGCTGATGTAGGATATTACATGACCTACCTGGAGGGAAGCAAAAGAATTACAGAGAAACTGGAATTACAAACTGTCATCAAGGGCAAGATAAAAGAGAACTCACACTCCTAGTGGGGACACTTACCTGCACAACCACTTCAGGAAACCGTGGTGTAACAGAGCTGAAGTATGGATACTATGCTACCTGGCAATACATTTCCGGATTTTATACATATACAACAGTAACATTTTTCAAACTGCAAGTCAGACCAGTTTAAATTAACTTACTGAGCCTTAACCAGCATTAGTTAAAAAAAAAAAAATTAGTTAAAAAAAATAGAAAACACCAGCATTTGCTTCATTAAGTATGTATGTAAATCATCGGGAATTTTTTTTTTAAGTCTGCAAGTACCTGCTCCTGAGATTCTTTAAGATGCACACGTGCAAGGGTAATGTGCTGATGAGCTTTACACGTCAGCTCGACTAGGTTGTAGCACCCAGTCATCTAATTAAACGCTCATCTAGCTGTTGCTGTGAAGGTACTTATGTGTAGTGGTTAACATCTGTATCAGCTGACTTTTTTTTTCCTTTTTATGGCTGCACCTGCGGCATATGGAAGTTCCTGGGCTAGGAGTCGAATCGGAGCTACAGCTGCCGGCCTACACCACAGACATGGCAATGCCAGTTCCAAGCTGCATCTGTGACCTCTGCCACAGCTTGCGGCAGTGCTGGATCCTTAACCCACTGAGTGAGGCCAGGGATCGAACTGCCATCCTCACAGACACTATGTTGAGTTCTTAACTGCTGAGCCACAGTGGGAACCCCTATGTCAGCTGACTTATGATTACCCTCCCTATTGCGGGTCGGCTGTATCTAACGAACTGAAAGGCCTTCAGAGCAAAACTTGAGCATTCCCAGAAGAAACTGTGCCTTGCCTCAGTTCCTCCTTTCCGGAGCTGCCCTGCAGATTTCATACTTACTGGGCACCCACAGTCACATAACCCAACACCTTAAACTAAATGTCTAAACACACACCCGCACCCCACTGGCTCTCTTTCTCTGGAGAACTCTAACATGGATTGTTACTACAGCGTTTTTTTATAGTACTGAAACAGCAAAATCTTCAAAGTCCATCAACAGGAACTGGCTAAACCATAGTATAGACAGTCAAAGGAATCAGATAAGAAAATAAAAGTGATCAGAGGTCTACAGATAACAAGTCTATTACAAAAAGCAAGTTAAAGGAAATGTAATACCATGATATAAATATTAAAAACACAAAAATGATGCCACATGTTACTGGTAGTACATACATATAAAGTATAAAATGTGCACACTTAGTAGATATATAAATAAGAATTAAAAAAAAATCACGTTAACAGGAGTTCCTGCTGTGGTTCAGCAGGTTAAGAACCCAACAGTCTCTGTAAGGATGCAGGTTCAATCCTGGCCTCACTCAGTGGGTTAAGGATCTAGTGCTGCCTCAGGCGCAGCACAGGTCACAGATGCAGCTTGGACCAGCACTGCTGTGGCTGTAGCATAGGCCTGCAGCTCCAATTAGACTCCTGGCCCAGGAACTGCATGTGCCACAGGTGCAGCCTAACACGAGAAAGATAAAAAGAAAAAACATCACGTTAACAGCCACTCTCAGAGAAGACCTTGCTTTGGCTGTTTTCTGTGATGCTTCACTGCTTCCTGTGAATCTGGGTGGTAGGCAGGCAAATACTACTTTGTAGTCCACCCCCCCAACCCCCTTTCGGCAGCACCCATGACAAAAGGAAGTTCCCAAGCCAGGTCAAATCCCAGCTGCATCTTCGGCCTATGCCACAGCTGCAGCAACAACCACATCCTTAACCCACTGCAGTGGGCTGGCGACCCAGTCAGCAACGCTGCAGAGACGAGCTGAATAAATGACTCACTGCACCACAGCATGAACTCCTTTCTGTAGTTTTTATGTTTGTAAAATTTCAAAACATTTTTTTAAAAAGCCTTCAGGATATGACCTGAAGTTACCTAATACCATGTCTGTGATCCAATTTAAAATCACCTTGTCCCGTGCTAAGGAAATACTCTTTTAGCATATTTTCTGTTTTGCTCCCAAACACTAAATTGGTTGTTTCTCAGTGTATAATGCATATATATTTGTCAACCATGTGGGAGCAGCTCAAGAATTGACATTTACATTTTACGTTCCCACGAGCAGTATACAGAGTTCCAGTTTCCCTACATCTTGTCCAAAACTGGTTGTTATCTGATTTTCTGATTCTAGCCAGTACGTGTGAAGTGGTGTCGTCAGTGCAAGGGCTCAGGTCACTGCCATGGCGCAGGTTCAATCCCTGGACTGGGAACTTTCACATGCCATAGGCACAGCCAAAAAAAAAGAAAGAAAGAACTACTATATGATCCAGCAATTCTACTTTTGGGTATTTATCTGAAAATAATAATTTGGAAAGATATATACACCCCAATGTTCACGGCAGCACTATTTATAGAAGCCAACATAGGAAACAACCTAAGCATCCATCCATGGATAAACAGACACACAGACACAGACACACACACACAGTGGAAGCCTATTCAGTCATGAAAAATGAAACTTTGCCATTTGCAGTAACATGGATGGACCCTGAGGAGTGCATTATGTTAAGGGAAATAAGGCAGAGAAAGACAAACACCATATGATTTCGCTAATATGTGGACTCAAGACAAAACAAAAACAAGTCCATGGAGAGAGAGACAGACTGTGCTTGAGAGAGGTGGAGAGTGGAGGGGAGTGAAATGGGTGAAGGAGGGATTAAAAAATATAAACTTTCAGTTCTAAAATAAATAAACCATGAGGATGTGATGATGTTAATAATACTGTGTTGCAAAAAGAAATTCAAAATGGTTCAAAGATCTAAATATAAGATATGACACCACGAGTTCCCTTTGTGGTGCAGCGTTCCCTTTGTGGTGCTGCGAAACGAATCCAACTAGCATCCATGAGGACATGGGTTCGATCTCTGGCCTTGCTCAGTGGGTCAGGGATCCCATGTTGCTGTGGCTGTAGTATAGGCCAGCAACACCAGCTCCGATTTGACTCTTAGCCTGGGAACTTCCATATGCTGCAGTTGCGGCCATAAAAAAAAAAAAAAGGTATGACCATAAAACTCCTAGAAGAGAACACAAACATTCTGACATAAATCGTATCAGTATTTTCTTAGATCGCTCTCCCAAGGCAAAAGAAATAAAAGCAAAAATAAACAAATTGGACCTAACTAAACTTAAAAGCTTCTACATAGCAAAGAAACCCATCAACAAACCAAAAAGACAGCCAACAGAATGGGAGAACATATCTGCAAACAATGCAACTGACAAGGGGTTAATATTCAAAATACACAAATAGCTCATTCAATTCAATAAAATAAAACCCAACCCAATAAAAAAAAAACGGACAGAAGCCCTAAATATGTATTTCTCCAAAAAAGACATGCAGATGGCCAACGAGTACATGAAAAGATGCCCAACATCAAAAACTATCAGAGAAATCAAACCATAACACAATGAGACATGGCCTCACAATGGTAAGAATGGCCATCATCAAAACGTCTAAAAACAGTAAATGCTGAAGAGGATGAAAAGAGAATGTGCAGACACTGTTGGTGGGAATATAAACTGGTGCAGCCACTACGAAAAACAGTAGAGAGGTTTCTTAAAAAACTAAAAATAGAGCTACCATATGATCCTGCAATCCCATTTCTGGATATATATCCGGAAAGGCAAAAACTCTAATTCAAAAAGATACATGCAGAGCTCCCATTGTGGCTCAGCAGTCAACAAGCCCAACTAGCATCCATGAAGACGCGGGTTTGATTCCTGGCCTCCCTAAGTGGGTTAAGTATCTGGTGTTGCCATGAGATGCAGTTGTAGGACGTAGACACAGCTTGGATCCCGTGTTGCTATGGCTCTGGCATAGGCCGGCGGCTGCAGCTGACCGGACCTCTAGACTGGGAATCTCCATATGCCATGGGTGTGGCCCTAAAAAGACAAAAAAGGAAAAGATACATGCATCTTAACAGCCAAGACATGGGAACAACCCAACTGCCCATCAACAGATGACTGGCTTATATATACATATAATAATATTGTATATACACAATAATATATTTACACAATGGAACGTTAGCCATAAAAAATAAAATACTGCCACTTGCGGCAACATGGATAGACCTAGAGAATATTACACTTAGTCAAGTAAGCCAAAGACAAACATTATACGACAGCTCTTATATGTGGAATCTAAAAAATAACACAAATAATTCTACATACAAAATAGAAACAGACTCAGACACAGAAAACAAATTTACTAAAAGGGAAAGGAGGAGGGTGATAAATTAGGAGTATGAGATTAAGAGATACAATTTACTACACATAAAATAGATAAGCAACAACAGTTTACTGCTGGTTATCGTCTAATAACCTATAACAGAAAATTATCTTGAAAAAAGTAATTGAATCATTTTGCTGTACATCTGAAACTAACAATACTGTAAATTATGTTCAATTAAAAAAAAAACGGTATTGCATATTTGAAAGCTGCTGAGAGAGGGAATCTTAAAAGTCCTTACCACAAGAAATGAAATTTTCTGTAACTATGTATGGCAACAGATGCCAACTAGACTACTGTGGTAGTCATTTTGCAACGTACACAAATATAGAATCATAATGTTGTACATCTGAAACTGATATAATGCCATGTACCAATTACACAAAAAAAGGATGTTAATAGCAGCCACATTCATAACAGCCAAAAACTAATAACAATCCAGGTGTCCATGAGCAGGAGAAAGGATAAACAGAAGTATTTTCATATAAAGGAATGCCATACAGAAATAGAAAGGAACAAATTGATGCTACAAACACCGATTAATTTCAAAAAACAAAAGAAAACAAAGAGCAAAAAACCCCCCAATATACTAAAAAGTACATTCTGCATGATTCTATTACTATGAAATCCGGGGACAGTAAATGGGATGATGGAAGAGCATGGGAGAGAAGAGGAACTGAAAAGGGGCAGGAGAACTGCCTAGGGTAATGAAAACGTCCCTTACCTCGTCTGAGTTGGTAGCTGTATAGGTATACACAATTGTCAAGTCTCAACACTTAAAAACTGTGCATTTTATGTTAATTATGCCTTTAAAAAAAGACCTTTAGTGAAGGTTAGTGAAAAATTTTAAACGCCTCAGAGAAAAAGATTATCTACAAATAAATGACAAACTGACAGTAAAATTCCCAATAGCAATGGAAGCCAGAGATACTGGAATAATACCTGTAAAGTGCTAAGAGGAAATTTTGGAATGTATCCTGCCAAACTCCCTGGAGTATGGACAAAATAAAAGTGCTTTCACATAAACAAAAACTTTAGGAGGTTTTTACCTACCCTGAAGAATTTGCTCAGGAAAAAAAAAATCCTGAAAGGAAAGATAAGCAAAAGAAACGATAAGAAAACAATTATTTTGTAAACACTGCTTATAAAAATCATGTCCAATTTAAGCAGTTGAGAAAAGAACAAAACTAAAATTCTAAACAACATGTAAGTCAAGGGTTCTAAAGATGAAAGGATTCACTTCAGATGTTAAATGCAGTGCGCGCAATAAAATTTCATGAAACGCTACTAAAAGGTTAGTATATATAAGTTTCCAAACCAGAAAGGCAGAAAAATCAAAGACTCCTTAAAAAACAAAACAGCAACTAAACCACCAATGGATCACTCAAGAAACCAAAGAAATTTAAAAAACAAAAACTTGGTGACAAATGAAAACAAAAATGCAATGATCCAAAATCTATGGGACAGAGCAAAAGCAGTTCTAAGAATGACATTTATAATGACACAAGCCTACCTAAGGAAACAAGAAAAATCTCAAAACAACCTAACCTTACACCTAAAGGAACTAGAAAAACAAAACCAAAATTAGTAGGGGGAGAGAAATCATAAAGATTAGCACAGAAATAAATGAAATAGAAACAAAAAAATAGAAAAGATGAAAACTGGAGCTGGTTCTTTAAAAAAATAAACAAACTGATAAACCTTTAGACAAGACTCGTCAAGTGAAAAAGAAGGCCCAAATCAATAAACTCAGGAATGAAAAAGGAGGAGTTCCCATTGTGGTGCAGCAGAAATGAATCCGATTAGGAACCATGAGGTTGTGGATTCGATCCCTGGCCTTCCTCAGTGGGTTAAGGATCCGGCGTTGCCAGGAGCTGTGGTGTAGGTCGCAGACGTGGCTCAGATCTGGCATTGCTGTGGCATAGGCTGGCGGCTACAGCTCCGATTAGATCCTTAGCCTGGGAACCTCCATATGCCGAGGGTATGGCCCTAAAAAGACAAAAAAAAAAAAAAAAAAATGAAAAAGGAAAAGTTAGAACTGACACTACAGAAATACGAAGTGTCAATACTACAATTAAACACCAATACAATGGACAACCTAGAAGAAATGGACAAATTCATAGAAATGCACAATCTCCCAAGACTGAATCAGAAAGAAATAGAAAACACAAGCAAACCAATTACCAGTAATGAAACTCAATCTGTAATTTTTAAATTTCCAAACAAAAGTCCAGGACCAGAGGGCTTCACATGTGAATTCTACCAAACATTTAGAGAAGAGTTAAATCCCATCCACCTCAAACTATTCCCGAAAACTGCAGAAAAAAAAAAGAACATTTCCTAACCCAATTCTATGAGGCCAGCAACACACTGATACCAAAACCAGACAAAAATACTGATATGGATGGAGTAGGATAGTTGTAGAAGTCCCAGTAGGAGACCACAGATAGGGAGGGAAACCTAAGGAACATCGGGAGACCACTGTAACCTAATAACGGATCGAGAAAGCCATCAGAACAAAAAGCCCAAGGTAATGCCTCAGGTCAGTGAGTGAAAGATAAAACGAGGCCTGCACCCAAGTTCAGCAAGACAATGACCCTTAGGACCAAAGGCAGGAGTTTAAGGGAAAGATGACATTCCCAAGTAGGACACCCTCATTTCACAGAAACCTGAGATGATTCAAGTATTTTAGCAGGTGTAACCACCCTTCTGCTGATTCGAGTGAGCATCATGACAGTCCTAGTTTGACCTCATAGGGTCAAATACTCCCTTACCAGACACAACGGCGGAGATGATGACGTAAACCTGAGGTTTACTCTAAGAAGGAGGAAGAGGTGGTCTTTTCCCACTCCCCACTTCCCTTGGATTATAAAACTGTAGCCCACCTAATCCTTGGGAGAAGAGCCTCCTTGCCTGCCTGCTTGCATCTCTCACAAGCATCTTACCTTAATAAATCTACATCTTGGAGTTCCCTTCGTGGCTCAGTGGTTAACGAATCTGACTAAGAACCATGAGGTTGTGGGTTCAATCCCTGGCCTTGCTCAGTGGGTTAAGGATCCGGCGTTGCCGTGAGCTGTGGTGTAGGTTGCAGACGCAGCTCGGATCCCGCGTTGCTGTGGCTGTTGCGAAGGCCGGCAGCTACAGCTCCTGTTAGACCCCTAGCCGGGGAACCTCCATATGCCCCGGGTGCAGCTCTGCATTAAAATAAATAAATAAATAAAGGCAAAAAAAATAAATCTACATCTTGCCTATCACTTTGTCACTGAATTCCTTCTGCCCAGAGGCACAAAGAACCTGAACCTCAGAAGTCCAGACACCAGGGGAGTGATCTAATTTAAAAACTGTGGGTTTAAGTCCCAATTTGGGTTCTGGCTAGGTTCAAGTCTTAAGTGTTGTCAGTTTCAATATTACACACAAAAAGAAAATTACAGACCAACATCACTGATGAACATAAATGCAAATATCCTCAACAAAATATTAGCAAACTGAGTTCAACAATACATTACAAATTGAAGAATAAAAACCGTAAGATTGGAGTTACCATTGCATCTCAGTGGGTTAAGAACCCGATTAGTATCCAGGAGGATGAGGGTTCAATCCCTGGCCTCGCCCGGTGGGTTAAGGATCTGGTGTTGCTACAAGCTTTGGCATAGGTTACAGATGTGGCTCAGATCTGGCATTGCTGTGGCTATGGCTGCAGCCAGCAGCTGCAGTTCCAATCTGATCGCTAGCCTGGGAACTTCCATATGCTGTGGGTGTGGCCCTAAAAAGAAGGAAAAAAAAAACAAAACAAAAAACAATCATATGATCACCTTAATAGATGTGGAAAAGGCTTTGGACAAAATTCAACACTTTTTTAGACAAAAAACTGTCAACAAAGTGCATAGAGAGGGAACATACCTCAGCATAATAAAAGTCATATATGACAGGCCCACTGCTAACATACTCAACAGTGAAAACTGAAATCACTTCCTCTAGGATCAGGAACAACTCAAGAATGTCCATTCTCACCATTTTTATTCAACAGAGTATTATTAGAAATCCTAGCCACAGCAATCAGACAAGAAAAAGAAACAAAAGCAATCCACACTGAAAAGGAAGAAATAAAACTGGCATTGTTTGTAGATGACATGATAGGATATAGAGAATATCCTAAAGATGCCACCAAAAACTTCTATAACTCATCAAAAAAAACTTGGAAAAGTTTCGGGTTACAAAACTATATAGAGAGCTCTCACTGTGGCGCAACAGGATTGGCAGCTTCTTGGGAGTCGCTGGGACACAGGTTCAATCCCTGGCCTGGCACAGTGGGTTAGGGATCCAGTGTTGCCACAGCTACGGCTTAGAACCCGACTGTGGCTCTTATGTGATCTCTGACCCGGGAGCTCCATATGCTGTGGGGTGGCCAAAAATGATCCCCCCTCTAAAAAAAGAAAAAAAAAATCATATACAGAAATCTGTTATATTTCTATACACTAGCAACCATCAGAAAGAGAAATTAAGAAAACAAACCCATTTACCATCACATCAGAAAGAATAAAACACCTAGGAATAAATCTAACAAAAGAGGTAAAAGACCTGCCCATGGAAAACTGAAAATGAAACAAATGGAAGATAACACAAATCCATGGTAAGATATACCATGCTGATGCACTGCCATATTTTTAATACTGTTAAAATGATCGTCCAACCCAAGGCAATCTACAGATTCAATGCAATCCTATCAAAATTTTCACAGAACTAGAACAAATAATTCTAAAATGTGTATGGAAACAAAAGACCCTGAAAAGTCAAAACGATCTTTTTTTTTCCTGCTTTTTTGCTTTTGAGGGCCGAAGGTGCAGCATATGGAAGTTTCCAGGCTTCAGCTGCCAGCCTACACCACAGCCACAGCAACAAAGGATGCAAGCTGCATCTGCAACCTATACCACAGCTCATAGCAATGCCCAATCCTTAACCCACTGAGTGAGGCCAGGGAGTGAACCTATATCCTCATGGATACCAGTCAGGTTTCATTTCCACTGAGCCACAAGAGGAACTCTAAAACAATCTTAAGAAAGAAGAACAGAGCTGGAGAAATCATGCTCTGACTTCAGACTATGCTACAAAGCTACAGTCATCAAAATAGCATGGTACTGGCATAAAACAGACACACAGACCGATAGGATAGGACAGGACAGGACAGGACAGGAGAGCCCAGAATTAAACCCACACTCATATGGGCTACTAATCTATGACAAAGAAGGCAAGGATATACAATGGGGGAAAGACTGCTTCTTCAATAAAAGGTGTTCAAGGAGTTCCCGTTGTGGCACAGTGGTTAATGAACCCGACTAGGAACCATGAGGTTGAGGGTTCGTTCCCTGGCATCGCTCAGTGGGATAACGATCCGGCGTTGCCTTGAGCTGTGGTGTAGGTTGCAGACGCACCTCAGATCCCACACTGCTGTAGCTCTGGCGCAGGATGGCAGCTACAGCTCCGATTAGACCCCTAGCCTGGGAACCTCCACATGCCGCCGGTGCAGCCCTAAAACAACAAAAGACAAAAAACAAATAAATAAATAAAGTTAAAAAAAAAAATAGATTGCAGACGTGGCTTGGATCTCGCGTTGCTGTGGCTGTTGCGAAGGCCGGCTGCTACAGCTCCTGTTAGACCCCTAGCCTGAGAACCTCCATATGCCACGGGTGTGGCCATAAAAGGACAAAAAGACAAAATATAAAAAAATAAAAGGCATTGGGAAAATTGGACAGCTGTATGCAAAAGAATCAAAACTGGACTTCTCTCTTACCAATGCACAAAAATAAATTCAAAATGTATTAAACATTTATACGTAAGATCTGAAACCATAAAATTTCTAGAAGAAAATACAGGCAGTAAGCTCTTTGACATCAATCAAGCAAAAAAAAACTTCTTTTTTTGTCTTTTAGGGCCACACCACTTGCGACATATGGAAGTTCCCAGGCTAGGGTCGAATCAGAGCTGCAGCTGCCAGCCTACGCCAGTCACAGCAGTGCCAGATCCAAGCCGAGTCTGAAACCTCCACCACAGCTCCCGGCAATGCCAGATCCCCAATCCACTGAGCTGGGCCAGGGATTGAACCCACAACCTAATGGATACTAGTCAGACTCATTAACACTGAGCCACAACAGGAACTCCAAACAACTCAATTATTATTGGTAGTAATTATGACTAGTGAGTGGCTTGGGATCAGTAAGATCTAATCAGTAACTATTACTAAGTTCCAGTAACAGGTCTAAAGTGCTTTACATGTGTCATACACCACACAGTCCTATGAGATAAGAACTGTTTTACTTTATGTCTGAATCTCCTTAAACAATGGCCATTATCTGAGCTCCTATCTGAGACTGAAGCCCCACTTAGCCACTTCGTTGCTAGGTGATGATGAACCCAGCTTTGTGCACCCGCTGGAAAAACGGAGAGCTTGGGCTTCTCTGAGGGTCAGGAAAGGCCCATGTTAAATACCTGGTACACACAATAACAGTAAGTAATAGCAATTACTCTCTTTGGTCTCCCTGTTAGACCGAAGCCCTTGAGGCCTCTGTATCTTCACTGTCTGGAACATTCTGGGTGCTTCATAAAAGCTGAATAAGTTAATATGCACAAAGTAACAAGTCGGATGGCCAACTAATGGAAAGTCTGGCAGGGAGTGGTGCTACTCTTTCCTTCTGTTTCTCAGCAGTCCAGGCTGACTGTCCAGTCCGACAAGCATGAGGACCAATCCCGTGGCACAGCAGCGCACAGCTCTGAGCCTCAGTGTGCGGTCCTCGGCGTATCGGCACTCTGCCCTCTGAGGGTACAGACTGTCCCTATGGGTAGGCTGCTTCAAACACCACGAGGTACAGTACTTCGAGCTGGTAACACTGGGTGAACACACTCTCCCTCAGAACCGGCTGCATCACCGTCCAGTAACCTGGGTCCAGCCAACGCCTGACCTATGTCCCTCTCCTAATTCTCCAAGAAGGAATTTAGATTCTAACCAAATGCTACCAAACCTTCTCTGTCTACACTAGAAACTGGACTTGTGTAGTCAGTTTCTTTCTAATTGAAAATTTCAGAAGTTCCCAGGTAGCTTAGTAAGTTAAGGATCTGGTGTTGTCACTGATGTGGCGCAGTTTGATCCCTGGCCTGGGAATTTCCACGTGCCAAGGGCAAAGCCAAAAATAAAAGAAAAAACACATCCTATTTTCTCTCTTTCTTCCTGACCCACAGATATCTTGGCCTTAGAATCAGTCTTCTTAAGAGAAAACACTATCAATGCTTTCCTTCCATGTTGTACATTTAGCAAACTCATCATTTAACATCAATGTAATATCACCATGTATAATACTTAAACCAAAACAAAGAGGGACAAAACATCTCAAACACCAATTAATTTCCCAGTGAAATGTCTTGTACTCAGGTTCCCCCTATTTCTTTTAACACTGTTCTAACCAGAACTGTCACGAAGCTCATTGATCAGAATGGGCACGACTACTGGTTTCACCACCATTCTTCAAGCTATTCATAACGAACGAAAGCCCTCCAGCAAGTCAGACCAGTGGCGGTACACCACCACCAGGAGCACTACAAAGGGCACCACCCGCGACAGCGTTCCCCACAGCATCACCACGTCTCCAGACCCAGTGAAAACTTCAACTGCTGAACCACTAGCTGAACATATCTTTAAAATTATATCCACATTATTAGTTTACCTATAGAGCTGCACAGGAAAATGAGAACATGGAATTACTTCCAGAAGTTTGGCAGAGCAGGATATTAGAGGTACAGAAAAACCAGGCACCAAAAATGTACCATAAATTAGAAGTGTACCATAATTAGTTTAGGCTCTTTGAAGGGCAGTTTGGCAATGTTTATCAAAACCTCTAGAAATTTATCTTAAAAATAATCATAAAGCTAAGCAAAAATTCATCTACAAAACTGTTCGGCAAGTGCTGCTGAAAATGACAATAAATTGTAACAACTCAAATGTCCAACAAGAGACTTCAAAAGTTTGGTACAAGGAGTTCCTGCTGTGGTGCAGCAGATTAAGGGCCTGACATTGCCACAGCTGTGGTGTAGGTCAAAGCTGTGGCTCTGATTCGATCCTTGGCCTGGGAATTCCATATGCTGTGAGGTCAGCCATCAAAAAAAAAAAAAGTTTATATACTACACAGTGGAAACTATGCACACATTAAAAGAAGCTGTGTTTTTGTTTATTTTGTCTTTTTAGGGCTGCGCTTGAGGCATATGCAAGTTCCCAGGCTAGGGCTCAAATCAGAGCTACAGCTGCCTGCCTACACCACACCACAGCAAAGCCAGATCCAAGCCGTGTCTCCGACCTACACCACAGCTCACGGCAACACAAGATCCTTAACCCACTGAGTAAGGCCAGAGATAAAACCTGCAACCTCATGGTCACTAGTCAGATTCACTTCCACTGTGCCACAACAGAACTCCCGGATGTCCTCAGTTTCTAAATACTAAGTCACAGAAAAGGCACATCTCTTTTTTTCCTCATTTAAAACAGATTGTAAAGCTAATTTTATTATACAAGATATGAAGAGAGGGAGTTCCCTTGTGGAGCAGTAGGTTAAGGATCCGGCACTGACACTGCAGCACCTTGAGTGGCCAAAAAAAGTAACCTATGCAAAAATATCTGTTCAAATTTTCATATTAGGAAATCACAAATTTAAACAAATATCACTTACACTGCACATCAAATTCACAGAACTAAAATGTACTAAAAATAAGCACAACGTTAATAACATTTACCAGAACACTTGAACTTTGGTTCACATCCACAGAGAATCCACTAAGGTGAACTGGTTAAATAGATGGGCTCAAAAAGCATACTACCATGGGTTTACCACCTAAAAGGAAAGCTGGGAAAAGCTCCTTAGAAGGAAACCTTTATTTTCTCATCTGAAAAATTGATTACTCTTACTATGAAGGCTAGTGTTTGGAGTAAGACAACCAATAAAAGCCACCTGAAAATAAGTGAACATGACTTCTTTTGCGCTTCCTGGCTATGGCTCTCTTCTCCTTCATTCCAAGCCATTGATCTAGGCCCTAAGTGGCTTGTCCAAGCTGCAATAACATCCTCACCAAGCTTTCTGCCCCTCCCCTTGCATCCAAATGCAAATCTATTCCGTAAACCGCAGCAGGAAATGCCTGTCCTGTACTGTTTGGAAACTAGTACTACACATTACCTTGCAAGAACTCTCCAAAATTCATGCAACCTCTAAACTGACTCATAATTACTGCAAATACAAAGAGCTTCATAGAAGAGTTTGCCGAATGTACAGATGAGGAAACCACACTCTAGCAACATGGAGTGTCTTCCCAAGGAGACACAATTTCAAAGTCAGGTCTTTGACGCAGGCTCCCCATTTCAGCCCAGAGTTCTCTCAACCACACTTGGCCACATTCAGCCCAGACCTTTCCTGTTTAAGAAAAGAGCGTGATTCCTTGTCCTGGTGTTCTGACATGTCAAAGGAATTTCTGGTAAAACCAGCTGATTTTTGTGGTTGTTGTTATTAATATTATGTTATCTGCCACCAGAATAAGCAAAATAAAAACAGAAAATTTATGGGCTGTGAAGATTCTGGTACCTAGCTATTTATAAATACTGACGAGAGAAGATCCATGATTTGATAGTAGAGATCTCATAACTTTCTATCAACAAACCTACTTGTTCAGTGGCTAAGCTCTGTAATTTATCCAAATATTCATTGAGACCCTATGTAAAGCACTTTTTTTAAAGGTCAAATAAAAGCCCAATAAGGCAACAGAAACATGGGCAAAGAAGATATTTCCCAGAAAAAGTGGCTTCCCTGAAGAATTTCAAATAATTGATGCAAATACTCACTTTCTCCAGGAGGTGGTGCTAGATTCCCCACCACTTGACTCCAAAGACCAGAGCATGAAAGAGGGTGGGAGTAATTTTAAGGGGGAGCTATCTGGTAAGCATCATCTTGGCTAGGTAATCAAGGTTTTAAGGCCGCATGTTTCATCACATGATTCTAGCATGTGCACCATCACCAGCACTGCTCCAGTAGGATGAGACATGAAGGGCACTTCACCTCTGCACATTCTTTCCCAAATCCACAACCCCAGACTAATCATAAGAAAAAGGTCAGTAAATTCAGAGATATCCTATAAAATACCCGATTAAAACTTTGCAAAATTCTGGAGTTCCCATCGTGGCTCAGTGGTTAACGAATCCGACTAGGAACCACGAGGTTGCGGGTTCGATCCCTGGCCTTGCTCAGTGGGTTAAGGATCCGGCATTGCCGTGAGCTGTGGTGTGGGCTGCAGACGCAGCTCGGATCCTGAGTTGCTGTGGCTGTGGTGTAGGCCAGCGGCTACAGCTCCAGTTAGACTCCTAGCCTGGGAACCTCCATATGCCACAAGTGTGGCCCTGGAAATGGCAAAGAGACAAAAAAAAAAAAAAAAAAAAAAAAAAAAAGCATAACAAATACCCACGAATGATACCACACTAGATGCTTACCTGCTAAGGCCTTGCCTGCTTGTTTCTCAGCTTATGCCCTGAACTGCTCCTTCAAGTTCAGCGTCAGGGCTCTTTTCTCATCCTGCAGAGTGGAATCCTTCTCAACTCTATTAGCCATCTCCAGTATTTCAGAACAACATCCTTAAATTGCCATTGATTTTCCCCCTAGTCTCAATACTATCTATTCACTGCCTTACGTAAAGGAGGACTTCCTACACACCCAATCTCTCCCTCCCTCTCATCACCTACACTGTGCTTAACATGTTTTGACTGAACAAATACCTTCACGCTCATGGCTATGCAAATCCTATGCATAGCTGAATCATGCTGCATGCTATTATTACAGGTCCATTTTTGAAGAATTTGTTTTAAATGGAACTAATTAATGACCATTTCTGCTGTTTATACTTCTCACACAGCCCCCACCCCCACCCGCCACCCGCAACCTTGCTTCCACCAGAGGAGTTATTCTACCAGTTGTTTATTCTCTGAAACCACCGCCTTTGGCGCCCCATCGCCCTCACCGATCTGGCTGGCTGATTTCTCTGTGCCATCACTTTAGAAATCCCTTCACCTCACCCCCTTGTGGAATTCCCCATTTCCTGGATCCCATGCCTGAGCCAAGCTTTCAGGAAGATTAAGCGAATGGGTAAATATACTGAGAATAATGAGAACCAGGACTCTCACTGTGAAAGAGGGGAGTTACAAAAAAGGAAAGGAAAAAGGCCAAAATGAATCCTACAGTGCTGGGTCAAAAACAGTGGCATTTGGTATGAATTCATAGTTTCTAATATAAACTAGTGCACAGAGACAGAAACAGATACTACGGATGTGTAGCACACACACAGCTCCACCTCCCAGCTCTGTCCACGCAGAGGCCTAGAAGCCATGGCGGCACTGGGCAGACCTAGTACCAGACTTGGTTTCTACAATACCATTTCCTTCACTAAAAAGAAATCAGTGCTCCCTGAAGGAAGATTTGACTCCAGCATGGGGCAGAGAAAATATAAGACGAACCTGGAATATTTTGGTATTTCAAGCAAAGAAGTATTTAAAGAACGACAGAGATTTGTCAAAAGGACACAGGAACCCACTCCAAGGGGCTCCCACTGGTCAAATCTGGAATAATTTGAGCATCAAATAATGATAGTTATGAATTGTAACTTTAAATAAAACGGAAAACCATGAGTCCACACTGGTTGCAAATAAGGGAATAAATGGCAGAGAATTAGAAACCACAAACTATTTTCTCACAAAATATTTATTATAGGCGTTTCCATCATGGTTCAGTGGAAATGAATCTGACTAGGATCCATGAAGATGTAGGTTCGATTCCTGGCTTTGTTCAGTGGGTTGGGAATCCAGCATTGCCATGAGTTGTGGTGCTGGTCAGGGACGCGGCTCGGATCCCACATTGCTATGGCTGTGGTGTTAGCCAGCACTTACAGCTCTGATTCGGCCCCTAGCCTGGGAACTGCCATATGCCGCAGGTATGGCCCTAAAAAACAAAAACAACCTTATATATTAGTAAGTACAAAAAGATGTCTTGGAGTGCCCTGGTGGCCTAGTAGTTAAGGACTTGGCCTTGTCACTGCTATGGCTCCAGTTATTACTGTGGTGCAGGTTCGATCCCTGGCCCAGGAACTACTGCATGCTGTGGGTGCAGCCAAAAAACATTAACACTTCTTAAATAATTTTACAGTGGAAAATCCTGGCAGACAGCAGCTAAAATCAAGAGATAAAGGTCAGTGCAGCCAGTAACAGGTGTATTCCTTGGGCGGTGTGCTAAGGAAAGCACAGTGCTCTTCTGAGCTATCCAGACCCAAAACAAAAAACTGGTATCTGAGTCTGAGCTAACATAGGAAAAACTCAATTTGCTGTATGTTCTTCAAAGTAACTACCTGTTCTCTTCAAAATTATCAAGGTCATGAGAGACAAGGAAAGACCAAGGAACAATCAGATAGAAGAAGGCTAAAAAGAAATGACAACTAAATACAACACACAATCCAAGACTGCCTTCCAGACCCTTAAAGTACATTATTGAGACAAATGGTGAAATTTATTTATTTATTTATTTATTTTTGGTCTTTTTGCCTTATCTAGGGCCACACCCGCCGCATATGGAGGTTCCCAGGCTAGGGGACTAACAGGAGATGTAGCCGCCGGCCTACACCACAGCCACAGCAACGCGGGATCCGAGCCGCGTCTGCAACCTATACCACAGCTCACGGCAACGCCAGATCCTTAACCCACTGAGCAAGGCCAGGGATCAAACCCGCAACCTCATGGTTCCTAGTCGGATTCGTTAACCACTGAGCCACAACGGGAACTCCTCAAAAAAGAATCTTCTCATCTGCTACTGGGATGCAAGAATTCTGGGATGTTCTGGGTTCTTACCGCTTAATATGCAAACTTTCACTTCACCTATGCACTTACCATCCTTCGGCCCTCATATCTGGTGTCCGTTTAGTTCAAACTTTATTTACTAAAGAGTAAACTCCACCTCTACTGGGATAGGGAAGTGAAGCCAGACTCTAGAGGACTTCCTACAGACTTCCGGTCAGCCCTGCAGTCCTGAGCCCCACCCACCACCCTAGGCCTCTGGAGACCCCAGGTACCTCTACTCCCCAAGCCTCCTGGAGGCTTTGCAGCAGCAACCTGCTTGCTTCCCACCAGCAGTACCACCTCTCCCTCTGGTTCAGCTTTCTAAATTCTGCCAAGGTAACTACTCTATATTAACCTATTTTTCAGTTTCCAAAATATCAGTGACATCTCCAGACTGTCCTACTGTTTACAGAATCCCATTCCTAAAGGCATCAAACTCAGTATTTTCACTTCCCTTCCTTTCCGTCAGCCCAATCTATATACATATCCACTCAAATCTAATCTCTTCCATTTCTAATGTTTAGTTCAGCCTTCGCTACCACGTTTAGAATACTATAAAATCTTTAAATGACCTTCCCAGCAACTCTCCTGTACTCCAATCCCTCCTATAATGCCTCAGAATACTTCCCTGCTCATATTATGCCAACACATACAAGCTGCTCGGGGAATTTTACCATCAGCATTATCATTAAATAATCATTCCAAGAACTTCATAAGGATTATCTCTTAATCCTCATATCAACCCTGTAAGATAAATATTATCCTCACTTAACAAAGAAAGTAATTCACGGAGTCCTGGTCATGGCGCAGTGGAAATGAATCTGACTAGGAACCATGAGGTTGTGGGTTCGATCCCTGGCCTTGCTCAATGGGTTAAGGATCGTGCATTGCTGTGGCTGTAGTGTAGGCCAGCAGCTGTAGCTCTGATTAGACCGCTAGCCTGGGAACCTTCATATACTGTGAGTGCGGCCCTAAAAAGTAAAAAAAAAAAAAAAAAAAAGACTTAACAAAGGAAGTAATTCAACAATCACCCATGGAATTGAACTGTCCCTCATTTTCCTCTTGTCAAATAATCTCAGTAATCTTACCCAAGCTCTAAAGTTGTATTTTCTAAAATTCAAATTAAGAAACTACATATAATTTACAATACAGATTTTTCAGACACTTGTTAATAGTGGCATTTAACAAAGGAGTTCATTTCTTCCAGCTGACTTTTCCTATTCCTACTTATTCCTTCTGTTAGATCATGAAGCTAAAAGGACAGACACTAAGCCAAGATACAGTTGGGGCTGGAGTGGAGGAAAGGGGTAAGCACTAAACACACCCAAAAGGAATGGAGTTGCCAGTTACATCAATCCCTCCGGTTAAGTCCCCTCATCCCCAAGTGCTGGACCTTATCATCCCACCACAAGGGAGGCTTGCCCAAACGTTCCCAACATGAAATCCAGAAGTACAAGGTTCCCTTCACAGATATTCAGATGCAACGCTGCTCCCATCGTCAATGTGACCTCTCTACAAAGAGAAGTCTGAGTCACAAGTAAACAAGTTCAAAGCTAATAAATGCGAGTACAACCACCTTTGTAAAACCAGCCCTCGTACTGTGTTTGACGCACTACCCAAGCCCCACAGGAACTATACTAGATACAAATAAAGCAGGGGCCCTGCTTCCTGGGAACAGACCAGTTACTAGAAATGTTACATACAAAAAATATTAAATTTCACACAGTTAATTTTCCTTTTTTTTTTTTTTAATGGCTGTACCCTGGAAGTTACCAGGCTAGGGATCAAAGCTGTCCCTCCAGGTGACCTAAGCCACTGCAGTCAGGTTCTTAACCCATTGCGCAACAGCGGGAACTCAATTTTTCTAAACCTTGGTAAAGGCCTCTGTAGCTGTAGAATGGAGTTAATAGTAACTGCTTTCTGGAGTTCCCGTCATGGTTCAGTGGTTAATGAATCCGACTAAGAACCATGAGGTTGCGGGTCCGATCCCTGGCCTTGCTCAGTGGGTTAAGGATCCGGCGTTGCTGCGAGCTGTGGTGTAGGTTGCAGATGCCGCTCGGATCCTGCGTTGCTGTGGCTGTGGCGAAGGTCGGCAGCTACAGCTTCTGTTAGACCCCTAGCCTGGGAACCTCCACATGACACGGGTGTGGCCCTAGATAAGGCAAAAAAAAATAGTAACTGCTTTCTAAGTTGTCCTGTAATGCGCTGGTCACAGTGACTGGAATACAAAATGCACAAATATAATATCTGTTATTACTAAATAACTACGAACGGAATTCTTTAAATTATCATCAGACAAGGAGCTAGTAAGCATGGTGGCCTCTGGGGAACTGTGAGACCAATTACATTTCACTTTACACCTTTTTCAAAGTTAGTGGTTTTATACCAATGACACATTACCTATCAAAAATTTTTAATTAAAAAAATGAAAATTTCAGGAGTTCTCATTGTGGCGCAGCAGAAATAAACCCAACTAGTAACCATGAGGATGCGGGTTCAATTCCTGGCCCCACTCAGTGGTTCAAGGATTCGGCTTTGTCGTGAGTTGCGATGTAGGTTGCAGATGCAGTTCAGATCCGGTGTTGCTGTGGCTATGGTGTAGGCTGGCAGCTGCAGCTCTGATTTGACCCCTAGCCTGGAACTTCCATATGCCACAGGTGTGGCCCTAAAAAGCAAAAAAAAAAAAAAAAAGAAAGAAAGAAAGAAAGAAAGAAAAAAAATTCAACCAAAATAAGAGACAGGTATCCTGATTTCTATAAGGCCTCCTTCTGCCAAGTCTCTAAGAGTCAGGTGAACTACCTAAAAGGTCTGTCATCCTTCTGGAATTTCACAGGTATTCTAGGACGGGTCAGGTGTCCACATCTAGTCCCTACATGTCTGAATACTGGCCTTTGAAAGCTAAAAGGCCAAGCTTATAGCACACAATCAGTTACCTCAACTTACTCTCTTCAATTTCAAATATTCAATTAACTAAAAACATGACCAGTACTTTCCACTATAAAAGGTTTATACAATCTCACACTTCTAATTACAAGCTATTCTGATTAGTTACCTCCTCCCACAGAAGGTAAAACATCCGAACACTTTCTAATGGGGAAATTCTACTACATTCCAAGCTAGATCTGCCTAGCAACAAGTTATAAACTTATGTCATCCTACGTACGTTCCCATGGATACAGTCATGAACGGTACAGCAGCAGCTGTACAAATCAACAAAAGAATCCCAAGAGAGTTATATTTAACACTTGGATAGACAACAACACTATAAAGGTAGGAATGATATCTGGTACCCTTCCCCAAACTCATCTCTCCATTATCTACAAAGTCCCAAATAGCCTTCTATTAGAATTTCTACCCCCCACCCAGTGCTTCTGAAAACAACTCCAGTAAGAATTCAATAACAGGAGTTCCCGTCGTGGCACAGCGAAAATGAATCAGACTAGGAACCATGAGGTTGCAGGTTTGATCCGTGGCCTTGCTCAGTGGGTTAAGGATCCAGCATTACCGTGAGCTGTGGGGTAGGTCGCAGACGCGGCTCGGATCCCATGTTGCTGTGGCTGTGGCGAAGGCCGGCAGCTACAGCTCCCATTAGACCCCCTAGCCTGGGAACCTCCATATGCCGCGGGTGTGGCCCCAGATAAGGCAAAAAGACACACACAAAAAAAAATTCAGTAACAAGCTCTACATCATAGTCGATAATGACCCTGGGCTATTGGTATACATGCTATTCCCAGAACTGGCACACCCTTCTATCTAATGTAGCAAATTTGTCAAATTCGCTTGGATACAAGGTGGAAATCCATTCTGAGCTTTAAATCTGTAATCTGGGAAAGTTAAATGTTTTTATTGGTTTTCTAAAATACTGACATTAGTGGGAGTTCTGTGGTGGCACAGGGGAAATGAATCCTACTAGTATCCATGAGGATGAGGGTTCAATCTCTGCCCACGCCCAGTGGGTTGGGGATCCGGCACTGCCATGTAGATCACACAGCTGTGGCTGTGGTGTAGGCCTGCAGCTGTAGCTCCGATTGAATCTCTAGCCTGGGAACTTTCATATGCCATGGGTGTGGTCCTAAAAAGCAAAAATAAAATACTGACATTTCAAGTAAAAGAAGTACATAATCCAAACTATAAACAAGAAAATTATTTTAAATATCAATATTGGAGTTCCCGTTGTGGCACAGCAGAAACATACCGACTAATAACCATGAGATTGCAGGTTCAATCCCTGGCCTCGCTCAGTGGATTAAGGATCTCAATTTGCCGTGAGCTGTGGTGTAGGTCGCAGACACGGCTCGGATCCTGCGTTGCTGTGGCTGTGGTGTAGGCCGGCAGCTACAGCTCCAACTGGATCCCTAGCCTGGGAGCCTCCATATGCCTCGGGTGCGGTCCTTAAAAGAAAAAAAAAAGTGAATATTTATTTCCAGTGTTTAAACACAGTAAGAGCTAATTTTAAAACTAAATTTAGGAGTTCCCATCATGGCTCAGTGGTTAACGAATCCGACTAGGAACGATGAGGTTGTGGGTTTGATCCCTGGCATCACTCAGTGGGTTAAGGATCCGGTGTTGCCATGAGCTGTGGTGTAGGCCGCAGACGCAGCTCGGATCCCGCGTTGCTGTAGCTGTGGCGTCAGCAGGCGGCTACAGCTCCGATTAGACCCCTAGCCTGGGAACCTCCATATGCCATGGGTGCAGCCCTGGAAAAGACAAAAAAAAAAAAAAAAAGACTAAATACACTACACAAGCTACAACTGGAAAAAATAATGTTCCCTCATAGCAAAGTTATTTGAACAAGGTAAGTTTTCCTAAACTGTAAAACTTCTAACAGCACAGAAAAGGGAAATACTTTTCTTTAAACCGTCTTAATCACAGTCCGACAAAGACTAAAGATTAACAGTCCTAGAGGTTATAAATAAAATGACACATCTGTCTACATATAAAGTTTAAAACTCTTTAAGAGCTAAACTATCCATACCTCATCAAAAGGCTAGTTCTTTTAATATACAAAGAGTTCTGATAAACCAGTAAGAAAGCACAGGTCACAAAGAGAACATGAAAAGAATAAACAAATGGTCCACGAGTCTATCAACAGATGCTTAGGTCACTAGTTAAAAGGACCGATAATTACTATTACAGACACTTTCAAAATTTGCAGGGAATGGAAAACAGCCTTTGTAGAAGGCAATTTGGTAGTTTATATTTAAATTTTGATCCGATTGTTCCACTTCCAGTAATCTACTGGACAGAAAAGTTAACTCAATTGAGCAGAGACTATACATAGAAAGACAATCAGAATTTGATAGAGATTAGAAACAAGAAAATGTCTATCAATAAGGTCAAATTACGGTTAAATAAATGTATAGAAACACTCTACACAATCATAAAGAAAAACAGCTGGCTTTATAGCTCATTTCTATATTCGTACATAAACAGTTGAATAAATATATATTGCTTCAATATTTTTCTATATAGGCGATTTCAGAAATTTATGTGCAGGTTCCCAGACTAGGGGTCAAATCAGAGTTGTAGCTGCTGGCCTACACCACAGCACACAGCATTGCTGGATCCGTAACCCACTGAGCAAGGTCAGGGATCGAACCCACATCCTCATGGATACTAGTCAGGTCCGTTAAGCACTGAGCTACAACAGGAACCCCATGGAGGAAATTTTTAAAGTTTGCATGAGAAAACCTAGGAGAAATGTGACAAGGCAGGAGGATTTAGAAATTAGAAACAACAGAAGCTGGAGTGCCCTGGTGGCTCAGTGGGTTAAGGATCTGGTATTGACACTGCATGGCACAGGTTTGATCCCTGGCCCAGGAACTTCCACATGCTGGAAGTGTGGCCACAAAAAAAAGGAAAAAGAAAAAGAAACACATGCCAAAAAACCCCCACAGATTTGACTGAAAAAAAAACCTGTAGCTAAATATTTAAAAGACAAGCAATCTGAGAACACATATTTGCAAAAGATGACTAAACATTAATATCACAAACTGATGAGAAAACTATAAGAGCCAAGGAGTTCTTTTATATTCGTTCAGCGGAAACAAATCCGATTAGGAACCATGAGGTGGCAGGTTTGACCTCTGGCCTTGTTCAGTGGGTTAAGGATCCGACATTGCCATGAGCTGTGGTGTAGGTCACAGACACGGCTCGGATCTGGCATTGCTGTGGCTGTGGTGTAGGCCGGCAACTGTAGCTCTGATTAGACCCCTAGCCTGCGAACCTCCATATGCCATGGGTGTGGTCCTAAAAAGCAAAAAAAGAAAACTATAAAAGCCCTATTCAATGAGAAAAAAACAAAGACAATTCACAAAAGAGTACACAGAAAATGTTCCACCTCTGGAAGCTGAAAACTTCTTCACGACACAAAGCAGTCTTCTGCTTAAGCTTAGCTATTTGTCTAGTGCAAGTAGGAATATATACAACAAAACAGACTGAAATATACTGCTGGTATGCACAAGTATACGCCTTCTGGGAAGCAAACTGGCAACATATCTAAAGACTTTTCAAAATGCTCATACATTTTGACCTACACCACAGCTCAGGGCAATCCACAGAAATAATCCAAAATACAGGGAACTGTTTTAAATATATGGAGATTTATCTCAAACTGCTTAAGAAAAAAAAAAATTTAAGCCCAAATACTGGCAACAACAAGGAGCGGTTTGTCTGGCAATATTCTATTCCACGGGGTATCGTACAATTATTAAAAAGTTTTGGAGTCCTCTTGCGGCACACCATGTCAAGGATCTGGGACTGTCGCTGCTGCAGGCTGGTCGCTGCCGTGGTACAGGCTCAATGCCTGGCTTGAGAACTGGAGCATGCCATGGGCAGAACTTGAGGACATCGTGGGCACAATCAAAAATAATTTTTTTTTTTTTTTTTGGTCTTTGTAGGGCTGCACCCGCAGCATATGGAGGTTCCCAGGCTAGGGGTCTAACCGGAGCTGTAGCCAATGGCCTTCGCCACAGCCACAGCAACGCGGGATCCGAGCCACATCTGCAACTTACACCACAGCTCAGGGAAACGCCAGATCCTTAACCCACTGAGCGAGGCCAGGGATCGAACCCACATCCTCCTGTATGCTAGTCAGGTTCATTAACTGCTGAGCCACGATGGGAACACCCAAAAAAATGTTTTGAAGACTATGTTCATAGAAAACTATTTACAGTAATATTAGGTACTGCTCTAAGCACTTTATATATTAATTCATTTAATAATAGTGTCAGGAAAACACTAATGGCATAAAACAGTGGTTCCTGGGGTTGATTTTTTTCTTTTAATTTGATTCGGAAATCACTGAGAATTTTATGAAAGCTATCAATCCTGACATTTTCCACACACACACAAAAAAGCACATTTTGCACACAACTTCAGAGGGTGTCTAGGTCCCAGACTGAAAAGTCTGGTGAGTTCAGTATGTTTACAACAGTATACGAAATAGGCATCTGAAAAACTATGAGGCAATACAGCCAAATGCAATAGTTTTTCCCTGGAGTTTGGATCTATGTATTTACTGGATGATACATAACTGGGAAGGATGGTTGTGTAAGTTCTCAAGATGTGGTGTGAGGAATGATCCATGAGAATTTTCTTTTTCTTTTTAGGGTTGCACCTGCATTCTCAGGCTAGGGGTCAAATGAGAGCTACAGCTGCTGGCCTACACCACAGCCACAGCAACGCCAAATCCGAGCTATGCCTGTGACCTACACGGCAGCTCATGGCAACACCAGATCCTTAACCCACTGAGCAAGACAAGGGATCAGACCCACATCCTCATGGATACTAGTCAGGTTCATTATCGCTGAACCACAGCAGGAACTCCAGAATTTTTTTTTTTTTTTGGTTGTCTTTTCTTTTTTGTCTTTCTAGGGCCACACCCGCGGCATATGGAATTTCCCAGGCTACAGGTCCAACTGGAGCTATAGCTGCTGGCCTACGCCACAGCGACAGCAATTCGGAATCCGAGCTGCGTATGCGACCTACACCACAGCTCACGGCAGTGCCGGATCCTTAATCCAAAGAGTGAGGCCAGGGATCGAACCTGCATCCTCACGGATGCTAGTCAGGTTCGTTAACCACTGAGCCACAACAGGAACTCCCCATGAGAATTTTTAAGTCAAACAAACCCGAGGTCAAATCCGAGCTCTGACAACCACTAACTACATAGCACTGGATAAGTTAGTCTCTCACGTGTAAAATATTAGCGTTCTTCATAAGACTGCTATGAATGTACATGCAAAAGGTGTTCTATAAATGATAATCCTCTCCAACATGATAACAATGATTTCCAAAATTAACATTATCTATGCTAAAGTCACCTTAAAAGTAAGCAAACTAGCTAGCGTTTTTCCTGAATCTCAGTATATATGAATCTGGGAGTTCCCTGGTGGCTCAGAGGGTTAAGAATCTGGCACTGTCACTGCAGCAGCTCGGGTCACTGCTATGGTGTGGGTTCAGTCCTTGGCCTGGGCTTCCACATGCCTTGGGAGTGGCCGAAAAGAAAAAATACAAATATATATATACACACACACACATATATATTTTTATATAATAAAAAATATATAAATACATACGTGAATGAGTCTATCATATAAATGTAAAGAAAGATCACTAGTCATCCTTTTCACCAATCTACCTTCCTCGCCTCCCTAGAAGTAGACAACAGACAAAAGCAATAAAGTTACCCTTCCTTACTACAAGCATAACTATGTTAGAGCTGCTGCACCATTAAAAATGTAGTAAGAGGGAGTTCCCGGCGTGGCTCAGTGGTTAACGAATCCGACTAGGAACCATGAGGTTGTGGGTTCGATCCCTGGCCTTGCTCAGTGGGTTAAGGATCCGGCGTTGCCGTGAGCTGTGGTGTAGGTCGCAGACGCGACTCGGATCCCGCGTGGCTGTGGCTGTGGCGAAGGCCGGCAGCTACAGCTCCTGTTAGACCCCTAGCCTGGGAACCTCCATATGCCGCAGGTGCGGCCCTAGATAAGGCAAAAAGACAAAAAAAAAATGTAGTAAGAGAAGTTCCCGTTGTGGCGCAGTGGAAACGAATCCAACTAGGAACCATGAGGTTGTGGGTTCGATCCCTGGTCTTGCTCAGTGGGTTAAGGATCCGGCATTGCCGTGAGCTGTGGTGTAGGTTGCACGTGTGGCTCAGATCTGGCATGGCTGTGGCGTAGGCCAGCAGCTATAGCTCTGATTAGACCCCTAGCCTGGGAACCTCCATATGCCATGAGTGTGGCCCTAAAAAGGAAAAAAATATATATATATACGAAACACGCTGTGGCAAAGTTGTCATAAATACACAGAATAGTTACTCGGTATACACCACCTGAAACCAGGGTAGCAGGAAGCCTCTGCCCCCAGTGGCAGGAAGCACACTGCTTCACTTGCCTAGAGTCACATTAGCAACTTGTTTAGTGAAAAAGAGATCTTCCAACTATGCATATCTGTAGAAACTCAGACTGGTTTGATTTTTCATCCTGTAGTCAGGGTTAATAAAGAGGCTACTATACCTCATTCAAGCCTAGAATTTTCACTGTCTCCCCGCTCACCAGCGGGGCCAAATACTAAACTGCCTCAGGCGGGCATCCCAAAGGAACGGCAGCCTTTCTCTGCGAATTTCAGAGAAAACAAAGTGGACCCTCGCCCTTCACTCCTGAAGCTTGATCACGTACAGGTGCACTTAGGGGTACTCGGGCATCAAGGTGTGAGACATTTTGGAGGCGCCTCCCACCAAAATGGGATCTTAAAGGTCGTGCCTCGAAGTCTACTTTCTATTAAGAAAAGTAGAATTTTTAATTTTAGAAATTTTTTTAGTCAACTTTTCAAGACTGCAAAACTTTTCAAGACTTTGCAACATTAGCATGAACCCAAAATGGAATTTATTCTACTGAGAAGTGTTTCCTCGAAGTCTCAAGTAACAAGGACATTAACTACCCCGTAAAGCCTCCTGGACCCCACCTGACCCGGCCATATACGGACTGTGAAAACCTTCACTCCAGCTTGTGCTCTGGCGACCTGCAGCAACTTTCTACAAGATTCAGATTTTAGATCTGGAAGAGACCTTCGAGAGCACCTGGGTGACTGCAGGACAGAGCTGTATCTCCTGAGAGGATCAGGTTCCAGGTTATCACGCAACATGAAAATGGCACACGGTAAGAACTAGTTTTGAAAAATACCTCCGAAAAGCTCCCCACTGGAGAACAAAACAAAGTTATCTCAGGAAGCTCAAAGCCAGTATTCCCTTCCACTATCAAAATAAGGAACTCCTGTACTCACTGAGCACCCAAATAAAGTCACTGGGCTGTTATTTAGAAATCATGTTCAATTTAAAACATGAGACTCACACTTCACACTGAGAGAATGATCAAATCACACGATCACAGCTTCACACTGAGAGAATCCCAAGAAAAGATTCACAGTGTTCCACGGTACTGTGATGATCATGCATCCAAGTTAGTCCTAGACAGTCCCAGTTTTTACCTGTCAACCTGGCAAAATTTTTAATATGACCCTGTTCACTCTCAAAAGTAGTCTGGACTAGGCTACTACCAATGAACCTGTCCCACACCTTGTACAGCAAATTCTCACAACACATCTGGACCGGACCGTGTGACTACTGTTAAGCAAGGAAACGTGGCAGAAGTAACCACATGGCAGTTCTGGACCCACACTTTAAAAGGACTAGCAATTTCTGATTCCTCCTTCTTAGAACGCTTGCTCTTGGGAGCCCTGAGCCACTACATAAGAAATCTGACTACATTTAAAAAAAAAGACACAATGAACTTCTCTGCAGAACAGATACTGACTCACAGACACTGAAAAACTTAGGGTTTCCAAATGAGACAGGTTGGGAGGTGGGAGATGCACTGGGGGTTTGGGATGGAAATGCTGTAAAATTTGGCTGTGAAGATCACTGTACAGCCATAAATGTCATAAAATTCACTGAGTAATAAAAGAAAGAAAAAAAAAGAAAGAAATCTGACTACACCACTGGAGATTCTGCCCATAGGCCCTGAGACTACAAGGAGAAGAAAACAGGTCTAGCTATTCCAGCATCTCGTGAAGTCACCAGATGACACCAGCCCCAGATACTCCTAGACAGCATACCTGGGAGTCTCCAAGTGAGCCCAGCAGAAACGCTCTCCAGCTTAGCAAAATCATTAAATAACAGCTGTTATCTTAGGCCATGAGATTTGATACCTTTTCCCGTGAGGGAGAGGGGACTCTTAAAAGTCTTCCCAGAATACCCCAGAGGTAGGTGGACCTGACTGATAACCTGAGCCAGGAAGGGCCGGATCTTTTGTGATGGCAGTCACCACTACCCTTCTCATCTCCTGGACAAGGATCTAGGAACCTAACAGCCAAACTGACTCTAGAAGACCTGGGAAGGCTAAAGCTGAGAAAGGCTTGAGGTTCAGGTATTTTTATACCAATCAGAGAGGATTTCTAAATTTGAGTGGTTGCGTTGCATGCCAAGCACTTTGAAATATTTTTCACCATCATGACTGAAAGGGGAGAGATAGCCTGCCCAAGATTTCTAAGTTCCTGCATGCCACAAACCAAGATGACATCTCTATACCTAGAAGGTGGCAGAGAGTGTACTAATTAATAGTCAAGAATACAGGATCTATATCAAGTTCCCCTAGGTTGGGTTCCGCTACTCACCTCAGGAAAATTAAGCGCTCTAAACCTCGGTTTCGTCATTTGTACAATGGTGATGATTCCACTTGTGCTGGTTCTTACACACACACACACACACACACACACACACACACACACACACTTCAGAATTACAGCAGCCCATCCACAGTCAGACTATCAAAGGCATATCTAGAAAAGACATAGGCATCTATAAGCCAATAAAGGTATTCACTGCTGAGAATTCCAGGCTACAACCTGTATTTTGTAAATATCTTGGGAAGAGTTTCTGGTTTCGTGTTTTTTTCGTGAGCTTTTTTTTTTTTTAACACACTGAAAGTCATTAGTGAGAGACAAATCTCACCAGGCACTATTCTAGAAGCCAGGGATATAAAAGGTACAAGACTCACCTTCTGGTTGGAGGAATCAGACGATAAAATAAGGAAGTATTTAATGAGAGCAAATGAGGGAAAAAAAGGCAAGGAAGCACCGGGGATGCAGCTAAAACTTTTAAACAGGCTGACCCGGAAAAGCTTCTGTGAGAATGTGCCATTTCAGTGCAGAAGGAAAGAAATAAGGCCATGAGCCATACGGATTAAGGGGAGGCAGGAGAGCAAGAATCAAAATGAGTACAGAGACCATGAGGCAGCAGCCTATCTGACAGCAGTCAGGAAACAGCCCGCAGGCATCTGTGACTGCGGTGGGAAAGGGGAGGACAGTGGGAGCCAAAGTCAGGTGACAGGGCCAGGTCCCGCAGGGACTTAGCAGGCCTCCTGATCCACATGTCATAGAAGAACAGGTTTTGTAACAGCTGATTCTACGTGTGAACTCGACCAGGCCAGAGGGTGCCCAGGTACTGGTCAAACCCTAGTCTGGGTCTGTAATGAAATTAACACTTGAACTGGCAGACCGAGTAAAGCAGGCCGCCCTTCATTGGGTGGGTGGCCCTCGTCCAGTCAGCTGAAGGCCTGCTGAACAAAAAGGCTGAGCAGGAGGGAACTCCTCCCCACCCTTTGGACTCAGACTAGAACTTCCACCATCTCTCCCGGGTCTGCAGCTCGCTGATGGCAGATCTCGGGACTTCTCTCTACTGATTCAGCCTCTCTGGAGACCCCTGCCTACCTAGGCTTCAACACAGAGTAATCTACAGGGCCTCCAGGGTAAACAAGTCACATAAGGTGAGGACTGCCAGCAAGCGGACCACGGGACTTAGCAGCACGGACGTCACTAGCAATGTTATGAGCCATTTAGAGGATCAGGGCCTAACGGGAAAGCGTTCAAGAAAGAATAAGGGGATAGGAAAGAAGAGAATATAGACAAGTACAAGACAAACTTAAAAAAAAAAGGGGAGAAATAATAGCCTTTTTTATTTTTTTTTGCTTTTTAGGGCTGCACCCACAGCACATGGAGGTTTCCAGGATAGGGGTCGAATCGAAGCTGCAGCTGCCAGCCTACACCACAGCCACAGCAACGTGGGATCTGGGTCGTGTCTGCAACCTAGACCACAGCTCACGACAACATGATCATTAACCCACTGAGCAAGGCCAGGGATTGAACCCACAACCTCATGGTTCCTAGTCGGATTCGTTAACCACTGAGCCACAATGGGAACTCCAAGAACTGAAGATTTAAAGTGAGACATTTAGATACTGCCCAGGAGAGTCCTGCAGTAAGAACAGAGCCATACACAGGACTAAGCCAACAAGTGAGGACGGAACAGACCGTAACAGAAGCAGCTCACGCCCAACCCCCACACCTCCCAAGCCCCACAAATCCAGTCAGATATGCAGCTCCACTTCCCAGCCAGTGCCACCCACCAGGCCCAGCGAAAGCTCAAAAGTGCCCCACCATCACAGGGCCTCAGAAGCATGTCTCCTCTCCTAACACCGCCTGCTGCCCCGATCTCCCCGAGGCGGAGGGCCAGGCTTTGATGGGCTGCATTTCTACCACGGTGGTAGAAGCCACAGCAGCTCCAATCCCAAATTCAGCTGCTTCTCTAGCAGGTACCTGGAGAAAACCAAGTAACCAACCCAAAAGCACAGAATAAGTTAAGAGCCTGTGGGGCGACTCTGACCATTAAGAGACAGGAGATGTGAAGGAGCCAACACATTTCTCAGCTGTCCTCCCCCGCACACCTGCCCCTAGGAGAGCTCCGAAAGGTGTCATGATTCAGAGAGACTTCGAGCATCACTGAGCACCTTGTTACGGTTCTTGCGAAGCTGCAGCCAGCTCGATAACATACCACTTTGTTTTGCTTCCTCTCCTCCTCTGCCTCACTTTCTTTTCCCTCCCCCCTCTAGCTTCACATAAAGTATTAGCATATAAGCTTTGCCTTATGCTCCCCTTTCTAGAGAAACCAGGCTAAGGCGCAGGCCATGGCTCAGTGAAGACTGTAGATGAAACCAGAGGAAAAGGGAATAGGAGCACAGGATTTATTATAATGACCGACTGTGGAACTTAAAGTGAACAAAAACAGGAGAATGAGGAGTTCCCATTGTGGCCTGGTGGAAACGAACCTGACTAGCATACATGAGGACGCAGGTTCGATCCCTGGCCTCACTCAGTGGGTTAAGGATCCGGCGTTGCCATGAGCTGTAGTGTAGGTCAGACGTGGCTCAGATCTGCTGTTGCTGTGGCTGTGGCCAGCAGCTACAGCTCCGATTGGACCCCTAGAGTGGCAACCTCCATATGCCGCGGGTGCGGCCCTAAAAAAAAAAGACAAATGTGAAAATGATGAGGGAAAAGGTGATGGGATCAACAAACTGAAAGCCACAATGGGATGTTGGAACACGTGATCTCAAGATCAGGAAGAAGCAGAGTGCCAAGTTTGAAACTGAGACGACAAAGGAGTTTCAGCTAATGGTAACTCAAGGGACAGGGGGCTAAGTTAGGGCAGAGAACAGGATACCTGGGAGAGCGGCTGAGGAACCCAGAAGCCAAGGTATTTAAGGACTGAGGTCACCACTGTTTCACTGCCATCCAGCCATTCACAGCTGCTCTGGGATGAGTTAGGTCCAGGGACAGCGAATCAGAGAAGACTGCAGCTGCTGCACTGCACTAAGTGGTAGGAGGTTGAAGCTACTTCTGTTCTAGTAACAGACTGGTAACCCAGACCGCTCCCACTGAGAACATTAGAGAAGGCGAGCAAAACACGTAAAACATCTGCTAGAAGAAACCAGATGACAAGGTAAGGCCAGAATGCAGAAAGGACCGAGGCTTAAGAAGTGAAGTCCAGCTACTGAGGTCACTTTTCCTCCCAAGGATATCTGCCAATTTCATGGAGGGCCATTAAGAGATTGAGTACTGGGCACTGAGGCTCTTGGAGTTAGGGCAACAGATGCTGAACTCCACAAGTATGGCCATCAAGGAGAGGAGATAAGGACAGCCCTGAGTGGATGCCCACTTCCTGAGCTGAGATTCCAAAAGGCTATATCCTAGGAATTAAGGATGAAACTGAAGTAAACAAACCCTCAAAGGGACCGCAGTTCAGTTCTGAATCATTTCAAATGGGTCATCTGAAATTGGATTAAGGTGATTCCAGAGTGCTGGTACGAAATCTTCTCAAAGAAGAAGATACTATCCTGAGTTTCAACTTTTTTATAACCAATTCTGCAAATTGCAAGTCTGATACAAAGCACAGAATCAAAAATGACCCAGCACGGAGTTCCCATCGTGGCACAGTGGTTAACGAATCCAACTAGGTTCATGGGTTGCGGGTTTGATCCTTGGCATTGCTCAGTGGGTTAAGTATCCAGTGTTGTCGTGAGCTGTGGTGTAGGTTGCAGACATGGCTCGGATCCAGCGTTGTGGTGGCTCTGCCACAGGCCGGCAGCAACAGCTCCAATTAGACCCCTAGTCTAGGAACCTCCATATGCCGCAGGTGCGGCCCTAAAAAGCAAAACAAAAGAAAAAAAAGACCCACCATATGAGGAAACAATACAACAGAAGAAATAGAGAATAGGAACAGATCCATAAGCATTCCACATACTAAGATTTATCAGATTTCAGCGATGAGTTATCACTTCACACCAAAATGGCCAACATCAAAAATCTACAAATAGGTGTTCCCATCATGGCTCAGAGGAAATTAATCTGACTAGCATCCATGAGGACGGAGGTTTGATCCCTGGGTTCAAAGTGGCTCAGTGGGTTAAGGATCCGGTGTTGCTGTGGCTGTGGTGTAGGCCAATGGCTACAGCTCCTATTCGACCCCTAGCCTGGGAAGCTCCCGTGCCGTGGGTACAGCCCTAAAAAAAACACACACAAAAAAAAAATCTACAAATAATAAATGCTAGAGAGGGTGTGGAGAAAAGGGAACCTTCCTGCACTGTTGGTGGAAATGTAAACTGGGGTAGTCACTATGAAGAACAGTAAGAAGGCTCCTTAAAAAACTAAAAATAGAGCTACCCTATGATCTAGCAATCCCACTCCCGGGCACATATCCAGAGGAAACCATAATTTGAAAAGATACATGCACTCTTATGTTCACGGCAGCACTATTTACGATCATCAAGACATGGATAGAAGAATGGATAAAGAAGATGTGATATAGATACAGATACACACACACACACACACACACACACTAGAACGTAACTTGACCATAAAAAAGAATTAAATAATGCCATTTTCAGCAACCTGGATGGACCGAGATTATGATACGAAGTGAAGTAATAAGCCAGAGAAAGACAAATAACATATGTCACTTATATGCGGGATCTAAATGAACTTAATTACAAAACAGAAACATACTCACGGACATAGAAAACAAACATAGTTACCAAAGGGCAAAAGGTGAGGAGAGTAAAAAATTAGGAGTTTGTGATAAAACATGCACACTACTACACATAAAATAGACACTCAACAAGAACAGAGGACTATACTCAATATCTTGTAATAACCTATAATGAAAGAGAATGTAAAACAAGAATATGTGTTTATATGTATGTAAAACTGAATACCTGAAACTAACAAAACAGTGTATACCTGAAACTAACAGAACACTATAAATCAACTATATTTTAGTAAAAAATTTTTTAAGTTACCAGATTTTAAAATAACTATACTTACAATGTTCCAGGAAATAAAAGATATACAACTTTAGCAGAGAACTAGAAACTATAAAAAAGAACCAAATAAAGCTCTAAAACTAAAAAAAGACTATACAACTGAAACTAAGGATTTAATAGATGGATTTACAAGCAGATAGACATAGGCAAAATGTGAAAAATAAGTAAGAATAAAATATGTCAAATGAAGCCCAAAGATGTTAAAATTTGAAGAAGAAAAAAAAAAAAAGACTAAGAGATAGAGATACAGAACACATTTGAAACTGAAGTTCCAAAAAGGAAGAAGAGAGTGGAACAGAAGCGGTAACTGAATAATGACTGACAAGTTTCAAAAACTAATGAAAGACAGCAGGCCACAGGTTCAAGAAGCCCTAAGAATCTTAAGAATAGTGAACTTTAAAAAAAAAAAAAAAAAAAACAGCTGAAATAAAGAAAAAGAGAAAAAAAATTCTGGCCACACCCACAACATTGGAAGGTCCCAGGCCAGGGACTGAACTCAAGCCATAGCAGCCACCTGAGGATTTGGCATTGTTGCTGCTGTGGCCTGGGTCACTGTTGTGGCACAGGTTTGATCCCTGACCCAGGAATTTCGCCATTCCAAAAATAAAAGAGTAAGGTTTAAAATATATATAAAACAGGGCTGCTCACTGTGGCACAGATCGGCAGTGTCTCTGGAGTGCTGGGCAGCAGGTTAAGGATCTGGCATTGCCAAGACTGCAGCATAGGTCGCAACAACAGCTCAGATCTGACCCCTGGCCCGGGGAACTCCACATGCCACAGGGCAGCCAAAAAAGAAAAATGAATAAATAAAATTTTTAAATAAAATAACAAACAACAAAATGCACAGGGAGCAAAAGAGGGTAACTGAAGCCATCTCTGATCCTTCATTGTCCTTCAAGGGGATAAAAGCACCCAGTTTACATGAGATTGATAAATCAAGGATGTAAACTATAACCGCTAAGGAAGAAGATTCTGGGAAGACGGTGGACTAAGAAGCACCAGAAATCTGTCTCCCCACCGAGACAACAACTGCACTGCTAGAATCTGTCTGATGTAACTAACTACTGTGGAACCCTGGGGTCTACTGAAGACTTGAAACTTCCAAAAAAAGGTAAATTGCATTACCAAAATGGTAAATTGCATTACTTTCAACTTCAGCTCTTAATAAGGTAACAACTGCCCGTCCCCCAAACAGCTGTGCTTGAGTTACTGTGCTCAAGCCTGCAGAAACCAGGATGGGCAAAAAAGATCCTGTCCTCCATATAGGAAAGCTGTGCCCTGACTGCTGACTGCTGCTTCTGATCAGGGAGGTGCAGACGGGAGGCAGCTGGCCATTACTGTTACACCCCCTCCCACTGTAGCAAGAAGACCTTCCTCTAATGGAAGTGACTTGTACCCGCCCCCCCCTCCATATTTCTCTTTTTTTTTGGGGGGGAGGCAGACAGTGATGACTAACTAGGCCATTCAAAAGTCACTGCAGGAGTTCCCGTCGTGGCTCAGTCGTTAACGAATCTGACTAGGAACCATGAGGTTGCGGGTTCGATCCCTGGCCTTGCTCAGTGGGTTAAGGATCCGGCATTGCCGTGAGCTGTGGTGTAGGTTGCAGACGCGGCTCGGATCCCACGTTGCTGTGGCTGTGGCGAAGGCCGGCAGCTACAGTTCCTGTTAGACCTCTAGCCTGGGAACCTCCATATATGCCGCAGGTGCAGCCCTAGATAAGGGAAAAGAAAAAAAAGGTCACTGCAAATACAGCAAAAACCAGAAAGTGACTGCGCATGCCCAGGGAAAGAGCAAGTTCAGAAAAGACTGGAGAAGACCTCAGGATGATCCTTGTCATAGAGACAGTCTACAACAATAAGAAAAACAAAAACATAACAAACACGGCAAACTCCAGGAAAGGAGGAGAATCTGATTTCAAGAGTTACCATGTTATTAAATTCAAATATCTAGTTTTCAACAACAAAATCACAAGGAATAAAAGAATCTGTAAAGTATGGCCATTCAAAGGAAAAATTTTCTATCAGAAACTGTACTCTTAAAAAACATCTGGGAGGAGTTCCCATTGTGGCTCAGCAGTAACAAACCCAATCAGTACCCACGAGGACACAAGTTCAATCCCTGGCCTCACTCAGTGAGCTGGGTATTTGGCATTACCATGTGCTGTGGTGTAGGTCACAGACGCAGTTCAGATCCCACATTGTTATGGCTGTGACGTAGGCCGGAAGCTACAGCTCCACTTCAATCCCTGGCCTGAGAACTTCCATATGCCATGGATACAGCCTTAAAAAGACAAAAAAATAAAATAAAAATAAAAAACATCTGTGAGTTCTCCTGTGGCACAGTGGGTTAAGGATCCACTGTTATCACTACAGGAGCTTGGGTTGCTGCTGTGGTGTGGGTTTGATCCCTGCCCCAGGAACTTCCACCGGCCTCAGGCAGGGCCTAAATAAATAAATATCTGATTGGTGGCAGATCTACTAGACAAAGATTTTAAAACAACGGTCTTAAAGATGTTCAAAGAACTTAAGGAAAATGTGGAAAAAGTAAAGAAAACAATGTATGAACAAAATGGAAATATCAATAAAGAGAAAGAAAAGCCAAAAAAAATCAAAAAGAAATTCTGGAGCAGAAGTGTAACAAATGAAATGAGTAATTCATTAAAGGGATTCAAAGGCAAATTTGTACAGGCAGGAGAAAATCTGTGAACTTGAAAATAGGACAATGGAAACGGAAACTATCAAATCTGAGGAACAAAAAAAAAGAAGACTGAAGAAAAGTGAGCAGAGCCCAAGGAACCAGCAGGACACCATCAAACAGACCAACAAATGGATTATGGGCACCCTAGCAGGACAGAAAGCTTCAGAGAGAATATTTAAAGACATAATGAGAGTTCCTGTGATGGCTCAGGGGAAGTGAATCCAACTAGGAACCATGAGGTTGTGAGTTCAATCCCTGGCCTCGCTCAGTGGGTTAAGGATCTGGCATTGCCATGAGCTGTGGTGTAGGCTGCAGACACGGCTCAGATCCCACGTTGCTGTGGCTGTGGCATAGGCAAGCAGCTGTAGCTCCAATGAGACCCCTAGCCTGGGAACCTCCACATGCCATAGGTGTGGCCCTAAAATAACAAAAGACAAAAAAAAAATAAAGACATCATGCCTGAGGAGTTCCCATCATGGCACAGTGGAAAAGAATCCAACTAGGAACCATGAGGTTGCGCATTCAATCCCTGGCCTTGCTCAGTGGGTTAAGGATCTGCGTTGCCATGAGCTGTGGTGTAGGTCGCAGACGCGGCTTCGATCCCTCATTGCTGTGGCTGTGGTGTAGGCCAGTGGCTACAGCTCCGATTCCACTCCTAGCCTGGGAACTTCCATATGCCAGGGGTGTGGCCATAAAAGGACAAAAAAGACCAAAAAAAAAAAAAAAAGAGGCTGAAAACTTCCCAAATTTGATGAAAGACATGAATATAAACACCCAAGAAACTCAATGAACTCCAAGTAAGATGAATTAAAGACCTACATGGAGACGCATTAGAATCAAACTACTGAAAGTCAAAGATAGGAGTTCCAGTCGTGGCACAGTGGTTAACGAATCCGACTAGGAACCATGAGGTTGCGGATTGGATCCCTGGCCTTGCTCAGTGGGTTAACGATCCGGTGTTGCCGTGAGCTGTGGTGTAGGTCGCAGACGCGGCTCGGATCCTGCGTTGCTGTGGCTGTGGTGTAGGCCAGTGGCTACAGCTCCGATTAGACCCCTAGCCTGGGAACCTCCATTTGCCATGGGTGCGGCCCTAGAAAAGGCAAAAAGACAAAAAAATTAAAAAATAAAATAAAAATAAATAAAATTCATTTGTGCTTTGGCCAAGATGGAAGTCACAGAGACCGGACTTGCCCTCCTCCCTGAAAAATACAACAAACAAAATATATAAAACGTTGGTCTTCCAGACAAGAGACACCAGTGATCCCTGAAAGACTGGAACAAAAGAGATAAGCCCCATTGCTATCCCCGCTTCCTGCTTTGATAGTGTTTCCAGGCCATGCAGCCAGGAGAGGACGTGAACTGTCATTTCACCAAGAAGCTATGGGGATGGCAAATAAGCATACGTTTAAATGCAAGATAGCTACGCGTCAGAAGGCAAACAGAAGTTAATGTCACTACATACCCAACAGATGTCTAACTGTATCACGGGTTAGGTCAGAGAGCAATTGGAACTCACACGCTGCTGGTGAGAATGTAAAACTGTAAAACCACTTTGGAAAAGTTCGCTGTTTCTTTAAAAAGTTAAGTATACAACTACTATATGATTCCCTTCCTGAGCACTTACCCACTGAGCACTTACCCACAAGAAAAAGAAAAGTTCACACACAAACTTGTACACAAATGTTATTCATGGCAGGGAGTTCTCGTCGTGGTTCAAGTGGTTAACGAATCCGACTGGTAACCATGAGGTTACAGGTTCGACCCCTGGCCTTGCTCAGTGGGTTAAGGATCCAACCCACTGAGCTGTGGTGTAGGTTGCAGACACGGCTCGGGTCCCTCGTTGCTGTGGCTGTGGCGCAGGCCGGCAGCTACAGCTGCGATTAGACCCCTAGCCTGGGAACTCCATATGTCACTGGTGCGGCCCTAAAAAAGGCAAAAAGGAAAAAAAAATTATTCATGGCAGCTTTATTTGTCAAAGCCAAACAATGGAAATAACTCAGCTGTCCACCAAAAGGTGAATGAATAAAAAAACTGTGGTGTACCCATACAAAGTACTACTAGTCAGCAATAAAAAATAATCAATTGATACCTGCCACAGTGTGGATGAGTCTCAAGATAACTATGCTGAAAGAAGCTGGACAAAACAGTACATAATTGGAGTGCCTGCTGTGACGCAGTGAGTTAAAAATACAAATGCAGCAGCCTGAGTGGCTGCAGGGGCTCAGGTTCAATCCTGGGCCTAGCACAGTGGGTTAAGGATCCCACACTGCTACAGCTTGATGTAGGTCACAGACATGGCTCAGATTCAATCCCTGGCCCGGAAACTTCCACACGCCATGGGTGTAGCCATAAAATAAAATCAATTTTTAAGAAATAGTACATAATTTAAGATTTCATTATTATACAAGCTAATCCACAGCAACAGAATGCTTGGGGAAGGAGGGCAGGTCAGAGGAATCACAAAGAGGCCCGAGGAAATGGGAGGCGGTGAATGTATTCAGCATCTTGACTGCAGCAGTGATTCCACGGGTATATATATACATGTGTCAAAACTAATCAAACTGTACACCTTAAGTTGTTTTTTTGTTTTGTCTTATCTAGGGCCACACCCGCGGCACATGGAGGTTCCCAGGCTAGGGGTCTAACAGGAGCTGTAGCTGCCAGCCCTCACCACAGCCACAGCCACAGCCACGCGGGATCCGAGCCGCGTCTGCAACCTACACCACAGCTCACAGCAACACCAGATCCTTAACCCACTGAGCAAGGCCAGGGATCAAACCCGCAACCTCATGGTTCCTAGTCAGATTCGTTAACCACTGAGCCACGACGGGAACTCCTTAAGTATAAGTTTAATGAATGTCAATTATACCACAATAAAGCTTTTTTATTTTTTTTGCTTTTTAGGGCCGCATCCCATGGCATATGGAAGTTCCCAGGCTAAGGGTCAAATCGGAGCTTGCAGCTGCCAGCCTACACCACAGCCACAGCAATGCAGGATCCAAGCCACATCTACAACCTACACCACAGCTCAAGGCAACGCCGGATCCTTAACCCACTAAGTGAGACCAGGGATCAAACCCAAATCCTCATGGATCCTAGTCAAGTTCACTGCCACTGAGCCGCTACAGGAACTCCAACAAAGCTATTTTAATGCACCGTGTGTATCATGTTTGAATGCTGATCTAAACCAACTGTTTAAAAAGAAATGACTAGAGATTTAATTATACTAAGATTTTAACTATGATATATGTGGTTGGGTTTTTTTTTGTTATTGTTGTTTTTTATACTTTAAAGACAATTTTTAAGAGCAGTTTTAGGTTTACAGCAAAACGGAGAGGAAGACACAGAGACCTCCCATGCACTCTGTTCCCACCCACGAATAGCTTCTCCCGTTATCAACATCCCTCACCAGGGTGGGCATCTGTTACCCCTAGCAAACCTATACTGACACATCGCCATCACGCCAAGTCCACGGCACACCAGGATTCACGTTCGGTGCTGTGCGCTCTATGAGTCTGGACAAAGACATAATGACATGCACCCATTATTCTGGTATCCTCAGTCAGTCCTTCCTCCTCCTACTCTAACTCCTGGCAACCACGGAGCGTTTTTACCATCTTCATAGTTTTGCTTTCTCCTGATATCATATCGTTGGAATAAGACAGCATGTGGCTCGACTGTTGTATTTTAGAGATAATCTACTTGCAGGTAGATAGGTAGGAAAGTGAAGGCAGGCCTCACTGAGAAGGCAACATTTAAGCAAGGATTTGAAAGAAGCAAAGGAGATAAAAGGCACAGAAGCAATACAAGCACCAGACTAAGCAAGTCTATAAGCCACTGTGAAGTCTTTCACTTTTACCCTAAGTGAAATGTGGGCCGCTGTGAGGTTCTGAGCAGTAGAGAAACACATCAACTTACATCTGACCATATGGCAGCAGCAGACCACCAGAAGGCAACCTCAGTAATCCAAGTTACAGAAGACAATGGCTTACGGGAGGACAGCAGCAGTGGAGGCAATAAGAAGTAGCTATATTCTCCAAGCAGGGATATGAAAATGAGACAGGCAATTTCCATCCTCAATGGGCAGTGGAAAAGACATAAAAAAAGCTAATAATTACCTAAAGTCAAGAGAAGTGCTGTAACACAGTTAGGTAACAAGGTACAAAGGGAAGACAGACAGGTGGCCCCAACTTAGAGGAGAGATGGGAGAAGAGTCCATGATTATTCTCAATAAATGTTGCCTGAATTATTATGTGCAGGTATCTCACTTAATCTCAAAACTGCTCTATCCCCTATTCAGTGAAAGAACCACCAATCACCAAGTCACCCGAGTCAGAAACCTTGGAGGTGTCGCCTCCTTGTGCCCCACGTTAAATCTGTCATTTAAGTCTATCTACCCTAACAGCTGGAGAGTTTTCAAACACATCTTCACTTCCCTCCTGACGTGCCTTCACAGCACCCCTGTGCCTTCACAGCACCCCTCGCAAGAACTTAACTCCTCGTGGGCTGGGATGTCTAGTCCACTCAGGGCCTATAAGAATGTCTGGAACATAGCAGATGCTCGTTTATGGTTTCTGAATGAACCAGTGGTCTTCTCCACCTTCCATGAATTCATTCTCACAAGTTCTCCTCGTCACAACCAATGATTTTTCCAAATTGCAATTACGTTCATAGCAGTCTCTGGCTTAAAATTCTCCAGTCTTACTCACAAAAGAACAATGATTCTCCTAAGTGGAAAAGTGTAGTTTTAAAATGCATGGTCAAATAATATGGTACATTCTTATAATAAAGTAGTACTCAAGCAAAACATAAATAAAATTAAAAAAAATAAAATGCATGGTCAAGGAAGTTGCCTGGTGGTTCAGCAGATTAAGGATCTGGCGTTGTCACTGCTGTGGCTCAGGTCACTGATGAGGTGCAGGTTCAATCCCTGCCCTGGAGCGTCCACAGGCCATAGGCACAGCCAAGACAAAAAAAATACGTGGTCAATATGACAGATATTATTTTATACATATCAAAGAAATGTAAGCCTTAAATGGTTATTAAAAATCTTTTAATTTTGCACAGCAAACGGAACCATTAACAAAACAAAAGGACAATTTACGGAATGGGAGAAGATATTTGCAAATAACGCCACAGACAAGGGTTTTGCTTTTTAAACACCCATAGTATATAGAAGTTCCCAGGCCAGGGATAGAATCCGTGCCTCTGCAGCAACCTGAGCTGCTGCATTGGATTCTTAACCCACTGTGCCATGGCAGGAACTCCAGACAAGAGCGATAATATCCAAAATATACAGGAATTCCCTTGTGGCACAGCAGGTGAAGGGTCAGGTGTTGTCACTGCAGCACCTCAGGTCACTGCCTCAGCATAGGTTCGATCCCTAGCTCAGGAATTTCTGCATGCCACAGGCATGGTTAAGGGAAAAAAAAAAAACAAAAAAAACACAAATAGGTCATTTAACAATATCAAAAAAAACAATGTCAAAAAAACAGGCAGGGAGTTCCCATCATGGAGCAGCAGTTAACGAATCTGACTAGGAACCATGAGGTTGCGGGTTCGATCCCTGGCCTTGCTCAGTGGGTTAATGATCCGGCGTTGCCGTGAGCTGTGGTATAGGTCACAGACCTGGCTTGGATCTGGTGTTGCTGTGGTGTAGGCCAACAACTGTAGCTCCAATTCAACCCCCTAGCCTGGGAACCTCCATATGCCATGGGTACGGCCCTAAAAAGCAAAAAAAAAAAAAAAAAAAAAACCGGCAGAAGACCTAGAAAGACATTTTCCCAAATAAGACATACAGATGGCCAAAAGACACATGACAAGATGCTCAACATCACTAATTTTATTTATTTATTTATTTTTTGCTTTTCAGGGCTGCACTCGAGGCATATATGGAGATTTCCAGACTAGGGGTCGAATCGGAGCTACAGCTGCTGGCCTACACCACAGCCACAGCAATGCCAGATACAAGTCGCATCTGCAACCTACACCACAGCTCACAGCAACGCCAGATACAAGTCGCATCTGCAACCTACACCACAGCTCACAGCAACGCCGGATCCTTAACCCACTGAGCAAGGCCAGGGATCGAACCTGCAACCTCATGGTTACTAGCGGGATTTGTTTCCACTGTGCCACTACAGGAACTCCAACATCACTAATTTTAGATAAATGCTAATCAAAACCACAGTAAGGGATCATCTCTTACCAGTCAAAATGGCCATGATCAAGAAGTCTACCAGAGTGCCTGCTGTGGCACAATGGCATCAACCGTGCCTTGGGAGTGTGGGGACACCTGATTCAATCCCTAGCCTGGAAGAGTGGGTTAAGGATCTGGCATTGCCGCAGCTGTGGCTTAGGTCACAACTGTAGCTCGGATTTGATCTCTGGCCCAGGAGCTCCATATGCTGCAGGGCAGCCAAAAATGAGAAAAAAAAAAAAAGTCTACAAATAACAAATGCTGGAGAAGATGCAGAGAAAAAGGAACCCTGGTACACTGTTGGTGGGAAGGTAAACTGGTACAGACACTATGGAAAACAGTATGGAGGTTCCTCAAAAACTAAAAATAGAACCACCATAAAATCAAGCAATTCCACTCCTGGCATATATCCAAAAAACGAAAATACTAATTCAAAAAGATACATGCACCTCAATGTTCACAGCAGCACTATTACAATAACCAAGACAAGGAAGCAACCCAAGCACCCATCAAGACATCATGATTAAGAAGATGTGATACATACATATACACACACAATGGAATATTACTCAGGCATAAAAAAAGAAAATACTGCCATCTACAACAACGTAGATGAACCTAGATAATAACATGCCTAGTAAAATAAGTCAGATAAAGACAAACACTGTATAATATCACTTTTATACATGAAATCAGAAAAGCAATTCAAGGAGTTCCCATCGTGGCTCAGTGGTTAAATGAATCCGACTAGGAACCATGAGGTTGTGGGTTCGATCCCTGGCCTTGCTCAGTGGGTTAAGGATCCAGCGTTGCTGTGAGCTGCGGTGTGGGTTGCAGACGTGGCTCAGATCCCGTGTGGCTGTGGCTGTGGCGAAGGCCGGCAGCTACAGCTCCTGTTAGACCCCTAGCCTGGGAACCTCCATATGCCGCAGGTGCAGCCCTAGATAAGGCAAAAAGACTGGAAAAAAAAAAAAAGGCAATTCAAATGAATATATATGCAAAACAGAAACAGACTCACAGATAAAGAAAACAAATTCATGGTAATCAAAGAGGAGAAGGAAGGAGGGAGGGACAAATTAGGGATATGGGATTAACAGAACTACTATATATAAAAAGGCAAGCAGAGTTGCCACGGTGGCGCAGATTGTTAAGAACGCAACTTCAGGGGAGTTCCCATCGTGGCTCAGAGGAAACGAATCTAATATTCATAAGGATGCGGGTTCGATCCCTGGCCTCACTCAGTGAATTAAGGATCTGGCGTTGCTATGGACTGTGGTGTAGGTCGCAGATGGGCTTGGATACGGCATTGCTGTGGCTGTGGCATAGGCCAGCAGCTGCAGCTCTGATTCAACCCCTAGCCTAGGAACCTACGTATGCTGTGCGTACGGCCCTAAAAAGGAGTTCCCACTGTGGTGCAATGGGACTGGTGGCATCTTGGGAGCGCTGGGACACAGGCAAGATCCCCAGCCCAGCCCAGTGGGTTAAGGATCCAGCATTGCCGCAGCTGTGGCTTAGGTTTCAACTATATCCTGGATTTGATTCCTGGCCCAGGAACCCCATACTCCTTAAAAAAAAGAATCTGATGGCAACAGCTTGGGTCACTGCAGACCCTCAGGTTTGCCCCCTGGCCTGGGGTAGTGGGTTAAACGATCTGGCATTGCCCCAGCTGCAGTGCAGGTTGTAGCTGTGGTTCAGCTTCAATCCCTGGCCCGAGAGACAGAATTAAGATGGCAGAATAAAAGGACTGGAGCTCACCTTCTCTCATAAAAACAATGAAATTACAACCACATGCTGAACAACCTTCAACCAAATGGACTGGAAACTTTCAAAAAGATATCCTACTCCAAAAGACAAAGAGGAGGCAGCATCAAAAAGATGAAAGTCAATTTCCTGAATGCCAGCTTGATTTTATCCCACTGAGAATGTGAACAAGAACCCAAAAGGCTTCGAAAAATGACCTCCTTTAAATGGTGAGGTACCCCCTTTTCTGTTTAAAGCCCACCACGGTCTTCCCACCTCAAAGCAGATATGAAGCCTTGCGACGACTTCACAAAGCTCCAGGCGGCCCGGACCCCATGCGCCCCTTTATTTGGTCTTCTCTGCGCTCACTCTACTGCAGCAGCACTGGTGTCTGCAGATGCTTGAACCCAACCAGCAGCTTTCACCTTTAGTGTCGGCATCTGTGAACACTGTCCGAAAAGCTCTTTCCACACAGAGCCACAAGTCCCACTCTGGCAACAATTCAAGTCACTGTCCAAGCTGCATATTCTCTGCACCAACGATTTACCATTACAAACTCTCAATATTCCTCATCCCTTATCTGCTTTACTTCTGCACGTTCTCACCTAATACATTATTTTACTTATCACATGCACTGTTTACTTTCACTCTCAGAATGGGAACTTGACAGAGGAATTTCTATCTTATTTTAACTGCTGTAGCCACCATACTGAAATAGTACCTCGCCCACAGCAGGGACCTAATATGTATCTGCTGAATAAACAAATGAATTAATAAATCCAAATCTATGTTGTTTACGCATCAAAAAAAAAAAAAAAATCCCAGCCCAGGAACTTTCATAAGCCACAGGTGTGGCCACACACAAAAAAAACTATATATTTTAACGAGCAATCCGGATATGCTATATAGCACAGAGGTTTATACCCATTATTTTATAATAACCTATGATGGAGTATAATATGTAAAAATACTGAATCACTATGCTGTACACCTGAAACTGACACAATACTGTAAATCAACTACACTTCAATTAAAATAAAATAAAAACATTTACACAATGTATTTAAAATAAATTGTAGGAGTTCCCGTCGTGGCGCAGCGGAAACGAATCCGCCTAGGAACCATGAGGTTGCGGGTTCGATTACTGGCCTCGCTCAGTGGGCTGAGGATCCAGCGTGTCTGTGGCTGTGGCATAGGCCGGCAGCTACAGCTCCGATTCGACGCCTAGCCTGGGAACCTCCATAAGCCGCGCATACGGCCATAAAAGGACAAAAAGACAAAAAAATAAAATAAAGTAAAATAAAATAAATTCTAGGAAGTTCTCCTGTGGCACAGTGGGCTAAGGATCCAGCAGTGTCACTGCAGCAGCATGGTCAACGCTGGGGCACAGGTCTGATCCCAGGCTCAGGAACTTCTATATGCCATGCGTGCGGCCCAGAAAAGAAAAGTTAATAATAATAAAATAAATTCCAAATGAGGAAGGACTGCTAATAAGTATAGGGTTTCTTTTAGGGTAATGAAAATGAAATTAGACTGTGGTAATGTCTGCACAACTCTGTGAACGCACTAAAAACTGCCAAACTAGACAGTTTCATGGTACATACATTTTATTTTAATACAGCTATCACTTAAAAATAAAATACGCTTCTCGGCCTGGCACACATGGGCCTTGTTATTTGTCAGGTACCTACTCCACAGTCTCACTTTCCATCACTTTCCTAATAACTTCCTTAAGCTTCAGTTATATCAAACTTCCTCAAAAACGTCACACCCTCTCTACCCTGAGCATCCAAACATGTGGACCCTCAGCCTGGAGGGCTTTCCTTCATCTGCCCTTAAGACCCACGGAGTGGTCACCATGGGAAAGCCAATGGCACACCCAACTTCAACCGCCTCAGCCCACCCCACCCTGGCCCCAGGCTCTCAGAGCACAGGCACACCTCTATCACATGGCATTTACCATACACCACCAGACTAGGCACTTCCTGACTACTGGACACAGGAAGTATCAAATAAGTAAGTCTAATGTACCAAGATGGCAAAAATCTCACAATTATTAAATCAAGTGGGAGATATATAGGCTTCATTAATATCCTACTTTATATGTTCAAGTTCTTCCTAACCAAAAAAAGCAAACTATTAATGTTTAGGAAAACTATATAAATGTGATACCCTGTTACAGAGAGAAAAATTAGTGTACTTAGACCTCCAAAAGTAAAAGCAGTCCATCACTTTCTCACATAAAGAGTTCCTAAAAATATGTACAAAAGGGCAATGTGTAATAAGGCCACAGACATATCATAGGTGAATTACATTTCTGAAAAGCTAAAAATCACCTAATTACATTTTCTAGAGCAAAATTCCAACTTTATACATATTCTTAAATTGTTTTTTCCCTTTACAATTAAACACAGTGAACCGATGAATGTGTCTTGAGGTAAAGGTTGCATGCTTTTATTTTTATTTTATTTTTTTATCTTTTTTAGGGCCACACTGGCAGTATACGGAGGTTCCAGGCTAGGGGTCGAATCAGAACTGTAGCCGCCAGCCACAGCCACAGCCACAGCAACATGAGATCTGAGCCACGTCTGCGACCTACAGCACAGCTCACGGCAACGCCGGATCCTTACCCACTGAGCGAGGCCAGGGATCAAACCCGTGTCCTTGTGGATGGTAGTCGGGTTCGCTAACTGCTGAGTCAAGACGGCAACTCCAAGGTTGCATGCCTTTAGAAGAACTAATGATTATTAACTTTGTCTCAACTGCATTCAAGTTTGTAGAACCCATACTTCAAATCACTGGTATCAACACTTTCACTTCGCTATTGCTACTTATTCTTAAGACAGAAAGTGTGGTTTTAAAACCTCACAGAAAAAAACACTCTTTTAAAATTATCGAGAAATTTAAAATGTAAAACTAAATAAAAGCTCAGCAATTCCAGTTTACACGCTGCCCTAGGAGGGGAGAGGCCTGCATCCCACCCCCAACCTTTCTGCTCCACTAATAAAGCCATACAAAAAAGGCAACGCCTGGAAACTGGCCTGTTGCCAAAGTAAGAACACCAGCAAGGACTCAAAACGATAGCTCACCAGCTATATAAAACCCTAATTCAGTTTAGCAGTATCAATACATGGCATAGAAAAAGCAGCAGATGTTCAAAAATCTAAAAGACATTGAACTGAAAATGACTAGGAAACAATAAAAATTCTTTGTGTTCCAGGGAGTTCCTGTTGTGGCTCAGCAGTAACAAACCTGACTAGCATCCATGAAGACGCAGGTTCAATCCCTGGCCTCATTCAGTGGGTTAAAGGTTCCAGTGTTGCTGTGAGCTGCAATGCAGGTCACAGATGCGGCTTGGATACTGCGTTGCTGTGGCTATGATATAAGCCGGCAGCTACAGCTCCAATACAACCCCTGGCCTGGGAACTTCCACATGCTGCTGGTATGACCCTAAAAAGACAAAAAAAAAAAAAAGGTGTTCCAAAAGGAATACACACAAATACTCATTTTATTACCTCCCAGCAGGATGGAGGTCTAAGACAGTCCAAGAATGATATATTCCTAAATTATACTTTTCTGTACAACCCTAAAAAGACAAAAAAAAAAAAAGGTGTTCCAAAAGGAATACACACAAATACTCATTTTATTACCTCCCAGCAGGATGGAGGTCTAAGACAGTCCAAGAATAATATATTCCTAAATTATACTTTTCTCTGAAGCGTATTAGTTAGAAGTAATAATTTTCAAATAATTTTCTTTATAAAGTGTAGTAAATTCAAAAAAAAATATCCTGCTTTAGAAAATTCTGAGCTAGAATCATCAGATTTCAATGAGCAGGCAGTCAGACTGAGCACTTTATCACAAACACTAAAATGAATAATGGCTATATAAAAACATAAAATTTGAGGAGTTCTCTCATGGCTCAGTGGGTTGAAGATCCAGCACTGTTACTGCCAGGGCTCTGGTTACAGCTGTGGCATGGGTTCAATCCTATGCCTGCCATGGATGTGACCAAAAAAAACCATAAAATTTTATATTCTGGTTTCTAAAAGTATTATTATTATTCCATTTACAGAAAGTTTCCATGAACATAAAACCCAAACTTAAATGAAAACGGTAACAAGCCAAAGCAATCTTCAGAAAAAAACAGCAAAGCAGAAGGTATCACACTTCCTGGTTTCAAAGCTCATTACAAAGCTACAGTCATCAAAACAGTATGGTACCAGCACACCCAGATCAATGGAACAGAATAGAGAACTCAGAAATAAATCTACATTTATACAGTCAATAACCCACGAAAAGGAGACAAGAATATACAATAGGGAAAAGACAGTATTGGAAAGATTGGGCAGCTAGATACAAAAGAATCCAACTGGACCACTTTCTCACATCATACACAAAAATAAATTCAAAATGGATTAAAGACTTAAATATAAGACCTAACACCATACAACACAGCCAATACATTATGGTTGCCAGAAAGGAAAAGGGGGTGGGAGCGGGGGCGGGGGGGGGGGACACCAGTGACAGGGATTAACAGGCACAAATCTCCAGTTATAAAGATACAATATGCAACATAAAGCATATGGTCAACAACACTAGCTATTTTGTATGAGGACAGATGGCTACTAGACTTATCCTGGTGATCATTTCATAATACATGCAAACGTGAGATCATTATATAGTACACCTGAAACTAACATAACATCAACTATATTTCAATTTCTTTTAAAGCCATAACAACTTGAAGAAGAAACAAAACAGATTAGGAGTAAAAGACAACATACAAATATGTACTAACGTCTTTTTTAAAAGGGGGGAATGTATGGAGTTCCCGTCATAGCTCAGTGGTTAATGAATCCAACTAAGAACCATGAGTTTGCGGGTTTGATCCCTGACCTCTCTCAGTGGGTTAAGGATCCGGTGTTGCCATGAGCTGTGGTGAAGGTCGCAGACATGGCCTGGATCCCACGTTGCTATGGCTGTGGTGTAGGCTAACAGGTATAGCTCCAATTAGACCCCTAGCCTGGGAACCTCCATATGCTGTGGGTACGGCCCTAAAAAGACAAAAATTAATTAATTAATCAATTAATTAATAGGAGAATATGGGAGTTTGCATTGCGGTTCAGTGGATTAAGGAGATGACACTGTCCCTGCGAGGATAGATTTGATCCCTAGCCTCACTCGGTGAGTAAAGGATCCAGTGTTGCCACAAGCTGCCACACAGGTCACAGATGTGGCTCAGATTCAGTGCTGCAGCTCCAACTTGATCCCTAGCCCAGGAACTTCCATGTGAAGGTGTGGCCATAAAAACAATAAAAGGGGGAGGGGGAAAACCAATTCTTCTACTTCCCCCCCTTTTTTTTTTGTCTTTTTAGGGCCACACCTGTGGCATATGGAAGTTTCCAGGCTAGGTGGTCAAATCAGAGCTGCAGCTCCCAGCCTACACCGCAGCCACAGCAATGCCAGATCTACACGACAGCTCATGGCCAACACTACATCCTTAACCCACTGAGCAGGGCCAGGGACTGGACCGGAGTCCTCATGGATACTAGTCAGGATCGTTTCCACTGAGCCACAATGGGAACCACCTACTTGCCTTTTTTAAAAAAAATTTACACTTCTGTTTCCAGGCAGGTGGAATGACATGAACCAGATTTACTCCATCGTCATAAACAACTAAAAACTGGACAAATATACAAAGCAATAGTTTTTAAGACATAAAGTAACAAAGCAACCACCTAGAGTGATCCCTGAGAGACAGGAAAGAATGAAGTAAATCCTACAACCGCCCCAGTTTACCGCTTGGAGAATTTCCAACTGGCAGCACAAGGAGGGAGAACCCCGGGGAAGTTAGGCAGTCTCCCCACACTTAAAGACAAGCTGAGGCCAAGGTGGCCAAGGCAGCTCGAGTCTGCAGGGCAGGTTATCCACGAAAGAGAACTGCACAGAAAGAGTCCAGAGCTCTCCTCCTGGCGCACTCAGCACAGTACTGACCAGCACACGCCTGTGAAGAAAATACTTGAGGTTTCTGTATGAAGAACTACCCAGGAGTTCCCACTGTGGTGCAGCAGGATCAGCAGCATCTTGGGAGCGCTGGGACACTGGTTCAATCTCCAGCCCAGCAAAGTGGGTTGGGGATCTGGCATTGCTGCAGCTGGGACTTTGGTCTGTGGCTCAGATCTGATCCCTGGCCTGAGAACTCCATGTGACAAGGGGCATCCAAAAGGGGGGAGGGGGGGACCTGACTAGTATCCATGAGGACATGGGTTCAATCCCCGGCCTCCCTCAGTGGGTTAAGGATCTGGCGTTGCAGTGAGCTACGATGTAGGTTGCAGACATGGCTCGGATCATACGTTGGTGTGCTATCCTGTGATGTAGGCGGCAGCTACAGCTCCGACTGGACCCATAGCCTAGGAACCTCCATATGCCTCGGGTTTGGCCCTAAAAAGTAAAAAAAAAAAGAGGGGGGAGGGGGAGAACTACCCAAAAGAATAAAAAGGAAAATCCACAAGGCTCACACAGGGCCAAGAAGAGGACTGATTCCCAACAGACAGAGTGGAAAACCTCAGAATTAACAGACTATAAGAGTACTCAGAAGGGTTTTGGCTCAGTAGTGGGAAATAATTAGCCCTAAACTAAATGCTGTTCTGATCCCACCTAACAAGACTGGAAATGAACAAATCATTTCTAAGGAACTGCATCCTATTCCAGAACAAAATTCAAGAAAATCTTTATAGGAATATAAAAATATCTGGCATCCATCAAAGTAAAATTCATGTCTGACATCCACACAAAAATTACCAAACAAGCAAAGAAGCAGGAAAAGACAACATATAATGAAGAGAAAAATCAATTTACACCAACTCAGAAATGAGAGATGGGGAGTTCCCACCGTGGCACAGCAGAAACAAATCCAACTAGGAACCATGAGGTTGCAGGTTCGATCCCTGGCTTCACTCAGTGGGTTAAGGATCCGGTGCTGCCGTGAGCTATGGTGTAGGTCACAGATGCAGCTCAGATCCTGCATTGCTGTGGCTGTGGAGTAGGCCAGCAATTGTAGCTCTGATTGGAACCCTAGCTTGGGACCCTCCATGTGCCTTGGGTGTGTCCCTAAAAAGAAAAAAAAAAAGAAATGAGAGATGACATAATTAGTGGATTAGTGGACAAAGGTATTAAAAGAACTATAACTGTATTTCTACATGAGAATTTAGAGGAAAGACTATGTTAAGCCGGCACATAAAATAGATTTTAAAAAAAGACCCAAATCAAACTTCTAGATATGAAACCTATAATGTCTGAGATGAAAAATATATTACATACAATGTATTAAGAGCAGATTAGACACTGTAAAAGGAAAGATTAGCAAACTTAAAGGTAAAGCAACAGAAAGCATTCAAAATGAAAAAGACTGAACAGAGTATCAGAAAGCAGCAGAGCTTCAAGCAGACTAACTTACGTGTAATTGTACACATTAAATATGTAGAGCTTATTTTAAGTCAATTATATCTAAGGCTGTTTTTAAGAACCTAATCTTTTCAAACAATGCTGAGCCTTCATATTGTTGATTTTTTTAAGTCCTACACTTATCTTCAATATGGCTGTACATCTTAATTATCCTTTTAGTTAGCTAGGTACTAGATAACTACCTCAAAAAACAAAGCTCTCCTACGCTTTCAATTTCTTCTTGCTTTCTCAAGAAGCCTGACTTTGAATACCTAAACAGCAATATTTTAACAAATACTCCACTAGAGAAATTCAGTACAAAGCCCTCATAATATTTATCAGCTGTTCCAATATACATTTCACCAATAAGCAAAATCCTGAACTAATTATAAAAATTAAAAAGAACAAAGCTTTCAATTCATCAGAACCTCTAGGTCACAGTTGCCCAACAGTACTCACTGGGCTAATGGAAACGTTCTGTTCTGTGCAGTCCAGTACAGTAGCTACAGAGAGCTACTGAGCACCTGAAATGTGGCTAGTGTGACACAACTGAATTTTTCATTTATTCGATTTCTATAAATTTAAATTTAAATAATGGCTACATTATTGGACAGCACAGCTCAAGACAATTTAAAAGAAAATCTAGATTGAAATTTGTAAAAAACATTAGAATTCTTAAAAGTAACTTTTTACCATTTACAGCTTATATAGTATCAATGGGTTGCTGTGAGCTGTGGCAAAGGTCGCAGACGAAGCTCAGATCCCATGTTGTTGTGGGTGTGGTGTAGGTCGGCAGCTGTAGCTCTGATTCGACTCCCTAGCCTGGGAACTTGCATATGTTGTGGATGCGGCACCAAAAAGACCCCCCCCCAAAAAAAGTAATAAACACCCTAAAATCAGAAACACAGGGAAAATGCCTATTTTTAAGGGTTGGCTCAAAGGACCATTTCATCTTAAACTTCTTCCTGGTTTCTTCAGCGCCAACCCCGCACCACAGGATTAGGCGCCTGCATTACACCATGCCTCAAAGTACCCTCTGTACACTGTCACCAGCAAAGGACGAGGAACTGGGGAGAGTGGGAAATGGGAAGGAACGGCTTGATAGATGTGAGATTTTCTTTGCCGTGATGAAAACATTTTGGAACTGGACGGTGTGGGTGGTGGCTGCACAACAATGTAAATGTCCTAAATGCCACTGAATTATTCACTTTAAAACGGTTAATTTGGGAGTTCCCATTGTGGCTCAGCAGAAATGAACCCAACTAGTATCCATGAAGATGTAGGTTCAATCCCTTGCTTTACTCAGCGGGTTAAGGATCTGGCATCGGCTGCTGTGAGCTGTGGTGTAGGTCGAAGATGTGGCTCATATCTGGTGTTGCTGTGGCTGCGGTGTAAGCCAGGAGCTGCAGATCTGAATTTGACCCCTAATCTGGGAACTTTCATATGCTGCAGATCTGGCCCTAAAAAAAAAAAGCAATAAAAAATAGATCAATAAAATGGTTAATTTTAAGTTATATGAAATTCACCTTGATACAAAAAATTTTAAGAATGTATCTAAGAGGAGTTCCCATCGTGGCTCAGCGGTTAATCAATCCAACTAGGAACCATGAGGTTGAGGGTTCAATCCCTGGCCTCGTTAAGTGGGTTAAGGATCCAGTGTTGCCGTGAGCTGTGGTGTTGCAGACGCAGCTTGGATCTGGCATTGCTGTGGCTCTGCTGCAGGCCGGCAGCTACAGCTCCGATTAGACCCCTAGCCTGGGAACCTCCATATGCCGCGGGTGCGGCCCTAGAAAAGACAAAAAGACAAAAAAAAAAAAAAAAAAATGTATCTAAGAAAACAAAAAGAACAAAAGAATATATCTAAGGGAGTTCCCTGGTGGTCTAGTGGCTGTGGTCCAGGTTCAACTCCTGGTCTAGGAACTGAGACCCCACACCAAGCCACTGTACATTGCAGCCAAAAAAAAAAGAAATATATCTAAGATGTGTATCCCTAATTCATACAAATACATACATAAAAGGCACAGGAGTCCCCTGTGGCTCAGCAGGTTAAGGATCCAGCATTGTCACTGCTGTGGCTCTGGTTCAGTCCTTGGCCCAGGAACTTCAGCATGCCACAGGCACGGCCAAAAAAAAAAAAAGGACAGGGAAAACCTGCCTTTAAATGTAATCTTAAAGCTCATTTTTCCCTGGGTTTCTATTTCTTAACAGAACTTGGTGCTTAGTTATCAAATGTCCATTACAAAATGTCCTAGTCAAGGGACATCAGTTAACCCACGCACATTCAGCCATGTCAAGTTAGCAGAAGATAAACTTTTAGATATTTAAATCGAATTGGTAGCTCAAAAAACTAAAACAGCAGAAGCACATGACACCTTGAGCTCCCACAAGACGTTCTGGAACCAAGAGCAGACTATCCAAGTTCTTACTCTATTCCTCTCACAGCCTCATCTCCTGTATTCCTGATGAGTCTTAGTCTGAGAGCAGAACAAGCCCCAAGTCCAGAAGCTTCTAGGCCAGCAAAGGTAAAGCAGAGTCTGTAACCTTTAGTGAGTGTGTACGTGTGTAAAACGGCACAGAAATACCCTAAGTTCAAGTGAACACTGTTTAACCAATCCCAAAATTTTCAGACATAAGGTTATCAGGTCGCATTTTCTTGGTCACTAGATGAAACTTATCCTGTTATAAGAGGATAACTCTACCCAAAGTTCAAGAGCAGAGACTCCTCCAGGTGCCCTGGGTGTAAGTACAAAGCAAGTCTTGGGGTTCCGGGCAGACAAAAATTAGCCCTTAGTTAAACTACACTGGGACCAAATCAAACATGGCAAACCTCGCATCTGAGTCACTCAGAAAAAGCCTGCGATTGGCTCTTAAATGTACTCTGGTCTGTGAAAAATGAACAAAATCCACTAATAATACAAATAAATATATACTTGGGGCAGGTTGCAGGGCTAGTCTGTTTTTTGCTTTTTTTGTTTTGTTTTGTTTTGTTTTGTTTTTTTGTCTTTTTAGGGCCACACCTGCGGCATATGTAAGTTCCCAGGCTAGGGGTCTAATTGGAGCTGCTGCTGCTGGCCTACGCCACAGACACAGCCACGCCAGATCCAAGCCCTTCTGCGACCTACACCACAGCTCATGGCAACACCGGATCATTAACCCACAAAGCAATGCCAGGGATTGAACCCGCAACATCATGGCTCCTAGTCAGATTCATTTCCGGTGCGCCACGATGGGAACTCCTGGTTTTTGTTTTTTTCGATGGGGGAGGAAGGATGGGAATAATATCCAAGGGAAGAAATCAGTTACTGAAGAGTGCCAACACCGGACAGCTGTACAGGTGGAACCAGGGGTGTTAAAAACACCCTTTTAGAGATTTTAATTTGTGTATCACTTCACAATTTATTCAAGACACAGCTCTTAAACTCATTCCACGGGAGTTCCTGTCGTGGCTCAATGGTAACAGACCAAACTAGGATCCATGAAGATGCAGTTTCGACCTCTGGCCTTGCTCAGTGAGTTAAGGATCCGGCTTTCCTGTGAGCTGTGGTGTAGGCTGCAGAGGCAGCTCAGATCTGGCGTTGCTGTGGCTGTGTTGCAGGCCGGCAGCTCCAGCTCCTATTTGACCCCTAGCCTGGGAACTTCCATATGCGGAGCATGTGGCCCTAAAAAGCAAAAAAAAAATTTTTTTAATAAAAACAACAAGCTTCTCAATGCCTCTGTTTCCTCATATGGAAAATGGCAGTAACAATTTGATCTGATATGACTGTGATTGTAATGTTAAATTATTAATATAAAGTGTTCAAACCAGTCTGGCACATAGCAAGCACTACACTAACCTGACATTGACAGATCATTCCTTTGAGGGTTTTCTGTTTTTGACAAGTTGTATCTCCCCATCAATACACTCACCCACTCCCCTATAACCAGTGACAAATCCGTAAGACAGCTGAATTTGGTTTTAGTCCACAGCACGTTAACTTTTATAGGAAACTAACTGACTATTACAGAGAGTAAAGCTATAACTTAAACCTCTCACCAGAATGCTATCGTAACTACATGCTGGACAGAAATTAAATCAGAGCTTTTCAAGTCACCTGGCACTGTAATTTAGGTCAACTGGTTACTAGTACACCAAATGAACTAAATAAAATTGACATAATAAAAAAGATGTGTCAATTGTCAGTGACATTCATCTTAGAAACTAGGAGTTCTGATGGTAACAAGGCTCTAAAACAACAACTAGGTGGTCTAGTGGTTAGGACTCAGTGATTTCACCACTGCGAACCAGGTTCCATCCCCAGTCTGGGAAGGAGAAGGGGAGGGAGGGAGGGGAAAAAGTTAATAAACTTTTCACAGTGAAAACTGGGTGAAAAAAAGGAACTGTGCCTCATGAGTGGCAAAGTACTTGTTTAGAAAACATTAAAGCAAATGAATATACACAAATAATCTCACTTACAAAAAGGACTTTGACAATAACAAAACATAGTGCTTACCATACATAAGTATGTACTGAAGTAGGAAAACATGCACAGGCATTCTGACGGCCTTGGAGTGTGCCTCTCAGATTTCCCTTCAAGAGAGAGAGCGCCAAGAGGGGTGTAATGAGCCGACAGCCCCAGCTGCCCAGCACCTTTGGGATCCACTGCGGCATTCAAACCAATGCCGGGCCAGGCCTGAACATCACGGGCGTTCTAGAGCAGCACTCTCCTGCCCAATGCACTCTAGCAAACAATCTTCGCTCCAAGCCGCGCTGCAGTCTTAGGCTTCTGGATCCAATCATCACCATCCTTCCATCCGTTTCCCTCACAGGTATCACACCTCCATCCATTCTGAACACTCTGCCACCCAACCTTCCTCCTCTCCTCTTTATCCTTCATAGGCATGTACCCCATGAAACTCTTGCACATCTAATTCTATCAGAGGATGCAAACTATCACGGGAATAACATCAATCAACTTCCAATTACAGAAGGCAGGAGTGGAAGAATCAGCCTTTACCTGCACCTGAAGCAAGTATGTCCTAACACTAACCGTGTTTACACCTGAAACGAATACGACACTGTAAGTCAACCATACACTGATAGTTTTTACAAAAACCAAACCATAGGGTTTAATCACAGTGCTGGGTATACAACTGTAGGTATTATTGTATTTTCTATCCGAATGGGTTTTCTTAATAACTCTATCTTTACAATTCTATCCTACCTTATGATAATTTCAAAAGCATTCAAACAATCTAGTCACTTTAATTTTAGAAATGTAACTCTTACTTCTGGTTCTAAAATTATGCATACATATGACTGTTCCCAATTACTGCACCAGTAACAAGGCTCTAAAACAACAAGAGTTGGAAGTTTGGCTTCAATGGCCTTAAGTCTACCTGGAGATAGATACTTTCGATAACTGAGAGAAACACAAGCCACTCTGTCTCGCTCGACCATACCTTCTTCATCCAGAACTCAGGAAGGCTGGACTGCATGTACACTACAATGTTCACTCAATACTGTGAAGGAGGAAAATCCAGAAATTTCAAACTATCATCTCCACTGTGCAATTTTTACTAAGTCCATGTCTTTGAAGAATTTGACCAATTTGAAAAAAAACAGCTTTTTGGGGTTTATCATTTCATTTTAATTTTTGTTTTTGTCTTTTTGTCATTTCAGGGCTGCACCCGCGGCACATGGAGGTTCCCAGGCTAGGGGCCCAATTGGAGCTACAGCTGCCGGCCTACACCACAGCAACAAAGAGGATCTGAGCTGAGTCTGTGACCTACACCATAGCTCACGGCAACACCGGATCCTTAACCCACTCACTGAGTGAGGCCCGGGATCAAACCCGCAACCTCATGGTTCCTAGTCAGATCTGTTTCCTCTGCACCACAACAGGAACCAACAGGAACTCCCATTCTATTTTTTAAACACTCTTAGAAATCACAACAGAGTTCCTGTAGTGGTTCAGTGGGTTAAGGACCCGACACTGTATCCATGAAGATGCAGGTTCAATCCCTGGCCTTGCTTACTGGGTTAGGGATCTGGCATTGCCACAGGCTGCAACGACATAGGTCACAGATGTGACCCTGATCTGGTGTGGCTGCTATATTCTGCAGGTGCGGCCATTTAATAAAAAAAAAAAAACAATACTCAACCAGAAGTTTTATATATATTCATATATATATATACATATATAAATAAAATTTCCAGAACACAAAACAGAAAAAATTGTAAAACTACAACTCATATGTCTCATTTCTAAGATCACAAATTTTTTTTTACAACTGTTAATTAAAGCTATAGGAATTAACTCAGTCCAAATCATTGAATCAACATTCAATCCCCAATTCCACCTTATTCAAACTTTCACTGCGCTGCTACAGAGATTCCCTACATGGAAAATGATTTCAAGTTCTCCATCCTAAATATAAATACCGGAGTTCCCTTCATGGCTCAGTGGTTAACGAATCCGACTAAGAACCATGAGGTTGCAGGTTCGATCCCTGGCCTTGCTCAGTGGGTTAAGGATCCGGCGTTGCCATGAGCTGTGGTGTAGGTTGCAGACGCGGCTCAGATCCCGCGTTGCTGTGGCTGTGGCTGTGTTAGACCCCTAGCCTGGGAACCTCCATATGCCGCTGGTGCGGCTCTACATAAAGGCAGAAAGACAAAAAATATATATATATACATGTGTATATATATATATATACACCAACTTAACACACATTCCCTAGCAAAGATCACTGTTTTCCATCAGAGTAAAGGGACAAAGTGAAACTTATTTTTTACATCTACAATATGCACAGGATCTCTATAGAAAGGCTCAGAAATTAGGGCTAAATTATACATGGATTACAACAATTTATGTAGCAGAGAGTAAAATATAAAAAATAAAATGAGTTCCCTGGTAGCCTAGCAGCTAAGGATCCAGCACTGTCACTGCTGTGATCCCTGGCCTGGGAACTTCCCCGAGCCGTGTGTGCGGCCAAAGGGACCAAAAAAAAAAAAAAATAAGGTGAAATAAACTAGGGGAGAATACAGTAACTTGGACAGAACTTTGGTATTTCATCTGCAAACACTAAGACCTTTTTTTTTCTTTTTTATTTTAAGGGAGAATGACAATAATTTTTAATTTTTATGTATTTATTTATTTAGCTTTTTAGGGCCACACCCATAGCATATGGAGGTTCCCAGGCTAGGGGTCCAATCAGAGCTACAGCTGCCAGCCTACACCACAGCCACAGCAACGTGGGATCTGAGCTGCGTCTGCAACCTACACCACAGGTCACAGCAGCGCCAGATCCTTAACCCACCGAGCAAGGACAGGGATCGAACCCATAACCTCATGATTCCTAGTCAGATTCATTTCCACTGCACCACAATGGGAACTCCAAGAATTTTCTTTTCAATTAAACTGCCCCACAGAACTTTATAACACCAAGGAAAACGGCTTTCTAAGAGTAAGCCTAAATTTCTTCATACCAATGGCCTTTAACACCACTTCTAAAGCAACTCTGCTCTGGTCAGCCTCAACCAGCTAAACTGCATCACAGTCATCACCCATGAAAGGGAATACTGTCGCAAAAAGCTCACACCAAAAGCATTAACTCCCAAAGACAAGATCCCGAGAGTTTAGTGCACAAACTTCCTAACTCAGAACCCAGTCAGCGTGTACTTGCCTTTGTCCCAGAGATGGATTCAAGGTTTTTTTTTCTACCTAAAAACTTGATCTGGAGTTCCCGTTATGGCACAGCAAAAGCGAATCCAACTAGGGACCATGAGGTTGCGGGTTCAGCCCATAGCCTCACTCAATGGATTAGGGATCTGGCATTGCCGTGAGCTGTGGTGTAGGTCTCCAGTGCAGCTCGGATCCCGAGTTGCTGTGGCTGTGGTATGGGCTGGTGGCTTCAGCTCCAATTCGACCCCCCGGCCTGGGAGCCTCCGTGTGCCGCAGGTGCAGCCCTAAAAGGCAAAAAATAAAAAATAAAAACTTGATCTGAACAGGTTTACCTATTCTCTCTGGAGCTCAGTGTACTTTTCTGCTATATAATGATCTGGACTATTTCTCCTTCTTCCAGGAAAATTGCAGCAGGTACATGCAACTTAAAAACAATTATCCTTAAATATCTCTCAGTGCATGCTTTGCATTCAAATGTATGCTTTCGTTATAACCCAGCAAAGCAGGCAACGCAAGGACCATACTTGGCAACATAAGTGCCACGAATGATAATTAGAACAGCAGAAATGTTTACTGAGCATTCACCGTGTGCCAGGCACTGTGCCGGATAGTTCCCATGTATTAGGCTCAGTTAACTCCTTCTCTTAAGGAAGAAGTTCCATTACCTCTGTTTCACAGATGAAAGCAGAAATAACTTGCCCAGGGACAACACAGCTCTCAGGAAGCGCTGCCCAGATCTGAACTCAGGTTTGACAATTCTCACAGGCCAAGCTCTCACAAGTCTACTCTACACTGCTTCTGAAAGAAACCTGAAATTAAAAAGATGACTCCAACTGACATAATCACAGGCCACACGTGATGAAAAGAACTCTGATTCATGATGGAGGAAACTGAGGCTCCTGAGATAAAATGACTAGCCCTACCTTAAACCACCTTCTTAATCACAGAGACAGGGCTTTCAGTCTCATGACAACCAGCTTTAGGTGTCTCCCAGCACACTACTTAATGGAGTTATCATGCACACCATTTATCATTATCCTGACCTCTCATCTGGGTGAACACTGCCTCAAAGTATGCCTACATCACAATGCATTCACCTTAACTTATGAGTTTTAGGATGTCTATAAAGTTGATTTTTACAATGAAACTAAAGCATAGCAAATTATGTGTTTAAAGAGGAACACAGAACCACCAGTAAAAAGAAATGAAAAGCAGGTCAAGACACCCTGTTCAGGAAAATAATTCCACATTAAATCATAACACATTTTATTAATACAAATCAACTCTGAAGTGACAGTTGAGCCAATGACAACCACAAATTTTCAAATCTGATTAAATATATTGGATTCAATGTTCCATGTTTAAAGGGCCATTACCTCAGAAATATTTACCATTAACATTTTCTCTCTCATAAGAGTCTTAATTCTACTGTTAGTGAACTACCATACTGAAAACCTACTCAGAAGTTTGCACAAATAACACATGCTTCAGAAAACAAAGAACTTGAGTCAACTTTAAAATCCTGTCCTCGTGTTCTGCTGGCTAAAAGACAACAAAGAAGAAGAGTACCAAACAAGTGATCAAAGAAATACATAGGTTACAGCTTTTCTTTGCTTACTGGTAAGATCGTGGAAACACTTTTTTGTACAGAAAAAGACTACTTGTTTCAAAATAAATTATGCTCTGCAAGTGGAGGAGATAACTAGCCAGAGCTAGGAGAGACTATGCATTCTTCCCTCTTACTTTATGTTATGATTATTAAATTCTAGAAGAAATCAAAGACAATCAGCATAGGCTATGGCCTTGAGTATGGAAAGACAGCCTGGACCACACACAAGAACAAAGACTAAGTTAAAGGTATAAAACTGCATTCTGGTCTTTGTCTTTAAATCTAATTGATAAAATTTGTTCCATCATTACAGACACTTATTATCGTCTTTTTTTTTTTTGTCTTTTTGCCTTATCTAGGGCCGCATCCGCAGCATATGGACGTTCCCAGGCTAAGGGTCTAACAGGAGCTGTAGCTGCCAGCCTACACCACAGCCACAGCAACGGGGGATCCGAGCTGCGTCTGCAACCTACACCCAGATCACAGCAACGCCGGATCCTTAACCCACTGAGCAAGGCCAGGGATCGAACCCGCAACCTCATGGTTCTTAGTCAGATTCATTAACCACTGAGCCATGATGGGAACTGGTGTTACTGTCTTTTGAGGGCCGAACCCGAAGCATATGGAAGCTCCCACGCTTGGGGTTGAATCGGTGCTGCAGCTTCCAGCGTATGCCACAGCCACAGGGACGTGGGATCCGAGCCCTGTCTGAGACCTACACCACAATTCTCGGCAAAGCCAGGTTCTTAACCCACTGAGCAGGGCCAGAGATCGAACCCACATCCTCATGGATACTAGTTGGATTTGTTATCGCTGAATCACCACCCGGAATTCCATAGATGCTATTGTAACTACAAGTTCTGTCAGCCCGCTGATCCAGCCTAGGTCTCAATTAGATAATAAGAACTGAATAAGCATTATAGGACCACAGTGCTCTATCCCCATCGTGCGCTATCTGAGGGATGACAAATCAATCTTCCTTGGACTATACAGGGAATATGAGGTGGATCTAGTTTCAATCATTTGCTTTTAAAGCTAAAAAAGGTCAAGTTGGGATACCAGGGCAGTGTTCTGGTGGCTCAGAGGTTAAGCAACCAGTGCAGTTAGTCACTGCAGCGTCTGGGGTCGCTGCTGTGGCTCTGGTGCAATGGCTCTGTTATGATCCCTGGCCTGGGATCTTCCACACGCCTCAGGAGCCAAAAAAAAAAAAAAAAATTAAAGTCAACTTCTTCTGCTCATACATCTTTACGGAGATAGTTTAAAGGAAAAAAAAAAAAGGCGCCTTCCCAATGAGTTTCAGTATGTTCAAATTCTGGTAGAAATGAAGAAATAAAGATGCACTAGGGAGTTCCGGTCGTGGCACAGTAGAAACGAATCTGACTAGGGGGTTCAATCCCTGGCCTTGCTCAGTGGGTTAAGGATCCGGCATTGCCCTGAGCTGCGGTGTAAGCTGCACACACGGATCTCCCGTTTTGCTGTGGCGTAGGGTGGCAGCTACAACTCCGATTAGACCCCTAGCCTGGGAACCTCCATATGCCACAAGTGCAGCCCTAGGAAAGGCAAAAAGAGACACACACACACACACGCACTCAAAATTCAGGCAGGAAAAAAGAAAAAGCAGTAACAATCACAATCTCAATTCCATGTTATTGCTAACTTGTACTCATGGAAAGAAACTGTCTTAAGTCTAAAGACCCAAAAAAAAAAAAAATTCAAAATGCAAGTGTCACCTTCCCTTAGATTTTAAGTTAAATGAGAATACACTTAAAAAAATAAATCAGGAGGAAACAGTAAAGTCCCACAATTTCCAGCCATATCTAGGAACGTGTCCCATTGCTAGATGGCAAAACAGGGTTTGAAATTACTTCATAACAGTTAAGACTCCTTTCCAGATTAAAACAAACACAAACTAGGAAATGTTAATTGGCAGTAAGACTATGGAGCAAAACATTTAGGGTTTTACTTCTTAGAATGGCAGGGTCTCCAGCAAATTTATGGCTTTCAAAACTAACATAACCAAAATGTACCAAAAACTAACTTACTAAAGCTAAGAGATTTATACAAATTGATTTTTTTTAAATATGTTGGGGGAACTCAGTGACAAGCTTTGCTTTATGTTCTGCATATTAAAACAAAGATGGACTTGACCTACAAAATGAAGATAGGGTCAACTGTAACCAAAAAACAGTATGCTTCCCCTGGTGGCCAACCAAGGAATGGAGAAGGAGTGCAGAGAAGAGAAAGAGCCTGGTCTCTGAGCTCTATCCTGTCACTCTTACAAAAGAGAAGTGACTACCAAAAAAGGAAGATGGGGGGAGGGGAAACCATCAAAAGGACCAACCTAAGTTTAAAAGGAATACAACCCTGGGTCTTAGACTCCAAATACTTTGAGATTTAAATCATCAACACACCAAAATGTAGAAGGCAAATATGGGAAAGGTCATTTATTTGCAGAGTGCCCAAGAGCTCACTCAGGGATCCCTATGTATTTTCACCTCAAAGAACACCCAGAGTTTCACACCTTAATTACAGCTTAAGAGCAATTGCCTTTTTCAAGGACTAGATCCTTGCAGTTTTCTGCATCTCGTTTCCAAGGAAGAGCATTTATGCATTTATTTTCTCAAATAACTAGTGGTATAACCTACACAGAGAACCACCAGTTTTGAAGCCCTCCAACCAGGAGGACTGTTACCTCCAGTTGCACAAGTCTCTTTCGAATTTTATTTCTGAAATAACCCACGTCCTTTCAACAACATTTTCCATGCCAACAATCTTTAAAGATAGTCTTATACAGAGACAGGCTAAAATCTCACTGACGAATTCCTTTGTCTGATTGGATTTTCCTGGTACTTTAAATTTGCTTCCACACAGAACAGCAGCGACGGTACCTAATGTTCCAGTCTAGGGTGTAGGGGTTTCTCAGAGGTGGAAATCATCTGTCAGGCTAAAGCTCCTGAAGCTTCTAATCTTTCACAACAACCCCTTCCTTCAAATAAAGACCAAAAAAAAAAAAAAGGAAACACACGGGCATTTACAAAGAGGTCCTAAAATCAAACTGCCACCAGCAAGCCTCTCCTCCCCGGGCAGGCGCCCTCCGGGAAGCACACTTCTTTCATTAACCGGGTTTGGGGGATCTGGGGACGCGAGGGCCGGCAGGAGCCCAGGGGCCGGCGGGAGGAGGAAAGGGCATGGGGGGCAACGGTCCCGAGTCCCGGCGCTCGCAGGACGCTAACTCCTTCCCCGGCCCCGGCGCGGCTCGCGCGGACCGGGGACGCCCGACCCCCCGGCCAGGTGTGGCCGCTCGGCGCCGCCTCCAGTCCGCGGGGCGCGGGCGGCCGGCGGCCCCGACCCGCCGGGGGCGACCCGGGCCTTCCCCGGGGCAGAGGCACGCTCGCGGGACACGTTCGTGCGCGAGCTTCCCTCCTCGCTCTCCCCGCGGACCGCAGGAGCCACACACAAAAAGAAACTTGTCCGAGGCTCTCCGCCCCCTCGGGTCGCGGCCCGCCGGCCGGCCCGGGGCGCTACTCACCGGGGTCGAAGTCGGGCACCACCGCCTGGTACTGGGGTCCGACCCGCATGCCGCCGCCACCTGCGGGGAAGCAGAGCGTGCGGTCAGCTGGCGGGCGCGCGGGCGGGCGGGCGCGGGGGCGGCGCGGGGCGGCTGCCACCTACCGTGCTCCTCGTCGCTGGACGAGCCCGAGCTGCCTTCCTCCCAGGAGTTGCTGCTGCTGTTGCCATTGGGCGCCGCCGCCGCCAAACTTTTATTCTGCCCATTATTGGGGGCGGTGGCGGCCGAAGCGGAGGCGGCGGCGGCCGAGGCGGTGGCCGAGGAAGCGGCGGCGGCGGCGGCGGCGGCCGAGGCGGCCGAGGCGCCGGCGGACGAAGCGGCGGCAGCCGAGGCGGCCGCGCTGGCCGCGTTGTTCCTTCCTCTGCGCTTCCCTGAGACCTCGGGGCCCTTCTCCACCATGGCCGGCATCGGCGGGGGCCGGGGCCGGGCGAAAGTGGCGGGGACCCTCGGCTCCTGAGGAGGGGGCGCCCGGCCGGGGGGGAGGGGGTGCGGGCGGGCGCGGGGCCGGGCGGGCGCGGCCGGAGCCCGCGGGCGCGAGTCGGGGCTGGGGCGGCCCTGGCGGGCGGAGCGCGGAGCCGCTTCAAGCCCCCAGCGCCAAGCCGAGCGCAACTTTCGCTCTCATCGCCGCCCGCACTTCACTGGCACTAACTACTCCGGGAGCAGCGAGCGGGAGGGGAGAGGGGCGGGGCCTGGGCGAGCAGAGGGAAGCCGCGCGCAGCCCAACCCGGCGCGGGATGGCTCCGCCCCCCGAGCGCTCCCATTGGCTCTTGTGGGATTTGGACGGCGAGCGGCAGCCCGGTTGGCTCCGCGCACCCGTCTGTCCAAGGGACTGGGGCGGGAGGGCCGGGTGGGGGAGGCTCCGGGCTTCCGTTGGTCAGGTTCGGTTGACGCGTATCGCCCGCTGTACGTGGTTTGAGGTTTGCAATCTCTCTACGCCCCATGATCCATCTCTCTAGGCAATAGCGAGGAGTTAGCTGCCCTCCCCGCCCCCTCCTTCTGCCGGGCCCCCCCCCTCGCCTACGCGCACCTCCCGCGGCCTCTACCCCCACGTTCCCCGAAGGGCTCCACTGAGAGTCCCATCGGTTTCAAAAAGTAAAATATACGCGACACGAGAACAGAAATTGAATGCAAGGTCGGGACTACTTTCCCCCTCGCGCGGAGGATTACGTCTTACAGTTTGAATGGGTTCTATACAAAGAGGGGAAACTAATTGCAAGAAACTAATTGCGCCCCCACCTTTCCCAAGGGATTTAGGGGTGTCTCGGCGCCAGGGGAGGCCTGGTGCAGGGGACAGGTTCCTCAAGTGACAGTCTCCCCTGGAAGGAAAGGAAGCAGTATGGGAGCTCGGGGGCTTTCTGCTAATTGGGTGGGGGGAGGTTGGAAGTCGCCGTAATTGCTCGAGTTTCCGGGCGTAACGCGCCTGCGAGGCCGGAGGGGAGGGTCTCCAGCGGCCCTGGACGGGACGCTGGGTGGGAGAGCGGGGTCCCTGCATCCCTGATGACCCTCTAGAGAGGTCTAAAGAGGCCGAACTGTCCCGGAGGGGAGGGGGGACTTGTAGAAATGGACGGGGGTCCAGGAAGGGCAAAGAGGAAGAAGCTATTTTCATCCCAAGCCTTTGGTGGAGGAGGAGGGTCAACTTCCTCCGAGGCAAGAGCCACTTTTCCGGATCTGCTGCCTGCCCTGCCTCCCCCACTCCACCCCGGGCACCCGGCGAGGTGAGGGCGAGCTCGACCCAGCCTGAGACACCCTTGTCCTGGAGAGTGGCCACTGGCCGGCCGTGGGGGCCGCTTTTATAGCTATGTGGGGGGGATGGGAAAGTGTGTGACTCCCAGAGATGTCTATCTGCCCCACCCCCACCGATCCCTCCAAACAACGAGCTCTTGCTAAATAATTAGGTGGTGAGAGAAAGTCTATAAATAAAAAAAAAATTTAATGCAGCGGATGGCTATTTTTCTTTTAAGTTACTTCAAACCTGAGCTTAATATGGGGACAGTTTACACCAGCTCTGGTTATAAATAGCTACAGGGAGAAATCTGGAGTTTCATGGTTTTAAAGCCTGAATAAATAAGCAGGATGTTCTCCACGTTTTCTGCAGCATGAACCATCATTATTAGTTCAATGATGTGACCATGTTCACTTCTGCCTGAACAGGCTGTAGGCGCTGGGCGCCCTCCCCATGGAGGAGATCTGCCCCCACCAAATTCAGGGTCGCAGCTCCATTCCCTTTAAAAGGACACCCCTCTTCTAGGAGAGCCCCGGTAGTGCGGGCGTGTGCCCCAGGATACTCCCCAACAGCTGGCCTGGGTAGGATGCAGACAGCAAAGCCAAGAGTTAGGAACCAGAGGTGGCATTCCCCAGGGCTAAACCACCTGAGTGAGGGCCGTGACTCATCTGGAGGTGAGCACAGCGTGAGGAATGAGCTTGAGAGCACTCTGCCCTGCTCCCTTGGTGTCTATGAAATTATACCACCAGGCTCTGGAAAGAGTAGCCTACAAGGGCACAAAGGTGATATGGAGTCATTTATTAGGACAGCAGAGATGGCACAGTACATGGGGTCACGAGCCCCCCACCTACCAAACCCCAAAGTTGGAGCTACTTCCTGGCAGGGTTATGACTGTAGGTACATCACTTGGACTGTCCAACTATTCCGTTTTTTTCCAACAAATAGTAACACCTAACACGTGCCAGACCCAGTTCTAGTTTGACCCCAAACCCACACAGACTCTATATTGGCCGTGACCGCTCAGCTTCCTTGTCTGTAAAACACAGATAATCGTTCCTACCTCCTGGCCTGGTGGATTTTTACAGATTCTGTCTGACCTGCCCCTCTCCTCCTACCACAGGGAACCCTCCAACCTGAAGGAAACCCCACTTCCTGCCCCTGCCTATTGTTTTCCGGGAGACGGAGCCCACAAACAACCCTTCTGATGGAGCATTTGTGATCTCAAACTTCAAACCTGCACTCCACAGTCAGCAGCCCAGGGACATTCTCTCCCACCTTGTGAGCCTTAAGATGTCACACCTTCTCTCCTCACACCTCCCACTGCCCCTCTTCCCTCACTCCCAGCCGGTGACCTCACCTCATTCTTCAGTGAGAAAAACTGAAGCCTTTAGACAGGCTCTCGCTCATCCTCCAGTTCCCAAACTGACACACCTCCTTCCCTGGCGCCCTCCTCCCCCAGGGCTTTTCCCACCCCTTGATCTTAGGCACCCACTTCCTGCTGCCCTCCGCCTGCCGCTCTCCGGGGCCACCAGCCTCTCTCTTCCCTCTTGGTTAGCATCTTCAAAAAAAGGGAAAAACTCGCCCTTGCTTCCAAGCCCCCTTCTGCCTCCTCCCGTTTCTCTACTCCCCCCACTGAAAACTCCAAAGCCTTGTCTATACCTGCCTTCTCCACTCCCTCCCTTCCCAGTCTCTCCTCACCCCACCCCAGCAGGGCTGTGGCCTTACTCTTAACTACTGCTCAAGTCACCCACTTGCTCCCTGCTGCCCAATCCAGCGGTCACTTCCTGGTCTCGGTGAACTTCTTGGCACCTGGGTCCACCCCCTCCCTCAGGAAATGCCCTCACCTCTCTGGACCCATACTCACCTGGTTCTCCTGCCTCACCGACCGCTGGCCCCGAGTCCCCTTTGCAGCCCCCACCCCTTCCGGGCCCCATTCCCTGTGTCTGATGCATAGTAGGCACTCGTTAAATATTTGTTGAGCGAAAAATAATGATAAGGAATACAGGCTGTTGTGCGTGCACAGAGCAGGAGCCAATCCCAGTAAGCAGAGGGTTCCTGGTACAGGTGAGGTCTGACCAAGACAATGTGAGATACGTCCCTCGAGGAGGCCCTTGGATTTTGTCAGTCCGGCATCTCCCTAGAGGAAGCCCATCTCCAAGTAGCTGGCCTGGGGCTCCCCCCGGCCCCGCCCCGTCCCTGACCAGCACGTGATCTAGGTCTGGCCAATCAGAGGGCCCCAGTCCTCTGACTGCAGTGATTGGCTCGGCATGAGCACATGACCTAGCCAGGCCAATCAAGGCTCTTTCCAGAACTTTTTCTGGAACTCTCAGGAAGGAAGGAGCCTGTCTATAATCAGGACCTAAGGATGTACAGTCTAGAACCTCCAAGGCAGAGACAGGGCCAGGGCGCCAATAGGCCAGAGAGGCCTGGACTGAAAGATGGAGGAGGCGACTGCCCTCAGGCTGTGCGGAGTGCAGCGTGGGCACCCGGGAGCTGAGGGCTCGCTAGTCCCCCCCCAGTCCGGGTCCTGTCCCAGGAACCCCTCCCTGTCCCACCAGCCTGTGGAAGAAGCCACTTGAGTCCTGATAGGATCTTTTGACCTCTCCCCTCCACCCGCATCCCATTAGCCAGACCTGACATCCTGGCTTTTAAAATTGAGCAGTTGAGTTTCTGTTACAACAGAGAGAGTCCTCAATGATACAAATAATTAGGCATTAAGCCTGGTGCGGAACGAGGGAAAGGACGTGCTGGCAGAGGAAATGGCACCTTCCTTCTGTGAAAGGCTTGAAAATAATAGCTAATATCTTCAGGGTGTAACCGTGTCTGGCTCTGCTCTGTGTGTGGAAATCCTGAGCTCTTTTAATGCACCCAGTAATTTACTCGGGTGAGCACAGTTACGACTGGCTCATGATGCCTCCTAGTTAAGAAAACCGAGGCACATCCGTGTGAACCAGGTAACGTCACTGGTGGGCAGGTCTGGCCAAAGAGCTGTGCAGCCGCATGTCTCAACAGAGACCTAGGAAGGCAGAAGTAATGATCTGGGCAAAGTGCCGTGTCTTATTTCACCCATAGTGTTTACAATTTTTTTTATTTTTTTTTAGGGCTGCACCTGCAGCATATGGAAGTTCCCGGACTAGGGGTCGCATTGGAGCGTAGCCACGAGCCTACACCACAGCCCCAGCAACTCAGGTTGCACATGTGATCTATACAGCAGCTTTTGGCAACACTAGATCCTAAGCCAACTGGGGGACGCCAGGGATCAAACCTGCATCCTCATGGATACTAGTCAGGTTCTTAATCAGCTGAGCCACAACAGGAGCTCCTATGTATAATTCTTAGTGCCACTGCTTTTTTTTTTTTTTTTTTTTTGCTTTTTAGGGCCGCATACGAAGGTTACCAGACCAGTGGTTGAATCAGAGCTACAGCTGCTGGCCTACACCACATCAACGTGGGATCCGTGCTGCATTTGTGACCTACTCGACCGCTTGCAGCAACTCTAGATCCTTAACCCACTGAGTGAGGCCAGGAATTGAATCCACATCCTCCTGGACACTAGTCGGATTTGTTTCCACTGCACCACAACGGGAACGTCTCCTTAATGCTTTTTTAAAGTTTTAGTATTTTTGTTAGATTACTTGTTAGAAAATTCCGCTAGGCTGTAATAGCTTCCCCAAAGCTGGAGCCGGGCAGAAGGCCGGGTGAGGAGTGGGCTGTGGGGTGGCAGGAGAACAGCCTGAAGCCAGTCCCAGGAGGGTTCATTCCCCCCAAAAAATACTCAGAAACTGAGACTTTGGGCAGGAATTTTAGCCATAGGATGGAGGAGGTTTTTTTTTTTAATGTTTCCTTTTTTTTTGTCTTTTTGTCATTTTAGGGCTGCACCTGTGGCATATGGAGGTTCCCAGGCTAGGGGTCGAATCAGAGCTACAGCCGCCAGCCTACACCACAGCCACACAGGATCTGAACCACATCTGCGACCTACACCACAGCTCACGGCAACGCCAGATACTTAACCCACTGAGCAAGGCCAGGGATCGAACCCGCAACCTCATGGTTCCTAGTTGGATTCGTTAACCACTGAGCCACGACGGGAATTCCATCCTAGGAGTTCTTAATCTGCAGCCTGGATAGAGTTATGGGGTACCATGAACCCAGGAAAATAGTTACAGGCTTATTTAAATGAACCTTTAACTGAAATCTAGCATTTTCTTCAATTATGAGTGTAGGCGGTATTAGCAATGGCTGGGACTCTGTCACCCATAGAAATCATGATACTGTCTCATCACATTACGTGTTGGCAAGATCTCAGAACAGTACGTACACTCAGCTCCACAATCACAGAAGATATTAGACCTACGCCGGATTTTGTTATTTACTGTGTTAATAACCCCCAAAAGGGTTCAAAATGGATCATATACCTAACTGTAAGGGCTAGAACTACAAAACTCTTCTGAGAAAAGGCGGGGGTAAGAAGTGACCTCAGGTTAAGCAAAATCTTCTTAAGAACAATTCCAAAAGCCAAAGGAACACAAGGAAAAAGATAAATTGGACGTCATCAAAATTTCAATTGTTTTTCTTTTACAAATGATACCATCAAGGATGTGAATAAAGGGAGTTCTCTTCGGTTGCTCAGCAGTTAACGAACCCGATTAGGATCCATGAGGATGTGAGTTAGATCCCTGGCCTCACTCAGTGGGTTGGGGATCCAGTGTGGTTGTGGTGTAGGCCGGCGGCTACAGCTCCAATTTGACTCCTAGCCTGGGAACCTCCATATGCCGTGGGTGCAGCCCTAAAAAGACAAAACAAAACAAATTTTAAAATGGGTAAGGTATCTGACTAAGCATTTCTCCAAAGAAATCAGTCACAGGCAGTAAGCACATGAAAAGTTGCTCAACATTAGCCACCACGGAAATGAAAATCGAAACTGCAATGAGATATCACCAGGTATCCTAGCCCACTAGGGTGGCTGCGGGAAAAAGAACGGTAATAACGAGCATTGGTAAAGATGCGGAAAAACTGAAACGCTACTACACTGCTGGCAGAAATGTGAAATGATGCAGCTGCTTTGAAAATTGGTCTGGTGTGGAAGTTCCTGTGTGGTGCAACAGGTTAAGGATCCGGCATTGCTGCAGCTGTGGTACAGGTCACAGCTGCAGCATGGGTTCAGTCCCTGGCCCAGGAACTTCCATATGTCACAGATGTGGCCAAGAAAAAGAAAAATCGTCTGGCAGTTCCTCCAAAAGTTAAATGTAGAGTCATCATGTGACTCAGCAATCCCACTCTTAGGTAGAAACCAAGAGAATTGAAAACATATGTCCACAACAAAACTCGTGCACAAATGCTCATCGCAGTATTGTTCACAACAGCCAAAAAACGGAAACAACCCAAGTCCATCGTTGGTGGGTACATAAACGAAATGTAGTCTATCCATGAGGTGGGGAATATTATTCAGTCATAAAAAGAAACTACTAATACTGGCATTACAACGTGGATGAACCTTGAAAACAATGTGTTAAATGAAAGAAGCCAGGTACAAAATGCCACACGCTGTATGGTTCTATTTATAGAAAATGTCCAGAATAAGCAAACGTATAGAGATGGGAGAGGATTGACGGTAGCCAGGGGCTGGCAGCAGAGGGGACTAGGGCGTGGCCACTGATGGGTACAGGGTTTCTTTTGGAGGTGATGAAATGTTATAAAATTGGTGGTAGAAATGGCTGCACAACTCTGTGAATATACCAAAAACCAGGGAGTTGTACACTTTATTTTTTGCTTTTTAGGACCGCACCCACAGCATATGGAGGTTCCCAGGCTAGGAGTCGAATCGGAGCTACAGCTGCCAGCCTACACCACAGCCACAGCAATGCCAGATCGGAGCCGCGTCTGTGACCTACACCACAGCTCACAGCATCGCCAGATCCTTAACCCACTAAGTGAGGCCAGGGGTCGAACTCGCAACCTCATGGATCCTAGTCGGATTCTTTTCTGCTGCGCCACGACGAGAACTCTGAGTTGTACATTTTAAATGGGTGCGTCCCATTGTGGCTGAGCAGTAATGAACCGGACTGGTAGGCCGGCAGCTATGGTTCCCATTCCACCCCTGGCCTGGGAACTTCCATATGCCACGGGTACGGCATTAAAAAAAAGGCAAAACAAATAATGTTTTGCCCCTCATCTAAGAATTCTCCCCTAGAGAATTTGGGAGATGGCCACAGGCTTGAGCTAAGCGTGGAGGCTCCTCAAGGGGCTACGTGGGACCCACCCCAGGCCTGAGGCGGCCGAGGGAAGTCTCCAGCCCCAGGTCTGTCTCCAGCTTGCCCACTTTGGGGGCCCTCTCCCCGCCTGGGGGTGCCCTGGGCATGCTACTCCCACCAGACCATGTGGCCCACTCGTCCTTCTCGTCTCAGCTCACAGGTCACCGCCTCCAGGGAGCCCTGCTGAGCCCCTGCCCCGGCCCGGGCTGCTGGGAGCCTTCCTGACGCCCGATCACAGCTGAATGGGCTGCGTGGGGCGTCTTTCTCTCCCGCTGGAAAACAGGCGCCTCGAGGCTGCTCTGTGCTCTGGGGTCTGGGCACACAGAGCAGGGCTCACCAAGTCACCACCGCTGACAGTCGCGGGGTCAGCCTGGGACACTGAAACGAAACCCAAGTCAGAGCACAAACACACTGCCGGCCAGTAGATGCTGAGCGCTGGCTGGCTTCGCTGGTGGCCCGGTGGCCGGCAGGTGCTGGCCTCCGGCTGCCGCCTGGCCGCACCCTGGCCTCCAGACCCCGAGAGAGAGCAGCGTTCCTGCGCGTCCACAAACTGCCTTCCAGCGTGCGGTCTCCTGTCTGAGGACCCACCCCTTCTCAGCAGGAGCAACAGTTGGGCGAGCACCCCATAGGTCCGAAAAAGGCCAGCCTACTGGGCTCCCCTGAGACAGACGGACACACAGACGCGGGAGGCGACCAGCCTGCGGGCGGGGGCCGGAGTGCACAGCGCGGCAGACAGGTCACCGCCACGAGTGTCCGGCCCCGGGGAGCCACGGGGGCCTCTACGGGGCGGGAGAGACAGGACGCTGGACACTGTCCCCTCAGCCCCGGACAGCCAGAGATAATCTCTGAAACTGGACTGGATCCTGCCCTTTCCAGCTTTCAACCCCCAGGGGCTCCCTGTGAGCGCCAGGCCCCGGGGGACAGCCGCCGGAGCACCTGCTCCTGGTGGGCCCCCCCCGCCCCCCGGCAGCCCCCGCCCCGCCTGTCGACTCTCAGCCTTATCTCGTGGCAGTTGTGGTTCTTTGTTCTCATTTGCTATCGCTCACTCGCGGGACTCCACCTTGGCACCGGGCCTGTCTGTCCTGCTCACAGGGCGCCCCAGCCCGGCAGCCGCTGGCCTAGAAGAAAATACACCTCAGAGTCCTCCTTGCGGCGCCCACGTGTGGGGGGCGGGGGGTGCTGGGGTGACGCAGGTGCAAGCCAGGCCTGGTGAAGGCCACTTGCGGGAGGGACCGCTGTGGCGCAAGGGCAGGGCTCAGCCAAAGCCCCTCCTCGGCCTTCGCTGCCCTCCCCACCCCGCCCCGCCTTCCTCCCCTGCAGCCCAGGTCTCTTGCTGGCACCTGTCGCCCACTGGCCTAGAACACGTGGGCCTCGGTAAAGGTTAGGGTTCTGAATGGTGGGCCCAGAGGGAGGCATACTTTCTAGGTCCAGGGGGAGACATACTTTCTAGGTTTGGTTGGGCCCCTATGTTATGCAAGTGCCTGACATTTTCCTTTTTTTTTTCTGCTTTTTAGGGCCACACCTGTGGCATCTGGAGGTTCCCAGGCTAGAGGTCGAATCAGAGCTACAGCCGCCAGCCTATGCCACAGCCACAGCAACTCGGGATCCGAGCCGTGTCTGTGACCTACACCACAGTCCATGGCAACGCTGGATCCTTAACCCACTGAGGAAGGCCAGGGATCGAACCCGCAACCTCATGGTTCTTAGTCAGATCCATTTCCGGTGCGCCACGACGGGAACTCCAAGTGCCTGACATTTTCAGAGGCAGTGGAACAGTTAGCCTGACCCTGACCGGGCTGTGGGCCTGGTTGTGGCCTCCCTGCTTCCCATCCGAGGGGGGTGGTGAAGCCCGTCCCCAAGGGCTGCTGAAAAATCTCAGAAATGCTTAGAAGGAATGGAAAGATGGTCAGTGGAGGCCGCTCATTTACCGTCCAGTCCCAAGCCCCACCAAAATGAAAACAAAGAGGCCAAAACAAAGGCAGCAAAATCCTGAAAGCCGAAAATCAGATGGGCAAGCGGGCACCGACTTCACCCATCAGAGAGCTGGCCCCGCGTCCAGCTGTGGGGAAAGCAGAAGACTGATCCCAAAGCCCCCACGAGTCCCTGCTCTGCCCTCCCGTCCACGCCGTGGGCACCAGGCCCGCCCCCTCTGCACCGCGGGAAGTGGGCTCACTACTTCCTGGTGTATTTACGCATCCTCGGGACGGGACGGCTGAGTGAGGGGGGGTGGGACCGCTGCTCAGGGTCGCGGAGCCACGGAGGACGGAGGGATCAAGCGAAAGAAAGGCACAAAATGTGCAGACACAGAGCCCCAGCGTGCAAGAGCCTGAAAACAATACACTAAGTGGAAGAAGCCGGCCCCAAAGGTCACAAGGTGTCTGATTCCATTTCTGTGAAATACAAAATAGGCAGGTCCACAGAGACAGAGGAGGACTCGGGCTGTCAGGTGCTGGGGGAGGGAATAGGAGTGACTGTTTAGGTATCCTGTTGGGGTGACGAGTCTTGCCCAGAGCCCCAGAGGAGGCTGTGCGCTGTGGTGCTGTAAGCGTGAGATAAGCACCCTGCACTGAGCACCCACCAGGTCTCCCTGAGCTGGAGACAGCGCCACCGCTCTCCGGCCCACCTTCCCTCTCACTTGGGCCCAGGTGATCGCAGGCCGGCTCCCAGCCCCAAATAACACCTCAGCTCCCGTGGCTCCCAGTCTGGGTCTCCCGCACCCCCTCCACTCCAGCCACCTGCTCTGGGTGTCTGATGGGCGGCGCAGGCGTCACACCACTGGGCCCCGCCTCGGGACGCGCCACCTCTTCGACCATGTGCTCACGTCAAAACCTTGCAGGCACCGTCCTTGGCATCTGTCCTCCTCCAGCTCCACTCCCTTCATCCCACTCTGCTCCAGGCCGAATCCAGCCTCCTCTTGTTCTGCACTGCCCCCACCCTCGGGGCCCTGTCACTTCTCACCTGGATTGTTACCAGGCCTCTCTGCTTCTGCCATTGACTTACAGGCACCAGGAAAATATGGTTAAAACAGAAACCAAAAAACAAACAAACAAAAAAAACAAAACAAAAACAGGGAGTTCTGGTTGTGGCTCAGCGGAAACAAACCCGACTAGTATCCATGAAGATGCAGGTTCGATCCCTGACCTCGCTCAGTGGGTTAAGGATCAGGCGTTGCCGGTCAGCTGTGGCCTAGGTTGCAGATCTGGATCCTGCATTGCTGTGGCTGTGGTGTAGGCCAGCAGCTATAGCCCTGATTAGACCCCTAGCCGGGGAACTTCCATATGTCGTGAGAGTGCGGCCCTGAAAAGCAAAAAAAAAAAAGGAAACCAGATCACGTCCTTCCCTGCTCTAACCCCCAGCGGCTGCAACCTCACTCGCGGTGTCTACAAGGCCCCGCCCAGGCAGGCCGCCGGTGACCCCCGGACTCCGTCTTGTGATCTAGTCCCACGAGGCTTCCTGCCGGTCCTCAAATAAACCAAGCACACAAAGACCTCAGGGCCTTAGCACCTGCTGTCCTTTGTGCCAGGAACACTTTTTCCTTAGAGACCCCCTTGGCTCGCTCCTCACTTCCTTCAGATCTGACCATCGTCCCCCCTTTTTTTTTTTTGGGTCTTTAAGGGCCGCACTCAAGGTATATGGAGGTTCCCTGGGTACGGTCGAATGTGAACCGTAGCCACCAGCCTACACCACAGCCACAGCCACGCCAGATCCAAGTCACAGCTGTGACCTACACCACAGCTCACGGCAACACCAGAGCCTTAACCCACTGAGCAAGGCCAGGGATCGAACCTGTGTCCTCATGGATACTAGTCAGATTTGTTTCCACTGCACCATGACAGGAACTCCATGGCCACCCTTTGGAAACAGGCCACCCTCCACCCAACACACTTTACTCTTTCCTTTGCACATGTCACCAGCTAGCATATTTTATTTTATCTTTAAATTTTTATTTTACCTTATTTTTAAATTTTTATTTTATTTTATCTTATTTTCCTTTTTGACTGTGCCTGCAGCATACAGAAGTTCTTGGGCCAAGGATCGAAACCATGCCACACCAGGGACCCAAACCACTATAGTGACAACACGAGACCTTTAACCTGAGGCGGCACGAGAGAACTCCTGGCATATTTTATTGATTTGTACTGTCTGTCTCCCCTTAGGGTTGCAAACTCCTATGTGATTTTGTTCACTCTTGTTTCTCCAGAACCTAGAGCCGTGCACAGCATACAGTGGGCTTCCATAAATATCTGATAAATGAATGAACCATTCTGCGGTGAGGGCACAGGGCCCAGAGCAGCAGAGTGATTCGGCTGTGACCGGCAGCACCGGGGTTTCCTCCAGGCCTCTCTCCCAAATTCCCAGATCCTTCCAGCTCATGGTGCTTGTTATTTTTGTTAGTATCCAGCCAAACGCAAGACGGAGTGTTCTCCCAGCATCTTCTTGCTGAGAAGGCAAATATTCAAAAATACTTTGACAATGACATTCTCCACTTCCCCGAGGCTGTGTGAGATGCCAAAAATGATGTGACTAAATAGCAGCACCGACTCCCCACACATCCTGGCATCTCCCTCTCCCGGGGACAGGGCACGGTGGCCAGGACGGGCCAAGATGTTCTGGCCGCTGCAAGGGGCCCCCTGGGGGAGAGGGCAGTGGGGCCTTGAGCCTCGGCCGGGACTGGCTCGGCCTCTGGCTGCCTGAGGACCCCCGAGCCCATCCTCCGGCCTCAGTTTCCCCATTTGTAAACTGAGAGGCCTTTCACCCTGGATTCAGCTCCCGATGTCACCTGCTGCAGGAACGATGCCCCCCATGCCGGGGCTGCTGCGGGCCGAGCAGCCCTTCCAGAACAACCTCAGAGCCCCCAGACCCTTTCACGCACACCCACTCTCGCTCTTCACGCCTCATGTCAGCTCCGCACAGCTCGAGGGCTACTCTGAGCCGGGGCGGGGACACGGCGACAGGACCCAGCGACGGCACAAGGTCAGCTCCCTCCCGGTCACAGTCCCTTGAGACCAGGCTTTTTTTGACCCACACAGCAAGCCCCAGGAGGCTGACAGCACAGGGGTAATTGCTCTTACTTGACACATGTGGAAATTGAGGCCCCGAGAGGGGACGGGACTTGTTCCAGACCCCACAGGAAGATGGGTGGGCAGAACCAGAACCTGAACCTGAGCCTTCTGACTGCCGGTTCAGGACTTTCATCTGGCCACCTCCGAGGAGTGCCAGGATGGCGCCTGAAAGCTGGAAAGAGGAGCTCCCTGCTGGCTCAGCATGTTAAGGATCCGGCATAGTCGCTGCTGTGGCACGCGTTTGATCCCCATCCTGGGAACTTCCACATGCTGTGGGTACAGAAAAAAAAAAAAAAAGAGCTAAGCTAGGAAGGGTGCCCTCTTCTCAGTCACAGGCGGATGGATGCAGGTTTAGCTCGCAGACTCCACCAGGCTCAGGGGCCATGGAGAGTGACCAGGACCGCGGCAGGAGCTGAGTCACCGCAAACGGGAATACTGTTCGGCCCCTCCTCTGCTCGAGAACCTTCCTCGGTTCCTGCCGCAGAGCCGCACCGAGCTGCTTCCCAGGCATCGTCCGAAAGCCCCACACATCCCTTGTTACCCTCCCGTCCCTCCAGGTCCCAGAATCCTCCGTCACCTCGGCTCCCCATCTCCCTTACTCCACGCCAGCTCCCCCGCCCCTGGGCCTGGACATCAGGATTCAGGAGGATGGGTCCCCACCCTCCAGAAGCTCGTGGCCTAGTTGAGGGTGCAAGTATGTCTATGAACAATGAGAAAACGACGAGGCGAGGGCGGCTTTGCCACCAAGGAGCCAACGGCCACGGCAGCTCTGATTGCACCGCGCTCAAGAGAGGCCGCAGCGTCCCAAACCGAGAGGATCTGGGAGGACATTCCCAGCGGGAGGAACAGCCTGTGCCAAGGCCCCCGGGAGTGAAAGAATAGAGTTTATTCCTGGAAAATCACCCACCATTTCCAAGCCTAGATTCTGTGTGGAGACGTGGTGGTGCCTGAGGCCTGGGAGCAAGAGGGACCTTGAATGCCAGGTGAAGATGCTGCCCCCACCCACGGGCCACATCCAGCCCACCCCCGATTTCTGTGCAGACCTTGAGCTGAGAATGGATTTACGTGGGTTTTTTCGTTGTTTTGTTTTTTTGTTTTTTGGCCGTGCCCACAGCATGTAGAGGTTCCCAGGCCAGGGATCAGTCCCACGCCACAGCAGTGACCCAAGCTCCAGCAGTAACAGCGCTAGATCCTTAACCTGCTGAGCCACCAGGGAACTCCTGGATTTATTTTATTTTTTATTTTATTTTTTTGTCTTTTTGCCTTTTCTAGGGCCACACCTGTGGCATATGGAGGTTCCCAGGCTAGGGGTATAACAGGAGCTGTAGCCTCCGGCCGACGCCACTGCCACAGCAACGCGGGATCCGAGCCGCATCTGCAACCTACACCACAGCTCATGGCAACGCCAGATCCTTAACCCACTGAGCAAGGCCAGGGATTGAACCTGCAACCTCATGGTTCGTAGTCAGATTCGTTAACCACTGAGCCACGACGGGAACTCCCTTTTTTTTTTTTTTTGGTCTTTTTTGCCTTTTCTAGGGCCACACTCATGGCATATGGAGGTTCCCAGGCTAGGGGTCTAACAGGAGCTGTAGCCACAAGCCTACACCACAGCCACAGCAACGTGGGATCTGAGCCGCGTCTGCGACCTACACCACGGCTCACGGCAACACCAGATTCTTAACCCACTGAGCAAGGCCAGGGATTGAACCCGCAACCTCATGGTTCCTAGTTCGATTCGTTAACTACTGAGCCACAATCGGAACTCCTGGATTTACTTTTTTAAGCGGTTGAAAAAAATCAAAAGAAAATACTATTCTGTGAAAGTTACATGAAATTCAATACGAAATTCAAGTAAATAACAGTTGATTGGCACACAGCCACGCCCACTTGTTTACCTGAGACACTCGGCTGCTTCTGCAAGAGCAGCCCTGAGCAATAGGTTCCCAGGGCCCACAAATCTTGAAATAGCTGCTGCCTGGTCCGCCCACCACTTGCCTCGATCATCTGGCCGCGGAACAGGGACCGTGACCTTGGTGTATCCGGGGACCACCTGGGGGTCTGAGAAAGCTCCTGGGCGACTCTGTGGGCAGCCCCTGCCCATCCCACCTGTCCCACCCTGGCTGCGGCTTCCTGGAGGGACCGCCGGGCACCTGCTCAGCGGCGGGGCAGCTGGATCTCCAAATACAATTGGAGACGATTTTCCATTTGTGCCGGGGACACGCAGCTCCTGCTGTCGGGCTCCTCGGGGCTGAGGGACTCGCAGCCGCCCGCAGAGCCCCTTCCCAGGCAGTTTCTCCAGGGCTGCAGCCCTCCCCGGACAGGCGTGCCCACCTCTTCCGTGGCTCCAGTCCTGAGTACATGCCTCATTCATTCAGGCCTCAAGGCCTCTCCACGCAGCCCGAGCTGGGTGCTGGGCCCAGCGCTGCATCAGCCCTCCCCCCGTCCCCTTGTCCTGGAGGCCACTGCACAACTCACTGGGCCTCCACCAGACCCTCCAGGCCAGCTCCCAGTTACGCGACGGAGGCCCACCCCAGCTCCAAACTTCTGATGGCTCCCAGCCACTTCCAGGCAAAAGGTGAGCCCCTTTGCCTGGCATTCGAGGCCCTCCTGATCTGGTCTCCGCCGGCCCCTCCCATCACACCAGTGCCTGCGGCTCTTGAAAAAAGAGGCTGATCCCAGATTGCTCCCAGGATGGCTCCTGCCTGATCCCATCCCTCCTTCTGGCTCTTTGCGATCCCGATGCCCCGCATGGACCGCCCCTCCCCAGCCTGTCTCTGCTGCGGGAGGGTGGGCCGAAGCGGAAGGGGGAGCAGAGGGGGCCCCTGGCTCCGCCTCGGGCTGGGGGAGGTATGGAGGTCAAGGTGCTGGTAACCAGGCTCCACTAGTCAGGGTTAACCCAGCCGGGCCCCTGCCCTGCGCCTCCGTGGATTAACCCACTGACTCCCACAAAGCCATTATCTGTCGTGGTCCCTTTTGTGCACAGGAGTAATCTGAAGCCCTGAGGGAGAAGTGACCTGTTCCGTGTCCCACGGGTGAGAGAGTGGGCGAGCGGGGACTTGAGCCAGCCCTTAGCGCTGCCCTCTGAATCTCAATGCCACGTTCGCGCACATAAAGGAGCCGCCCTGGCCGCAGCCCCAGCTCTGGCTCCACGCATGGCAGCTGCGGGCCCCGTCATTCACTATCCCAGGCAGGGCCCTGGGTTCCCCGCCTGCCCCGTGGGGACAGTGAGCCTGTCTTTTCCTACGCAGAGGGTGCTCTCCCAGGTCGTTACACAAATACACCAGCCTGGCCCTCCTGGTGCCAGCCCAGCACAAGCGCTGGGACCTGCAGGGGCAGAGATATCGTCCCCACGCCGAGCAGCGTCCTCTCCCTGGCTGTCAGGGACACGGACCAGTACAGGGACTGTGCCACCAGGATGGGTCAGGGTGCTGTCTGGGTCAGCACAGGGGCTGGCAGAAGGGACACGTGAACCAAGCGGTGAAAAACAGTCAGAGGCTTGCCAGGCAGACAGACATGGGGAGGGCACTGGGGGCACTGGGAAGAGCGTGTGCAAAGCTGGGGGGACGAGTGTGGGCATGGCCTCTGCCCTCAGACAGGCGTCAGCGAGAGGCCGGGTCAGGGTGGTACCAGGGGGGCCGGGGCGAGGCTCCGGGGCGGCATTCCTGACAACCTGCCCCTAAGGCCCTGAGCTCTGAGATCCAGAGAAGACAGGACACCCTGGGGCCACACAGCAAGCAGGGCCCCAAGGGTGCCTACCCGGCTCACAGCTACTTCTGGTTTGCCCCCAGAGGCTTACAACAAAAACAACTGCTACCTGAGGTTTGGGGTAAAGTCTCTGGAGAGCTTCTTTCTGGGAATAAGTGTGGGCCTCCTAATTGCCTGATATGCTCCCCTTGATCAAATAGTGAAGTTCCTATGGCCCATTCTCATCCTTTTATGCTTTGCCTGCCAGGAAACTCATAGATACATGGTATCATAGGAAGCTCCTCAGACACTCCAGGCTTCAAGGGCCAGGCTGTGATGGACACACAGAGGACAGCAGGCCAGGACTCAGGATCCAGGGGACCGAGGGCTGCAGGGGGTGGGGGTTTGCAGGGCAGGAGGACAGCGACATGGTTCATCTACACCTGCACTGCAGCAGCTGGCCAGGCCCCCTGCCTGCTGGTGAGAGAACAAGGGCAGGGCCTGCCTTAGGTCATTGCAGGGAGGATGTCACACCCGCAGAGGGTCCTGGTGTCCTCACTGAGCCCGTCTGTGCCCTGAGGGTAGGTTCAACCAGAAGGACTGGCTGGGCCTCCTTTTTTTTTTTTGTCTTTTTGTGTTTTTAGGGCCGCAACCATGACATATGGAGATTCCCAGGCTAGGGGTCCAATCGGAGCTGTAGCTGCCGGCCTACACCACAGCCACAGTAACGTGGGATCCGAGTTGCGTTTGTGACCTACACCGCAGCTCACGGCAACACCAGATCCTTAACCCACTGAGCAAGGCCAGGGATCGAACCCACAACCTCATGGTTCCTAGTCGGATTCATTTCTGCTGAGCCACGACGGGAACTCCTGGCTGGGCCTCCTTGATGACCCCTGGAGTGACCTGTGGTCACTCTTCCATGCTTCGTCGGGGTGGCCTCTGCACCCCATCCCAGCCCCACTGGTCAGAATCAGCCGACGCTGGGTGGAACTGGGCTCACTCCAGAGTGTCAGGTGAGGAGTAAAGCTCAGGGCCGCACAGGTGCTGAGGCACTCTCTGACCCCATACCCGGCCTCCTCCGCTTGGTCCTGGGTCTGTGGGCCCTGGGGGGCAGCGCCCAGGCCCAGCCTCACCGTGGCCTGGCCCCTGGCTTTGAGTCTAACCCAGGGGCCAGGGCGTGAGAAGACCACCTGCTACCTGCAGACACCCCTTAGGTGCCCAGGCAGGAACACCCGTCCCAGAGGGGGCCCAGGGCCCTTTCGCCCCTTAGACCAGTGGATGGCGGCTGAAATGAGGCCTCAGAGATTCCAGGGCTGCAAGAGGCTGAAGCCTAAACCTCTTACAGATGGGGAACCAGGCCCAGCTTGGGGGAAGGGGCTTGACCAGTGTCCCCCAGCCTGTGCCTGCTGACTGACAGGGCTCTTGGGAAGGCGGTGAGGGGCCAGGCCAGGCCTCCCCTACCCCCCAGGAGGGGACGAGGGTCTCCAAAGTCGAGCGACTAGGGCCTCTGCCACCAGGACAATAGTGCCTGGCCCTGCTGGGCCCCCTGGGTTGTGGCAGGTGCCGAGGCAGAGCCAAGCTCAGGCGGGCTCACAGCGAGGGGCTGGGTCGCCGCCGGCTTCAACAGGTGCCAGGCGACCGGCCCCTCCCCCTGCCAGGCCTCCTCCTTTTCCGACGGAGGGCGGGGGCTGGGCCGCCGAACTCCCCAGGTCCCGACGCGAGGACCTTCCAGATTTCGTTATTTTTGCCAGAGGAGGAGGAGGGGCGAGGAAAGACCAGCCAAACCCAGCGAGAAGTTACAGGAGCCCCTGGGTCCCAGCCCCGTGGCCCAAATAAGGAAACTGAGGTCCGGGGAGCACGCGACTGGCCCAAGGCCACGCGGAGGCCCGGGCTCGGTGGCGGCAGCCGGGCCGCGGGGCCGCCGCGGGGGTCTCTGCCTGGCGCCGCCGCCCCCGCCGCCGCGCGTTCTTTGTCTCCCGCCGTCACCATGACTACGCTTCCCGGCTGCTCGCGGCCGCGCCTCCTCCTCCGGCGGCCGGCGGGATTTCTCCTCCGCGCGGCGGCGGCGGCGGCCGCGGGGACCCGGCCCCGCCATCACCTGCGGGCCGGGCCTCGGTCTCCTGACCCGGCGAATGGGCGCGCTGTCACGGAGCGGCCCAGCGAGTCTGCTGGAAGACAGAGGCCTTGACTTTTCTCCGGGGGGGGGGGGGTGACGGAAGGACCCCCGGCCCCGCCTGCCCGCCGGCTGAGTGTCCTCGGGCGGCCCTTCACCTTTCTGCGCCCCTTCTGGCCCATGTTCCCTGTGTGATCTTCAGGACCGCTGCGGGGAAGGCCGCAGGAGCCTTGTCTGGGACACTACTTGGTGGCAACTGACTGTCACTGCAGGGTCTTTGCTCCTGCAACTTCCTTGCCTCCCCCCACCTCTTTCGCTTTATTTCTCTCTTGCTCCCCCTCAAATTTCTCAAAACAGGCTCTCCACCTCGCCAGTCCTGTGGGGTCCCCCTTGTACATGTCTATATTTCCTGCCCCGCTTCTCCACAGAGAGGTCAGTGGGTCATGAAATCATGGGATCCGAGCCGCATCTGCGACCTACACCACAGGTCACCCCAACGCCAGATCCCCGACCCACTGAGAGAGGCCAGGAATCGAACTGGCATCTTCATGGATACTAGTCAGATTCTTTTCTGCTTCGCCCCAACAGGAAGTCCCAGCATTTTCTTTCTTTTATGAAAAAGTATCATACAGTGCAATATTCCGTTTTTAAGTACCTAGTTCTTCAAGTTTCAAGTGTATGCATCCATCATGATACAGACTGTTTCCATCACCCAAAGTGTTCCTTAGGTCCCCTTCCCCCATCAATCTTGGGGCCCCAGCAACCACGGATCTAACTGATGTTACCATAAATCAACTTTGCCCGTTTTATTTTTACTCATTTTATGTCCAAGGCATTCGGAATTTCCTGGGCCAGGGATTGAACCTGCACCACAACAGTAACCAGAGCCACAGCAGTGACAATGCCAGATCCTTAACCCACTGAGCTACCAGAGAACTCCCTGACTTGACCTGCTTAAAGCACTTCACAGAAAAGGAGTCCTACAGTACCCGCTGTACAAGAATTCTTTAACCTGGGAGTTCCCACTGTGGCTCAGTGGTAATGAACCTGACCAGTAGCCTTGAGGATGAAGTTTTGACCCCTGGTCTCACTCAGTCGGTTAAGCATCTGGTGTTGCCATGAGCTGTGGTGTAGTTCGCCGACTCGGTTCAGATCCTCTATTGCTGTGGCTGTGGCTGTGGCATAGGCTGGCAGCTATAACTACAGTTCCACCCCTAGCCTGGGAACCTCTATATGCCACAGGTGTGGCCCTAAAAAGGAAAAAGAAAAAAGAGAGAGAGAGAAAAAAAAGAATTCTTTTCTCATTGTTATGCCTGTGAAATTCATTGGTGGTGTTATGCATATTAGTAGTTTGTTCACTTTCACTACAAAGCAGCACCACTTTTTACGGATACGCCAATTTGCTTATCTGCTCACTGGGTGGTGGAAAATCGGGTTGTTTCTAGTTTGGGACAAGTATGAACAAAGCATTTTAAAAAATTAAACAAGGTAGCCTAGACGCAGTACTTTGCAAGGCTGAGCTCTGTCCCGTAAGCTTGTCTTTCTTTTCTGTAACTGAATATGTGCGCGCGAGTGTTGGAACGTGACCCTTGGTGCAGCCACACTGGAGCAGCGGCTCTGCGGTCCCCACTGTGGGAGGCCTGTGGCCCTGGTCCTCAGGCGTGGGGACACTCCTTGTCTCTGGAAATATGCCTGTGCCAAAATCGGGCTTCCCAGCAGAAAGCAGGTGGGACTTGGGCAACCGTCCCCAGCAAGAACAAAGGGGCTGCTGGCGTCCCTGGGCAGGTGGGCTGGGAATGACGCAGGGCCATTAGCTCACAGCCACCTCTCTCCATCGCCTTGAGGAAACTGAGGCCAGGAGGCTGGGTGTGCTGGCCCTGCCCTGAGAGGGGCTAGAGCCACACGGGCCGGCAGTTCAGACCAAAACTATGACACACACCCACTTCTGGTTCAACTCAGGAAGCTCTTCCTGCCTTGGTGGCCCAGTCCTGTCACCCCCCCCCCCCCGGGAGCGTCCCCAGACCCCTCTCTCTGCCCTCTCGACTCTCCTGCCTCCCCTCCTATGACAGCTGTGCTGCTGGCGTCTGCACTTTGCAGACGAGGAGACTGAGACCCGGAGCGGTCAAGCAGGTTGTGGAGAGCACTGCACACGCCCTGCAGGGAGGCGGCGGTAAAGCCAGGCCTCTCCAGGGGCGGGGGGCTCAGCAGGTCCAGCCCCGCCCGGTAGGTGGGCAGCCCCATGAGGCACCCCCAGGATCCCCGCTCAGCCCCGACCCGCACCCCCATCGTCTCTGCCCCGCGCCTTTGCACCACAGTCTCCTCAACCTGCAGGCCACGCTGCCGCCCACCCTGGGCTGCGACAGGCGTTCCCAGCCAGCCTCTGACTGCCAGGGCGGCAGCGCAAAAGAAAGCCCGGCAGGCCGCACGCGGGCATCCCAGATGCGGCTGAGCTAATAAAGGGGAAGTAAGCCCTACACCCATCCTGAGGGCCCACCGCCGGGGACTGGGCACACTAACGGGGGCTCCTGGCACAGGGCCTGGAAAAGGAGTAAGACGGCTCTCTCTGGGGGTCTTGTCCCGGGAAGAGCGCCTGTACAGGTGGCTGCGCGAATAACGCGGGGCGCAGACCACAGGTGCGGAGTGAGAGACCCGGTGTGAGCTGGAGAGAAAGACAGAGAGTGAAGCCAGATGGCCTGGTAGCCATCACCAGGGCTGGGCCACGCTTCCAAGACATCTTGTGCTTCCCAGTGCTGTTACCCGAAGTGTTAATTACTTAGATGAAAACAAATTATACAAAAGGTACTGAATTAAAACTAAAACCAAACCTCACAGGAGCCCTCAGAGTTTTCCCAAGAAACGCCTGTGGGGGTGGGGGCTGCAGGGTGGGGACATCTCACTTTGGGCCTGAGACTCCCCCGACCCTAGGGAGGGATTTCCCCCCACCACTGCTTTCCAAACCCTCCCGGTCAGATAAGGTCCGGTCCCCAGGCTGTTACCGTATTCTCCCCGTGGATTCTCCGGTTACCGTATTCCCTCGCGTATGTGCCAGGGCGGAGCACCCCTGGACCCTCGGAGCCCCTTCCCCCCGGGTAAGGAGCAGCTCAGGACCCCTGGGGACTTGGCTGCCGTTCACTCCAGGGGATGTTTCTGCTCCCCAGCTTATCGCTTCCTCTATTAATTAATGTGTATTTTTATCGAAGAAATGCAATAGTTTCAAGTATATGCACATGACACGCACAGAATTTTAAAAGATAAATGGGCCTGTAATATAAAGCAGTAGGCCCTCCCCAACTGCCCCACACCCATCCTCCCCAGAAACAACCACAACCAACTTTTTTGGCTGCTGCTTCTGGATTTTATCTCCATGTTTATAAATAACATGCCTGCGCTGCTGTTACTTGACTTACCAGTTTGAGCCATTATCTACTGACTTCCTCTTTCTGAAGACAAGGGTTTAGCTTTCTCACCCCTCTCCCTGCAGCACGCCCACACAGCATGCTTTCTGGTGTCACTTCTCATTACCTATATGTAGCAATTTTTGATTCAACCAATATTCAGTTGTTTCATCATAACGACTACATAAACATTGTTTGTTATTGAGTCAAGTAATGGCCCTGTAGTTATATTTCCTTTCCAGTTTAACTTCTAGTTTTGCATGAAGTTGATACTTAGCTTTTTTAGGCTGCTCCAAAAATGGCTCCCGAAGCTCCCCACCACCTCGTGTTCACACCCTTTTGTGGCCCCTGTCCTTGAGAGAAGGCGTGACCAGTGACTCACTAACCAAGGGAGCATGACAAGAGCGATGGGCCATGCCTGCTTCTGATATACAGGATTGCAGAGCCTGTCATGCTGGTGTCGCTTGCGCCCTCCCTGTCGTGGAAGAAACAAGATGCCAGGTCGTGTGGCCACGGCAAGGAGCTGTATGTGACCTCTAGGAGCTGAAGGCAGTGCTGGCCAATGGTCAGCAAGAAACAGGGAGTTACCACTGTGTTGCCGCAGGTTAAGGATCCGGCACTGCCACAGCTGTGGCATAGGTGGCAGCTGCAGCTGAGATGCAATCTTTGTCCCAGAAACTGAAGCCCTCAGTCCCAGCAAGGAACTGAATTCAGGCAACAACTTCAGTGAGCTTGGAAGTGTAGCCTTTCTCAGCGGAGCCCCAGATGAGTCTGCAGTCCCAGCAAGCACCTCCGGTGTGGCCTTGTGAAGCCCTGAACGGAGGACCCAGCTCGGACTTCCATGGGAACTTGCAATGCAGCAAGAGCTTACTTTGTATCCCCCTCTGCCTTTCCAATATTTAACAATTTCTCTGCACTGTTTCCTACCTACGCAGAGCCTGTGCTCCCCAGTGCCCCGCAGCTGCCCTCCCAGAAGCCCCCCTCCTGCACGAATCCACGCTCGCTGCTCTCTGGGCCTCCAGCGAGGCTGCTGGGATCTCCAGGTATTTCCCCCTTGCCTCTCTCTCGGGTTGAGTCCCCGTTTACCGGATCCCATACCTTTCTCTTTCTTGGTTTCCTTGCTTTGTGAGAGAAGGTCCTCCAGCAGCTTCCTGAGAAAAGGTGCGCGGAAAATTGAGTAGTAGAATCTTGCACATCTGAGAGGGTCTTCGTCCAGCCCTTGGTGATAGCTCGGCTAGGTATAGAATCTCAAGTTGAGGAGTTACCGTCATGGCGCAGTGCAAATGAATCCGACTAGGAACCACAGGTCACAGACATGGCTTGGATCTGGTGTTGCTGTGGCTGTGGTGGAGGCCGCAGCTGTAGCTCTGATTTGACCCTTAGCCTGGGAACCTCCATATGCCGAGGGTGCGGCCCTGAAAAGCAAAAAAAAAAAAAAAAAAAGAAGAATTTCAAGTTGAAAACCATTTTCACCAGCATTCTGAAGGCATTTCTCCACTGCCTTCTGAGCACCCAGTGCTGCTGTTGAGAAGCCCAGAGCCTCTCCCATCTTCAGTCCTTTACAGAAGACGTGCTTTTTCTCTCTGGGTCTGTTTAGAATCTTTGATTTATCCCCAGTGCTCTAGAAAAGACCCCAGAAATCAGAGCGCTCTGCCTGGGGGCTGGGGGGGTGCAGTGGGCCTCTGCACTCGGGGACTGGTGCTCTCTGCCAGCTCCTCCTTCTGGGACTCCCGTACTTGCCTGTAGCTCTCCTGGGCTCATCCTCTAATTTTGTTGTCTTTTCATTTCTTATTTTGTATTTCTCTGTCATTTCGGTCTACTCTTGAGGGGATTCCCCTGACTCTTTCTCCTATCCTTTATTTTACCTGTCTTTTTTTTAGCCATGCCCACAGCATGTGGAAAGTCCTGGGCCAGGGATCAAACAGTGCCACAGCAGAGACAACACCGGGTCCTTAACCTGCTGAGCCACCAGAGAACTCCTGGACTATCATCTTTTAAAATTCTGCAAGCTCTTCGCTCCTTTAAAACAAAGACCACTGTTCTGGCTTAATGTCCTCTCTGAGAAATGGGTTTAACATTTTCTTCTGCTCTCTGAATCGCCTCTTTTCACCTTACTTCCTTTTTTCTATCTGTTTTGGTCTCCGTTCTTCTATTTGAAGGATGTCCTCCAATGCCTGCCGACCCTTGGCTCCACTCACACTAGCGTGGGGCGCGGACAAGCCGGCTGGAATCCCTCTGGGTGGAAGGGCTCCCTGTTGGGTCTCCAGGTATCCGGACAGCTTCCTTGGGTGCATCAGTCGGTTTTGCTAAGTTGTGCTGCAGTAACAAATAACACCCCAAATCTCAGGGACACACAATTGCGAAGGTTTATTTCCTGACGTTACATGGCACCTGCAGGTTGCTGCTGCTCTGCTCTGCGTGTCCTTTGCATCCTGTGACCTGGGCTGAAGGCACCGCCTCTATCCAGGACATGCTCTTGTGCTGGAGGGAAAAGAGCAATGGCGGGACCACAGGATGACTCTTCAGGGTCTCAGGGTGCAACACGCCACCTCCATTCTCTCCTCTTCACCAAAGCAGGTCACATGGCCTTTACAACAAGGGGCAGTGAGTGACCAGGAATCTTCTGGTGCTGGTGCTTTGGTTCTCCGTGGAAGACCCCTCCGATCTATCTTCTGCCTGGGGACACATGCTTGGCTCCCAGCGTCCCAGGACCAGGGCAGGGAAGGACTGGGAAGCTGTGGTCACTTATGCATCTTTTTCAGCTCCACCTCATTCCTGCCTCTGCCATGCCTGCCACCCTGATTTGGGAATCCGTCTCCAGGATTTTGTATCTTATCTCCTGCAAGGGGCGTGTGGAAGCAAGGAAGTGCACCGTGAGCCGCTGCGGGAGGATCTAGGAGTGTATTCATTTTCTACGCTGTGTAACAAATGACCTCAGACTTAACAACACACCACACGTTTATTCTCTCGCAGAGCCTGTAGGTTGGAGGTCCGGCTGAGCTGGTCCTTTGCTCCGGGTCTCACAGGGCTGCAGTCATGGTGCCGCCCACTGCATGCTCATTAGGAGGCTCAGCTGGGGGAAAAAATCTGCTCCCGTGTTCACTGGGTTGGTTGCTGGCAGGACTGCTGTCTGTGTGGCCATGTGACTAAAAGTCCTGACTTCTTGCAGGCAGTCGACCAGAGGCCATACGCAGTCCCTTGCCTCATGAGCTTCCTCTACACAGCTGCTTACCTCATCCAGCCCAGGAGAAGATTCTCTCCTTCATCTATTTATTTTATTTTATTTTTAATTTTTTTGTCTTTTTGCCATATCTAAGGCCGCACCCGCGGCATATGGAGGTTCCCAGGCTAGGGGTCTAACAGGAGCTGTAGCCGCCGGCCTACGCCACAGCCACAGCCACGCGGGATCCGAGTCGCATCTGCGACCCACACCACAGTTCACGGCAACGCCGGATCCTTAACCCACAGAGCAAGGCCAGGGACCGAACCCTCAACCTCATGGTTCCTAGTCAGATTCGTTAACCACTGAGCCACGACGGGAACTCCTTGTTTTATTTATTTATTTAATTTTGGCCATGCTCATGACATGCAAAAGTTCCTAACCCAGGGATTGAACCTGTGCCACAGCTGTAATCAGAGCCATAGCAGTGACAATGCCAGATCTTTAACCCACTGAGCCACAAGGGAACTCCTGCCAAAAATAAAAAAGGAAGAAGCGAGACACAGCCTGCACTTAAAAAGGACTACACAGGGGTCTGAACACCAGGGGACAGGAAATCATCGGGGTCACATTAGGATGTAGCCACCACAAGGGCTGTCATCAGACCCTCCCCCACCTCGCCCAGTGCCCAGACCTAGCCCCGCCAGTTTCTGCTGGTCTGTGGGTGCTGGTATATAGTGTATAGCACCCCAGGGAGGCACGTAGGTAGCTGTTCTCCTTCTCTGCCGAGTCCTGTCACTTTCTGTCTTCCTAAAATGTGCTGGAGCTTTCATCTGCAGTCAGCTCCTCTCTCATGTTTATACCTTTTTAAACTTTTTGCCATCGTTTTTATAAAGTTTCCAGAGGAAGCAGAGATAAATAAGCATGAGGTTTATTCCCCATGTGTGCCCTCCCCCCACTACCCACTAGCTGACCCCCCCCCACAGCCTTGACTTTGATGTGGTCTTCCCTGCCCCCATCCCCATCCTCCACCACTCACCTCCTGCAACCACCAGCCCACCCAGTGCAGAGCCTGCACCCTCACAGCCTCTGAGAGAGATGCAGACACACTTCGAGTGCTTTACACTCAAGTTCTTCCTCCTTCTTTTTTTGTGTCCACACTGGCACCATGTGGAAGTTCCTGGGCCAGGGATCAAACCCATGTCACAGCAGCAACCACAGCCACAGCAGTGAAAATGCTGTATCCTTAACCCACTGAGCCACCTGGGAACACCTATCCTCAAGTTCTTTTTTTTTTTTTTTTGCCTTATCTGGGGCCGCACCCGTGGAACATGGAGGTTCCCAGGCTAGGGGGTCTAACAGGAGCTGTAGCCGCCGGTCTACAACACAGCCACAGCAACGCGGGATCCGAGTCACATCTGCAACCTACACCACAGCTCACGGCAACGCCAGATCCTTAACCCACTGAGCAAGGCCAGGGATTGAACCTGCAACCTCACGGTTCCTAGTCGGATTCGTTAACCACTGAGCCACGACAGGAACTCCCCTCAAGTTCTAATTTAGGGGTTTTCCAGGCACACTGTGCTCTTTCCTGCCTCTGCGCCTTCGTGTGCTGTTCCCTCTCTACCCATATCTGCCTCGGGGCATACCTTCCTATGATTCCTGCTGGTCTGAAGCCTGGGACCCTTCTCCTGGGATGCCTTCCCTAAGTGGTCCAGCCCATCACAGCCAGGATCTCACATCTGCAAAACGGGCACCCCACCCACCCCCCTCACCCTCCCACAAAGTCCACCAGGGCTTCGTGTTGCCTGATGAAGCAAGAAAATCTTTTCTTGCCAAGCTGGCAGAGCCTGGGAAGCCACCAAGGCCAGAGGGATCTATTAAAACACTAACTCGTCGCACTTCACCCCTGCTTACAACCCATCCGCGGCTCCTGAGAGCTGTTGGGGTAAAATCCAGAGTTCTGGATGTGGCCCACGATGCTGGGGGAGGGGGGGAGTCTCGGCTCCCCTGCCCCACAGCTGATTTTTTAAAGGAGACCAGGAGTCCTCTCCTGTCTCAGGGCCAATGGCTCAGAGCACTTTCCATCCCTCCGACTCCTGCCCCTGCACTAGCCACTTCCCAACTCACACTGCAGGTCTCGCAGTGTCTCCATCCCCCTCCAGGCAGTTCAGCGGCACAGATCGCCCTGTAACATCCCAGGCCTCGGGCCTGTGTCTGTGTCCCCCAGGACACACCCTGAGGCCATCTCGGAGAGTAAGTGTTGAATGCGGGAATGGAACACCGGACAGCTCAGAGCCAACGACAACCAAGTCCAGATGGTACCCAGAGTCAGGTGGGGACTGGAAGACTCTGAGCAGCCTGAAGTCAAAAAGCCAAAGTGGACCCAGCCCCGGACAGGGCTGCACCCAGGGCCCTGGGGCGCCGGAACTATTCTCTCTGCCCTCACCCTCCGTGGACTGAGGTCCCTGTCTGAGGACACCAGCCCCCTGCACACCTGCAGGGCTGGGTGCCCTTCTCTAAACCCGTGCGGGGCGTGGTGATCATGGGAGGATGGGGTGCCATCAGCTATACCTTATACCCTCAGGCTGGCTCAGGAGGGTTCCTCCTGGAAAATCAGGGTGCTCTTATCTGAAGAAAGAGGCATTGGAAGGTGGGCGGAGGACCCCTCAGGATGAGCCCAGAGGAGGTAAGAGTCTGGGAGCGCCGTCGGAGGTCAGAGCCAGTGCAGGGGTGCAGTGGGGAAATCGCGGCTGCAGTGTGGCCCTACTCAGGCCCCACAGTGGTGCAGCCCAGGCGGCAGGGCCGGGGAGCCGGAGAGAGAGGCAGTCACGTGTGTGCCCTCCTCAGCGGACGCCCAGGGCTCTGAACAAAGGACCCACTCCTGGCGGTGAGTCACCAAGTGGAGGCAAGCCTTCCGGGATAAGGTGGGGCCAGGGGGAGGGGGCGTCCACAGGCACAAGAAAGAGCACTGCAGGGCTCAAACCCCTGGCCAGGGCCGCCTGTAAAATGGGCCAGCAAGCCCCTCCCCACAAAGCCAGAGGGCGTTGAAGGGAAGAGAAGCAGACCAGCCCGAGAGAGGGAGCGGGCAGCCGGGCTGCGGGGGCATTTTGCAAGGCGAGGCCAGGGTTTTAAAACAACCGGGTTAATCCTCCCCATCAGGGCTTGGGGACAGGGTTCAAAGTTCCCACTTAATCTCCTCCGGTGGGAGGCGGAGGGAAGCTGGCCTGGGGGAGCAGGTCCCCCGCGGGCCCCGAGGGTGCGGAGCCCCAAGTCCGCAGACTGCGCGTCGGCACGCGACACCCTCACCCGCAAGCCCTGCGGGAGCTGAAACCGGCTGCGTGGTCCCCGGGCTGTGCAGTGGCGCGCGGTGTTGTCTCCCAGGCGAGGTGCGACAGTGGCTCGCCCTTGCCGAGGAAACCGCTACAGCCCTTGATGGGGGGGGGGGCGGCACATGGACCTTCAGGTCTGGGTTCGAATTTCGACCACACCTCACCCTCCTGAGACCTTGGAGGCCACTGAGCCCCTCCGTGCCTCCTTCTCCTCACCCGAAAGAGGAGATAACAATAAAACCTGCCCGTGATGTCGCGCTCCTGGTGGCTCCTGGTGGCTGCGGATGAGGGCATTTCTGGGGGTGGAGTCGAGGTCACAGAAGTGTCTGGGGGGAGGGGGTAGTCTGGGTTAAGGTAGGTCTTGAACTTAAGCCATCCCCCGCGAGGCCCGCGGTTGGGGGCTCGGTTTGGAGACTGTACCTTCGCCCCATTTCACGGACGCGGAAGCCGAGGCCACGCGGGGGCCGGGGCCTCCCGGAGCTCAGCCGGGCAGAGGGCTCGGAAACACCGCCGCCGCCCCCAGCCCCGGGTCAGGCCGCGCGCCCCTTCCCCGCGGGCCCCCGGGAGCGGCGCGGCGGGGAGCGAGCCCCGGGCTCGGATTTCATCCCGCCGCCGGTTCCCGGCAGCTCCGCACAGATGTTCTCCCGCTGGGCCGCCCGCGCCGCGTTTTAGGGGCCCTGAGCCGGTTCTCGGGGGTGGGGCCGGGCCGCCCGCGGTTTTGTCACCGCCTGGCAAGGCTTAGCGAGCACCTGGCCGGGATGCGGAGCACAGCGGCCCGGGCGATGGGCCCAGAAGGCCCCAGGCTCGGGGGGCCCCCTGTGTTCCGGGCCCACTACCGGCCGCGCTTTTCTCCCCTCCTCCCAGCATCCCGACCGACCGAGGAGGAGCCATTCGCTTCCTGTTACAGGCGGGCAAAGTGAGGCCCAGAGACGTGAGGAAGGTAGCAGGCGGGCTTGCTAGCCTTGGACGGGAGAGAGATCTGGACGTTTGGAGGAGGGTTGTGTAATTAGGCAAGGGAACAGCTTGGGCAAAGGCATGGAGGTGGGCCAGGATGCAGGGGGCTGGAAGCAGCAGTGAGCGAGGTCGGGCCGGCACACTGGACCGCCTCTGCCCCAAGGCCAGTGAGGCTTAGCCGGGCATCTGGGGAGCTGGGCAGTCAGACGGAATCAGGGAGCGGCGAGAGGTTGTCCAGTGCTTGCTGGAGAGATTTACGCCGGGTCAGGAAGGGCCACTGGGAAGGACAAGCCTGGCAGGGCCTGAGGCACCTGGGGAGTGCTGGGAAGCTGGCTCTGAGGAGAAACCCCGAATATCTGCATCTGCCGGGGATGGGGCTGGATTCTTGCAGCTCCCTGGGCAAACCCCTCGGAGGAGGCCCAGTGGGCTCCCCGAAGGAGAAAGCCCCCAGCCACACGACAGCCTGGTCTGAGGAGGTGGGGTTGCTCCTTGAAAGGCGGAAGGTCCCTCCCAGGGCAGCAGAGGCCGAGGACCGAGCACGGCCAACTACACGGCAAACGGGCGGGACCGGCTGGGGAGGGGGCACAGCCTCTGGGTGGGGCAAGCATGACACACTCCTGCCTGGAGGCCAGGGACCCGAGAGGCCACATCCGGGGGTGTCGCCCTGGGCGGGGCCTGGGGCAGCACCGCCCCTAGAGTGTGCAGAAGGTGTGGCCACAGCCAGGACCCAGCTCCACCCCCTACCGGGCCCCGCCCAGCCGAAACCTTAACCCCCCTCAATCCTGGACTCCACACCCCGTAACCATCGTCCAGCCCCTGAGCCTTTTCACAGCCAGGCTGCTCCCTGGAGGCGCCCCTCCCCCGCCCTCCCCCTTCACTCTGCCTTCTGCCCCCCCCCATGGTTCGCTAGAACACTGAGCCCTCCTCTGTCTGGTCTGAACCCACTCTTCCTAGGGGGGGAGCTCCCCTCCCCAAGATTCGTCAACTCCTCCCCCCGAGGGCGCCCACAGTGCCAGTTCCAACCTGCCTCTTCCCGAACTTCAGACCCAAATAACTGGCTGCCTGGGGGGACCTGGCGCCCACGGCTCGCACGCAGCCTCCTCAGCCGCCGCAGACGCTCTGTGCCCAACCCGGCTTGCTCCCCTCCGCGGGCCCCCAGCCAGCTCCAGCGCCTACAGGCTGTGGGGCGAGAACCGGCCCCTTCCCTCTCTGTGTCCCACAAAATGCGAGTAGTAACGGTGCTGACCTCATAGGGTGGTCGTGAGGAGTCCGCGCCAAGTTCTTGGATCAGCGTCTGGAGAAGACCCCTCAATCCCACTCAGCGGGTCTTCACGCAGAGCGGGGGGGGCAGCCTCCGAGAAAGTCCCAGATGATGCTGGCTCTGGGGGTCACGCCCTGGCCTGGCCCCAGCCCTGAGTGTGGGAGGGACAGGTAATGGCCTGTTCTAGAGAATAAAAAAAGCAGACGCGAGGGGCTCATCACTTCTGAGTTTAGGTTATAAACAACTAACCTTTTTTTTTTTTTGAAGGTCCCACCTGCTGCTTGTGGATGTTCCCGAGCCAGGGACTGAATCTGAGCTACAGCTGGGATCCTTTAACTACTGCCCTGCCAGGGGTCAAACCTGTGTTTCCAAAGGGACAGGAGCTTCTGCAGTTGGCACTTTTTTTTTTTTTGTCTTTTTGTCTTTTTAGGGCCCCACCCACGGCAATATGGAGGTTCCGAGGCTAGGGGTTGAATCCGAGCTACAGCTGCCGGCCTGTGTCACAGCCACAGCAACGCGGGATCCAAGCCGCATCTGTGACCTACACCACAGCTCACAGCAACACCGGATCCTTAACCCACTGATCAAGGCCAGGGATCGAACACGCAACCTCATGGTTCCTAGTCGGATTCGTTTCTGCTGAGCCATGATAGGAACTCCTGAAGTCAGATTCTTAACCCACTGAGCCACAGCAGGAACTCCTAAAAAACTAACCTCTGTTTTGGGGGTTCACCCTCCCTGTCTCGCTGCGGTGGGGGAGCCATGCCCTGAGCAGCCCTGTGGAGAGCCTCCCCACCCCCAGCCACCATGGCCAGGACCTGATGCCACCAGCCTCCTGGTGAGGGAGCTTTCTAAGATTTTACATTTTCCCCTGATTTTTACAATTGTCTCATCTATACCTAATTCAACAGCAATTTTTTAAAAATTACTTTGAGGAGTTGCCATCATGCCTCAGCAGTAACGAACCCGACTAATATCCATAAGGTTGTGGGTTCGATCCCTGGCCTCATTTAGTGGGTTAAGGATCCGGTGTTGCCGTGAGCTGTGGTGTAGGCCAGCAACTGTAGATCCGATTAGACCCCTAGCCTGGGAACCTCCATAGGCTGCAGGTGTGGCACTGAAAAGACAAAAAAAAAAAAAAAAATTACTTTGAGCAAGACTTTCCAAATTGTCAATTTAGTTTCATAGACCCAGTGACTATTTTTGCATTTATTTTCTTTATTTATTTTTTGTCTTTTTGCCTTTATCTAGAGCAGGACCCGCGGCATATGGAGGTTCCCAGGCTAGGGGTCTAACAGGAGCTGTAGCTGCCGGCCTTTGCCACAGCCACAGCAACGCGGGATCCGAGCTGCGTCTGCAACCTACACCACAGCTCACGGCAACGCCGGATCCTTAACCCCCTGAGCAAGGTCAGGGATTGAACCTGCAACCTCATGGTTCTTAGTCAGATTCCTTAACCACTGAGCCATGAAGGGAACTCCTGCTTTTGCATTTACATCTCAGCAGTTTGTGTATTCTTCTAAGAACTCATATTAACATGTTTGATGGGAGTTCCCATCACCACAGCTCACAGCGTGATTTGATCCCTAGCCTGGGAACCTCCTTATGATGTGGGTTTGGCTCTAAAAAGAAAAAAGAAAAAAAAGGAAATATCAAAAAGCAGCTAAAATCCATCAGGTCCTTTCCCGGAGAGGCAGGCAGAGGGGCAAAAGTGGGAGGAGGTGCAGAGGCTCTGGGTTCAGTCAGCTTCCAATGGGAGGAGGCCAGCTCCCCCCGCCTCAGACCCAGTAACACAGTGCCTGGGGCCACACTATTTTTTAGGGGCCCATGAAAGATATTAATTCTGTTTAATATCAAAAAAGGAAGAAAGGGAGTTCCCGCTGTGGCTCAGTGGATTAAGAACCTGACATAGTGTCTGTGAGGACGCAGGTTCAATCCCCAGCCTCGCTCAGTGAGTTTAGGATCCGATGCTGCTGTGGCTGTGGTGCAGGCCAGCAGCTGCAGCTCCGATTCGACCCCTAGCCTGGAACCTCCATAGGCCGTGGGTGCAGGCCTCAAAAGACAGTAAAAAAAGAGGAGTTCCCGCTGTGGTAAAACGGGACCAGTGGGGTCTTGGGAGCGCTGGGACGCAGGTTCGATCCCCCGCACAGTGGGTTAAGGAGGCATTGTTGAAGCTGGCCTGGGAACTCCATATGCCTCTGGGTGGCAGGGAAAACAAAGAAAAAGGAAAGAAAGGGAAAAAAGGAACTTTTAAGGTGGAGAAAATATTTCTTACTACATTCTTCTTTATACTGATGCAGTGGTAAAATAGAACTTTTTTTTTTAAGCGGAGGAAGGAGCCCAGGAAGGCCAAGTCCCTTGGGCGCCTGAGAGTTAACCGTGGGCCTGGGCCCTGGGCCCTGGGCAAGGTTTTCACCTCGTGAGCCTCAGTTTCCTGGCCTCTAGCCTGGGTGTAGCTGTGGGGAGGAGTGAGCGCTGGAGCCTGGGTCCTGGGCTCGGGGCCCTCCGTCCACCCGTCCAGCAGGGCCTCTGCTGCTGCTCTGGCACTCGGGACACAGACGAGAGAGGCTGACAAGCTCCAGGCCTCCTGGGACTTAAGGGATCAAGACCTAGGAAGTCTGAGAGGAAAGAAAAGGAGAGCAGAGGGAGCAGCCTGATGCGGGAAAGCTCTGGGCGACAAAGGCCCCTCCTCCTTCTCCAGCAGCGAGCTCCGGGCAGTGGGGCTGGAGCCCCTGCTGGGTGGCCCTCCCAGGGGGGGAGCAGAGCACCGGCAGAGACAGGACCCCCGTGGTACCGACAGTCCCCTGCGTCCTGGGCAGGCCTCTGAGGGCCTCTTGTGCGTCAGCGTGTGCCAGGCTTCCCCTGGTGAAACCCTGTGAGGTGGAAGCTGGTAACTCACCTGCCCTGCAGGTGAGGAAGCTGCCAGTCAGACAGGTTAAGCAGTGTCCCTTTTCCAGGCTCGGGCGTGGCCCCTGCACCTTGGGGAACGCACGCTCTGTTCAGAAGATGCTCGCAGGCATTTCAGACAAGCTGGCGGGGGGAGGGGCGTCTGGGGCGGTGCGCTCCTCTGGCGATCCCAACACCCAAGCGCAAGTGCGTGACAGCGGATGACCACCTAGGGACACGGCCCAGCCCACAGCCCCCACCACACACACACACACACACACACACACACACACACACACACGAATCTGCCCTTTGTAGTTGTCATGCTCAACCAACAAGCAGGCCTAACTTTGAGCCTGTGAGGTGACACGCACCACCCATCTATAGTAAAGGGCAACAAAATGCTCCACCCCTTAAGAACTTTTGGCCTCTTCCTCACTCTGAATTCAGACACCACCCAGTCAGGCACCCGGGGCAAAGCCGAGCAGGCAAAGCCTAAGCCCCTCCTCCGTGCAGCCAGGGGGGTGTGCTGGGTGGAGAGGGTCTCCTGGGCAGCCCCCCTGGGCTCCAGGCCCCTCCGACCTGCGGGCACAACCATGGGTACGGATGGGGGGCTGCGGAGTGGGGCGAGGCAGGCAGGAGGGAGCACCGAGGGGGCCTGTCTCTCTCCCGGCCGGGCCTCCAGCCCGGACCCCTGCCAGCTCCCCTTCCACCCCCTCCCCAGCCGTGGCTCCGGGCCCAACAGCTCCCTTCTCCACTCTCACAGCCGAAAAGAGGGGGTGGGGAGACCCTGCTCAAGTCCAGCCTCCAAAGCATATCTGGAAACTCCTGCGGAAACTCTGGGGGAACCCTGACTCCCCCCGCACCTCAGTTTCTCCCAGGAAGACCGCCTAGAACCTAAAGGAACCCTGAGCCTGGAGTGGGGGCACGTGTGGGCTCCCCCGCCGGCCTGGCAGGCTGTGGGCGGTCTTGGCAGGAGCCAGCCAGTCGGGGCTCTGGAGGAGGAGAGGTGGGAAGCTGCCAGCTCTGGGGGAGGGAGCAGCAAGGCCTCCGAGGGGGGGGCCTCCATCTGCCCAAAGGGTGATGGCCTCCTGCTGACGGAAAAGGGGAGGGGGTTGTCTTGGGTCGTGGGTGGCCGCCCCCACCCCGCCCCAAGACCCCTGGCCCAGAAGTGCTTGGGGACAGATTCCTGCCCATCTCCAAAGGCCTGGGCCTCAGTCTCCACTTGTGTTTCGGCTGAGCCCGCCAGGGATCAGATGCCAGCCTCCGACCAGAGCCTGCTGAGCCACCAGGGAACGCCTCTGCTTCTAAAAAACGAGCTTCTTGTAAATCAACTATACTTCAATAAATATTTATTTATTTACTTATGGCCACACCTACCGCATACGTAAGTTCCTGGCCCAGGGATTGGATCCCAGCCGCAGCTGCACCATATACCAGATTCTTTAGACTACTGTGCCGGGTGGGGCTGGGGATCGAACCTGCATCTCCGCAGCGACCAAAGCCACTGTAGCCAGATTCCTTTTTTTAAGGGCCACACCTGGCTGGGGCATATGGAAGCTCCCAGGCTAGGGGTCAAATAGGAACTGCAGCTGCTAGCCTGCTCCAGAACCCAGCAACGCTAGATCCGAGCCACATCTGTGACCTACACTACAGCTCACGGCAACCCTGGAGCTTAACCACTGAGCAGAGCCAGGGATTGAACCCACAACCTCATGGTTACTAGTAGGGCTCATTAACATCGAGCCACGATAGGAACTCCTGCAGTCAGATTCTTAACCCACTGTACCACAGTGGGAACTCCTTCAATAAAACTTTAAGTGAAAAAAAAGTTTAATTAAAAATGAGGGGTAAAGAGTTCCCGTTGTGGCTCAGTGGTTAACGAATCTGACTAAGAACCATGAGGTTGTGTGTTCGATCCCTGGCCTTGCTCAGTGGGTTAAGGATCCGGCGTTGCCGTGAGCTGTGGTGTAGGTTGCAGACGCGGCTCGGATCCCGCGTTGCTGTGGCTGTGGCGAAGGCCGGCGGCTACAGCTCCTGTTAGACCCCTAGCCTGGGAACCTCCATATGCCGCGGGTGCGGCTCTAGATAAAGGCAAAAAGACAAAATAATAATAATAATAATAATAATAATAATAATAATAATAACTAAATATTCAAATTTTTCCAGTTAAAATTGTATAGCTCTCTAAAAATAACTAAATAATAAAAATGGGGGCTTCAGATTCAGCTGCCTGGGCAAGGCCGGGCTCTGAGCACCCAGGTCCGCTGGAGTTTGGGGGCTTCCCTCTTCAACCCGCTACTCTCACCTCCTCCCCGCGGCGTTACAGGGGCTGTGGACCTGAGATTCTTGAACCCCGGACCTCAAAACCCAGCTCCTGAGATCCCAGACTCGGGGACGGGGGCACCGGCCGAGACGTCCTCGCGCAGCTTAGTGCTTTTCGTTGGCTCCCGGGTCCGAGGCCCCGACGCGAGGCCGGCGGGATGCAGCCCCGGCTGCGGAGGCTCACGGCCCTTCTCCAGAATCTCCTGGTCTCCGAGCCCGGGCGAGAGAATCTGGCCACGGGGGCTCCGCCCCAGGCTGGGGCTCCCTCCCCGGCCCTGCAGGGTCACCAGGAGGGAGCGCTGTCCCCACCTGCGGATGCGGAACCCAGGGCCCCGCGGAGCCACCCGGCCGGCCGTCTCCCGGCCGGACTGCGGCGCGGGCCCCGGCGGCGGCTCGCGGTGGGAGGGGCCGGGAGCCCCGGGGGCGGGGCCTCGAGCCTCGGGCGTCTCGGGCTCCCGGCCGCGCTCCGCTCCCGCCCTCTCGGGCTCCGGGACGGGGGGGCGACGGGACGAGACCGCCCCGCCCCGCCCCTTCCGGGCTGTGTGAGAAGCCCGGCCCGGGACCCCGTACGCCCCTGCTCAGGCACCCCGGGGGCTGGCACGTGCCGGGCCGCGACAGCGTCACGGTGGTCATGGGCACACCGGGCATGCCCAGAGCCCACCCCAGGCTGGGTGTGGGGTCCCCACGAGTGTCTCTGGAGGCCCTGGAGGAATTTTTCGGACTGGTGCATCAGGTGATGTCCTGACTGGATCCTGAAACCCCGCCGAGATGCAGGGAGCCCCAGATCCTGGTTGGGGCGCCGCCTAGAGGAGGGATCTGAGCGCCCGGGTCTAGGCAAGGCCCTGGCATTTCACACTTCCTGGGTCTCAGTCTCCAGTCTGTGGAAAGGGAACAGCCTGCTCAAGGGCTGTGGAGGGACCAGATAAACTGGGAAAGTGCCAGCCTGGTACCCTGGTACGTGCCCCCCCCCCACCTCGGGCTGCCAGGCCCTCCCTCCACAGCGGCCTGCCCTGGGGGCCTGGGAAAGGTGGTGCCAAGTACTTCAAAGGGGCAGGGCTCGAGGCTGGCGTTTAAACATCTGGAACGTTCTGTAAGATACAGGTCCACTTCGGGGCACTGGTTTGGGACCCAGCCCTCCCACCGCCAGTCCCGGAAGGCTGGGGGGGCAGTCAGGCCCTGGAGGGCGGTGGCCGGACTCAAGGGCAGAATCTGCCCATGGCCGGTTTCTCCACAGGCACCCGGGTGGAGGAGGGGTCCACCCCCTGGCCTGGCTGGCCTGGAGGTCCCTCAACCCCACCACCTGCCCAGGCCGCCCCTCCCCACAGTTCACCCCTACAGATGGCACCTCCCGCCCCGCGCCAGGCTCCTCCTGCCTCCCCCTCCTGCGGAGTAGCCCTGCCTGCCAGCCCTGGGGGCTCACACCGCGCCCTTCCTCTGTCCACGGCCCTGCCAGCAAGCCTCGGCCTTCTCTCCCTGCCTGTCCAACTGTCACCCCACAGTTCTTCCCGCGCCTCTTCAGAGCATGGGCCAGTTCACTCTTCGTCTCAGCGCTTGCTGTTTACATCAGCCAGAGCGGTGGCCGCCTCTTTACCTGCCATCTCCCTCAGGGAAGTGGGCACCCCCTGAGGGCAGACACCTGCATCTCCCTCTCTGGGAGCCAAGGACGCAGCACCACGGGCTCTGAGCAAGGTCTGGAAAGCAGGAGTGTCTGAATGACAGAAATGCGAATCAGCAGACACTCTCCACTGCCTCCTAGGAATGCCACTGTATCACCATTTTACTGACAAAGTGGGCCCAGAGAGGTTAAGTGGCTTGCCTGAAGCCACACAGCCTTGAAGTGGTAGAGCTGATTTGCAGCCAGGTCAGTGAGCCTTGAGCACCAGGTCTCTTGGGGCCCTGGCAAGACGCAGGTGGAGGCACTGTGGTCCTCGGGGTCAGGCTGACAGATGGGAACAGACTTCCCATGGAAGGAGGGGGAGCGGGTCCTGCTACCTCTCCTGCCTGAGAAGGAAGTTGTACACATCAGGGACCCAGGTGGAGAGGGACTCCGATGCCGGGAGGGCGGGTTTGCTGCTGCCTGGGAGCCCTAGGGCCTTGCTCGGGGAGTTGGGCTGGATCACAGGATCCCCAACCCACTGAGCGAGGCCAGTGATCCAACCCACAGCCTCATAGGTACCAGGTGGATTCATTTCCGCTGAGCAGCAGCAGGAACTCCCTTAATTTTATTTTGTTTTTCCCCTTAATTTTATTTTATTGTTTTTTAGGGCTGTACCCCAGCATATGGAGGTTCCCAGACTAGGGGTAGAATCAGAGCTACAGCTGCCGGCCTGCACCACAGCCTCAGCAACATCAGATCCGAGCAGCATCTGCGACCTACACCACAGCTCACGGAGCAAGGCCAGGGATCGAACATACAACCTCATGGTTCCTAGTCGGATTTGTTTCCTCTGTGCCACGACGGGAACTCCACCCCCCCCTTAATTTATATTTTGGGTGTACCCGAGGCATGTGGAAGTTCCCAGACCAGGGATCGAACCTGAGCCACAGCAGTGACAACACCAGGTCTTTAACCACTACTCCACCGGAGAACTCCTGCCCTCAGCCCTTCAGACAAGCCTCACTTCCTCACCGGTTCCAGTCTTTGCCTCATAGACGGGAGAAGCAGGCTTATCTGCAGGCCGTGTGCTCAGCTTTGTCAGGGCAGGTGGGGCTCCAACAATAAGCCTCACACTTGCCGCCACCGTCCCTGACTGTGAGCCTACAATTAGCTGTCCAAGTGCTTACTTTGGCTGCTCTGAGAGCCGCTATAAAGGATCTCTCTCAATCTCACCATTCCTGATTCTGCAGATGAGAAAAGTAAGGCACAGAGAGGCCGTGCAACTTGCCCAGGGTCACACAGCTGGAGTGTGTAGGGCTTGGGAAACCTGGAAACCCTGCCCTTGACCACCAAGGTCACATGACTTTGGTATAAAATTCATTGAGACCCCCAACCCCAGTCCTGAAACAGGAAGAATGGCCCAATGGCCCCCTTGGACCACTCAGCCCTCCCCCGGTAATTCAGGCGCTCCGGGGCCTGGCTCAGGCTTGGAGAAAGTCCAGGAAATCACAGGATATGCTTCCGGCTGCTGACTGCTGGGGCCACCCCGTGGGGGAGAGGGGTGGAGGGGGGGGTCAAGGCACAGGAAACACAAACGCGGAGGGAGGGGCTGCTGCCAGCACCCCGCTGCCTGGAATCGCTGCCCCAGGCCTGGGTCTTAGACTCTGCAGTTCCCCTGGGCCCTGCCCCTTCCTGCCAGCCCCTCTGTGGCCTGAGAGCAGCAGGTGGGGTGTCCCGGAGCCCCAGCCCCGCCGAGCCCAGCCAGCCAGACGACTTCTCCTTACTTCAGTTTTTTTAGAGCTCTTTAATATGCTGAAGTTAGGAGAGAAGGGCCACAGGAAGGCTTGGGAGGAAAAGCCACCCCCTTCCTCCCCACTGACCCCCCTGAGAGCCGGCTCAGCTCCTGGCGCTGACCTCCCCCCTCCCCACTGTCCCTCTTCACCAGCCCCCATGTCCCTGCCTCATAGCACCCATCCCCGGTTCAGTCCCTCTTCCCTGCCACTTCCATGACCCTGAGGGAGGAGATGCCCAGCGCCCTCCTGTCTCGGGGAGACCCAGGCCAGCTTCCCCGCCCCTCCCCCACCCCCCCTCCCACCCCCCATCTTCAGGACTCTTGCTCTTTCTTGTTGGTTGGATTCCAGGCTCATTCCCCCTGGCGCCCCTCTCCGTGGTCTCCCAGGCTGTGTTAATCAGTTTGCAGGTTGAAAATCAACAATCAAGTTTTATGCTCTTGTACATCTGTAAACCTTGCAACAGGCAAATGTTTTTTTTTTAGGGCCACACCTGTGGGCGTATGGAGGTTCCCAGGCTAGGGGCTGAATCGGCGCTGTAGCCACCGGCCTACACCACAGCCACAGCACGCAGGATCCGAGCTGAGTCTGTGAACTACACCACAGCTCACAGTAATGCTGGATCCTTAACCCAGGGATTGAACCTGTGTCCTCATGGATACTAGTCAAATTAGTTTCCGCTGAGCCACAGCAGGAACTTCCAGAATTGGTAAGTTTTAAATTTTTTAAAAATATTTTATTTATTTATTTTTGGGGAGCCACTCCCATGGCACATAGAGAGTCCCAGGCTAGGGGTCTAATTGGAGCTGTAGCTGCCGGCCTACACCACAGCTACAGCAACGTGGGATCCAAGCTGTGTCTGCAACCTACACCACAGCTCATGGCAACGCCGGATTGTTAACCCACTGAATGAGGCCAGGGATTGAACCTGAAACCTCATAGTTCCTAGTCGGATTCATTTCCGCTGCACCATGATGGGAACTCTGAGAACTGGTAAGTTTTAAACCAGAGCTGTTCTATCTTCAGTTTGGGCTTCCCTGGGCTCCCCTGCTGCAGGGTCACCAACTGTCAGGGCAGGGAAGGGCCCCGGAGACAGTCTTCCTACATCCCTGTTTCAGAGACAGGCAGGGGCTCAGAGAGGTGACGGAGCGCGCCCAAGGGCACACAGCCCTCAGTGGCTGGGGCAGAGACCTTTCACCATCCCTCAGGTTTCTGTCCCCACCCAACCACCTCCATTGTCCGAGGAAATAGAACCCCTAATAGTTCATCTAGGCATTTGCTGCCTGAAATTAAGATGCTTCCCAACTCCTCTTACACCTATAGGTTGGCCTGTGACTAAGTTTTGGCCTAGATATAATTAGAGTGTTTAATTTCAAGAAGGGTCCTTAAGGGACCAGGCGAACCCTGCTCCCTTTTCTCCTTCCTGCTGCCTGTAATGCAGCTATAATGGCAGGAGCTTCAGCGGCCACTTTGGACTGAAGGGTGGTGTTTTGAATAAAAACTGCTCATGGCAGAGCCACAGTATTAGAAGGAGTCCAGGCTCCTGACGCTGCCCTGGCCACCTCTAAACATCTTGAGTATGAGAGAAAACTAAATTTCTGTTTCATCAAAGTCACTGATATATTGGGTTTCCAGCTGGGTTCATTTGACTCGGAGCTCCCGCCGCCCCCCTTCCCCAGGGTGTCTTCTCCCACAAGGAACAAGCAGGAGGTCTTGGTGCAGAGCAGGCTCTGGCGTTCCTGACTTGACACCTCATGGGAGCACAGTATTCTTTCAGTAGCTCAGCCCCAGAGCTGGGAGATCTTACTCAGACGCCCACCACCACCACCACCAACAAAAATGTCTTAAAGTTGAGAAGCCCCATTTGAAAGAAAGCAGGTGAGACACTCCCCACCCCATCCTCACTCAGCCTCCCCTCCTGGGTCCCAAAGCCCCTGAGCCCGTGCAGCATCTGCCAGGGTTCCGTTCTCAGAAGCACCTGCCTGTGCCCCCAGGCAGCCCGGGGCGGGGCGGGGGGACAGGCCGAGGTCCTGGCTGTCAGACAGACAGACGGACGGAAGGCTGCAGTGACTCAGTCTGGGAGGCACAAACAACCATTCCCCCGAGGCCAGGGCGGTGGCTCTGTCACCCCCACTCCTGCCTCTGCATCCAAGGCTCCAGGGACTCGGGGTGTAGCTGCGCCACCTCCCCGAGCCTGCCTCCCTGTGGGGACAGGTGAGAGAAGCAGCAGGTGTTCCCTCTGCAGAGGCTGCCTGGCGATGGCTGGGCAGCTGGAATCAAGGAACACAGGGAGCTGGGCCCCAGTCCTGCTGATAGGGATGGAGAAGGGTAGTTACACGGGGCCGTGTACAAGTCCCAGTAGGGGACCACAGATAGAGAGGGAAACCTAGGGAATTTTTCGAGGCCACTGTAAGTTAATAATGGCTAAGGAAAGCAAGGATAACAAAGCAGGCTTTCTTAACTATAAAACCATAAATAAAAGCAAGAGATATGCCTCAGGTCAGTGAGTGAAAGATAAAACGAGGCCTGCATTCAAGTTCAGCAAGACAATGACCCTTAGGACCAAAGGCAGGAGTTTAAGGGAAAGATGACATTCCCAAGTAGGACACCCTCATTTCACAGAAACCTGAGATGATTCAAGTATTTTAGCAGGTGTAACCACCCTTCTGCTGATTCGAGTAAGCATCATGACAGTCCTAGTTTGACCTCATAGGGTCAAATACTCCCTTAGCAGACACGAAGGAGGAGTTCATGCTTCTTTGCCTGCCCGCTTGTATCTCTCACAAGCATCCTATTGTAATAAATCTAGTTTTTGGAGTTCCCGTCGTGGCTCAGTGGTTAAAGACCCAACTAGTATCCATGAAGACTCAGGTTCAATCCCTGGCCTCGCTCTGTGGGTTAAGGATCCAGCGTTGCCGTGAGCTATGGTGTAGGTCGCAGTCATGATTTGGATCCCGTGTTGCTGTGGTTGTGGTGTAGGCCAGCGGCTAAAGCTCTGATGTGAACCTCCATATGCCGTTGGAACCTCCATATGCCATAGGTGCAGCCCTAAAAAGACAAAAATGCCCCCGAAAAATCTGTTTTTTTGCCTATCAATCACTTTGTATCTCACTGAATTCCTTCTGCACTGAGACACAAAGAAGCTGAACTTCAGTCAATGAATCTGAGTAAAAAACCCATGGGTTCAAGTCCCAGTCTGGTTTCCGGCTGGGTTCCAGATGATGGGATCTGCTAATAGCACAAAGTCTCTTGATATGGAAGAACTCATGTAGGTGTGGTGCTTTGCCCCTTTAATATGGGAATTCTTGAGTAACTAGAGTTAGGTTTTATGCATTCACTCAATTTCCCATCTCTCAACCCAAATGCCTGAGTGAGGCTGATGTTCTGGAAGCTAATCTGTGCCTGTCCCCACCCTGCTTCACATTCCTAGTTTTAGGAGAACGTGACTGTTTTCCAGTTGTGGCTCTGATGCTACCAGCTGTGTGACCTGGGACATGTCACCTAATCTCTCTGAGCCTCCATTTCCTCTCTGCTTTCACTCCCCACTGAGCCAGTGCAGGGCTAGAGGTAGGTGGGTGACAGTCAGGGTGCTGTGTTCTGGCACAGAGCAGACCCCCAAGGACTTTGGTTTTCTTTTTAGGGCCACACCCGTGGCATATGGAAGTTCTCAGGCTAGGGGTGGAATGGGAGCTACAGCTGCCGGCCTACACCACAGCCACAGCAATGCGGGGGGGGGGGGGTCCCAGCCACATCTGTGACCGACACCACAGCTCACAGCAACACCCGATCCTGAACCCACTGAGTGAGACCAGGGATGGAACCTGCATCCTCATGGATATTAGGTGGGTTCATTACCACCGAGACACGATGGGAACTCCCAAATTTGACTACTCTTGGTACCTCATATACGTAGGATCATTCAGGTTTGCCCTTTTTTTTAATCAAACTTTAAAAAAAAATTACTTTAAAATTTTTTTATTATTTTTTATATTTTTATAATGATTTTTAGGTTTGTCTTTTTTTTTCTTTTTTCTTTTTGTCTTACCTAGGGCCGCACTCGCGGCATATGGAGGTTCCCAGGCGAGGGGTCTAATTGGAGCTGTATACACCACAGCCACAGCAGTGCCAGATCCGAGCCACGTCTGCGACCTACACTACAGCTCACGCCACGCCTGATGGCTGACCCACTGAGCAAAGCCAGGGATGGAATCCTCAACCTCATGGTTCCTAGTCGGATTCGTTAACCACTGAACCACGACGGGAACTCCGGAGGGACGTTATTTTGATGGTGGTGAATTCACGGCAACACACATTGGAGCAAATGCGCGGTACCCCACACTTTACAAACACGAATGCGTATGGCGCCACTGAAGTGACTGGGTGCCTGAAGGATAAACATCCAAGAAAGACTGTGCACGAGTGAAAGGCACCACATGCCCTGGGTACCACTTGATTTTGAGACAGTCCAAGCGGGGCCTAGCGGACGCTGGGCACAGGCTGCTCTCGCTGCCGTTCCTCTCCAAGGCCCTCAGCCTCCAGCCCCGCGGGCCCTCCTCTGCTCAACTCAGATGAAGCGCAGCCAGAAGCCAACCACCTCCTGTCCCAGGGAGGCATCTGATTGGTTGTGTTCTCACAAGGCCACACTGATAGGTCATCGGTCAGCCTATGGATGGGCTCTCTTTGGTCAGGTGCCCTGCCTGGTCCAATCAGAGGTGGGGAGAGCAGGCTGGCAGGTGGCCGTCTGGCCTGAGCTTGTCCCAGTGGTCTGCCCTGGCCTCAGCCTCCTGGCCCCTGGGCTCCTCCGGGGTGGGGCGGGGAGGGCCCTAGGCAGCCACCCTAGAGGGTGAAGGTCAGGGTCTGAGCTGCTGCCCTCTGAACCCGCCTGCCCATAAGCAAGGGCGGAGGTGCGGTGGGGAATCCTGCAGCTGGGCTGAGAGCTGCCGTTGCCCCCTCTGCTAACGAGGCATCTGGGTCTCCGTGCTTGGGGAGCTGGTTGGTACTGGTGTGTGTGTGTGTGGAAGGGGATCCGATGGGGCTCCCCAGACGCAGCTCTGCCCTCCTGGGCAGCTGTGCTCTTCTGCCAGCGTCCCTTTTCTCACTAGGGACCCCGACCGTGAGCTCCTGTGCTTTTTTGGACCTTGCCTAGATCAGAAAAACCCAGGTCCTGGGTTGTCCTGTTTGGAGACGAGTCCTCTGCACCGGCTCTTCAGCGTGCCTGAACACAGGGGGCTGTGGGGAATCCCTGCCCTTGGGTTCCAGGCTCAAATCAGTGCACCTCTGTCCCCCACGGGGCGTGCGGGAGGGGTGGTGTGTGCTACTTCTCCTCTCCCTACGTGTCTGCGGGGGGCGGGGGGGCAGCTCCCCTGCCCCCAGCAGAGGAGCCGTCCCTAATTGCCCTGTACTAATTGCCACTTCACCTGTGTGGCTGGGCGGGGCCTCCCCTGGGCTTAGAGCTTGTTACTGGAAAAAACTGATTTCCCCAGATTGGGAGAATTCAGACTTAGGGGAGGGGGTGACTTCTGGGTTGTAGCATTTATCGTTGAAAACAGGCTTCATTCCCTCACGGAGGTTTTTCTGTAAACAGTTTGGAAGGTACCCCACGTCATCTCACCTCCTGGGGGTCCTGGCCTAAGGGACAAAGGTGGCCTCCCAGTGCACTGCAACACTACACAGACCCCTAAGGGTTTGGGGTCTGAAACCTGGAAGGCTTGGGCCGCCTTCAACACTGGTGGGCTCTCAGCTAAGCCAGAGCCCTCTCTGTCCCTGGCTTCTTTCTTGTTCTTTTAAGAGCTTTGTTCATATATAACTGAAATTACTGTTTTAAGGGCACAACTCAACGATTTTTAGTAAATTTACAGAACTGTGCAACGATCACCACTATACAGTTTTTTGTTTTTTATGGCCACGCTCGTGGCATATGGAAGTTCCTGGGCCACAGACTGAATCCAAGACACAGCAGTGGCAACACCTGATCCTTAACCCACTGTGCCACAGCAGGAACTCTGATCTTTTTAATTTTAGACACTGACAGGTGTACAGTTGTATTTCACTGTGCTTTACCTTGCATTTTGCTAATGATGACTAATGATATGAATATATTTTCATACGTTCATTGGCCATCTGTATATCTTTACTGGTGAAGTGTCTGTCCAAATCTTTTGCTCCTTTTAAAACTGGGCTCTGTCTCTTAATTACTAGCTCAAAGAATTCTTGATATAGCCTGGATATGTGATTTGAAAATATTCTATCATCTCAGGCTTATCTTGTCATTTTATCAATGGCTTTTTTTTTTTGCTTTTTAGGGCCACACCCGTGGCATATGGAGGTTCCCAGGCTAGGAGTCAAATCAGAGCTACAGCTGCTGGCCTACGCCACAGCCACAGAAACACAGGATCTGGGCCATGTCTGCGACCTACACCACAGCTCATGGCAACACCAGATCCTTAACCCATCGAACCCGCAACCTCATGGTTCCTAGTTGGATTCATTTCCACTGTGCTATGACGGAAACTCCACCAAACTCATTCTTTTTTTTTTTTTGTCTTTTTTGCCTTTTCTAGGGCCACACTCATGGCTTATGGATGTTCCCAGACTAGGGGTCCAATCTGAGCTGTAGCCGCCAGCCTATGCCACAGTCACAGCAACGCCACATCCAAGACACATCTGCAACCGGTTCCTAGTCAGATTCGTTAACCACTGAGCCATGAGGGGAACTGCTACCAAGCTCATTCTTTTTTTTTTTTTTTGCCTTTTGTCATTTTAGGGCGCACTCGCGGCATGTGGAGGTTCCCAGGCTAGGGGTCTAATCGGAGCTGTAGCCACTGGCCTATGCTGCAGCCACAGCAACGCAGGATCCGAGCCGCGTCTGCAACCTACACCACAGCTCACAGCAACGCCGGATCCTTAACCCACTGAGCGAGGCCAGGGATCGAACCTGCAACCTCATGGTTCCTAGTCGGATTCATTAACCACTGTGCCACGACGGGAACTCCTCAAGCTCATTCTTGAATTTACCTTCTTAACCCTCACTGCCCACTTCCTAAGCCTGACAGCTGCACTGCAGTTTTTCCTCCTTGCACACAGGCACCCCACCCTTGTTCCCCTTCAGCAGCGATATTTTTAAAAAGTCCCCAAATCAGATCACAGTGCACAAGGACAGGGATGTTCCTTTGTTTATCAGTGAGTCCCCAGTGCCTAGAAAAGTGCCTGGCATACAAAAGGTGCTCGATGGATACGCATTGGGTTGGATCCTACTGCTTCTTGGGAGGCACCACATTATACTTGGAGAAAGGTCCAACCTTGTCCAGGCCTAGAAGACCCCACACAATCCAACCGTACCCACCCTGCCCCCTTGCCCACGCCCCCTCCTGCCGGCCCGGCCTTCTCTCTAATCCTCACAGGCGTCCAGCTCATTCCCATTTCAGAGCCTTCGCTTTAGCTGTTCCTGTACCTGCGAGTCACACTCCCTGCACTCCCCAAGCCTGGCTCCTTTTGTTAGTCTGAGCTCTGCCTAAAGGTCACCTCCTCTGAGAAGCCTTCCCTGACCAAGGCCGCCTCCTCTGAGAAGCCTTCCCTGACCAAGGCCGCCTCCTCTGAGAAGCCTTCCCTGACCAAGGCCGCCTCCTCTGAGAAGCCTTCCCTGACCAAGGCCGCCTCCTCTGAGAAGCCTTCCCTGACCAAGGCCGCCTCCTCTGAGAAGCCTTCCCTGACCAAGGCCGCCTCCTCTGAGAAGCCTTCCCTGACCACTTCATCTAAAGCAGCTGCCTCACCTGCCACAGCCCATCACAGTCTCACATCACCCGGTTTTCATTGTCCACAGAGCACCTGTCTGCAGATATCTGCCCAGTTTATACCTTTACTTAGTAGACGGTTACCCTTGAACCTCCGTGGGCCCCGGGATGGGGGCAGGGAAGAGAGGAGAGCTCCCAGCCCCTTTAGCCAAGGCCTTCCTCCTTCAGGCGCACTCCTCGGTTATTCCAGCTCCTGAAGCTCTCAGTCCCCCATCTGTCTTCATCCCTGTCCCTCTGCGGTGAGCTGTAATGTTGGTGGCATACACATGCTCCCCGGTATCTCTGCCCGGGGAGGTGTCATTTCCCACTGCCTCTGGGCTTGGTCATGTCACTCGTTCTGGCCAATGAAATAGCAGCAGGCATGACAGAAGGAGCGGTTTGATGAGCTCTCGCATCCTGAGCCCGTTCTCCGTGGAACCCAGCTGCCACGCTGGGTGAAGAAGCCCAGGTTAGCCCCGTGTAGAGGCGAAGCAGAGGACCAAAGGGCAGTCACCCCTCAGTACTCACAGGGGACCGTACAGAACCCCCACAAATGCCAACAGCTGAGAATGCTCAAGTCCCTTACGTAAGAAGAGGTAGTGTTTGCATCTGCTTATAACTTTACATCATCTCCAGATGACTTACAACACCTAATACAGTGCAAACGCTATGTAAATAGGTGCTGGCACCAGGCAAAATCAAATCTTGCATTTTGGAACTTTCTGGAATTTTTCCCCCAAATATGTTCCATCCTTGCTTGATTAAATCCAGGGATGCAGAACCTGTGGATCTCGAGGGCCACTGTACGTACCTGAGATGACAGCCCATGCTGGCGGCCAGCGGAGCTGCAGGCGTTAACACCAACTGCAGTCACGCAGGCGAAGCCTTGGCTGTTCCATCCCAGCTGAGCCCCCAGCTGGTTGCAGCTGTATAAATGATCTCAGCGGACAAAATGTGAAGCAGAGCTGTCCAGCCAATCTAGAGAATGGTGAGAAATAAGAAATCGCTGTTTCCCGCCACGGTTTGGGGGCTGTTTGTGTTTCTTACACAGCAGCATCTCATTTGTCTCTCGGGGCCTGTTGGCATCATAACTGCAGCCCGTCCCCCCGCCCAGCCCTGCATCCCCCTGTCCTGTCCACCACCCTTGGAGGTGGGCGGTTTGTTCAGTCCTCCCCCTCTTTGTGGCCAGAAGCCGCTCCCAGGCCTTGCTGACCTGTCACCAGTCCAAGTCCGTGCACCCTCCACAGCGCTAAACAGGAAAGCTTAGGGCTTTGGCGACACCTGGTAGGGCCCTTGCCGCCCCTCCAGGGCCACAGTTCCCTTCTGGACAAGGCGGCAGAGGGCAGAGTGAGGGGATCCCTGACCCTCCCAGTCCGGGCGGCAGTGGACCTTGGTGGGCTCCCCCAGGCCCTGGAGAGGGAGCAGAGGACAGCCTTCGGACTCAATGACACTGAGGGGCGGGTCACAACGGACAGGTAGGTACCCACCAGGCCGTCTCCAGCTGAGCACCTTGTGGCCGGTTCCTCTGAAAGCTCTGGTCTCAGTGTCACCATTCCGTAAAATGGGCTGGGGTACGTTAAACCCTCCCCCTTAGGCGGTTAGGCCGCTTGCACTAGCAGGCTCGGCTGGGCGGACTGCATTCCAGGCAGAGGGAAGAGAGAGCCGGAAGTTCTGTTCCCTGGGGGAGAGGCAGGGCTGTGCAAAGGGCTGGCAGGTCGGGTGGGGGGCGGCCACTGAGACCCGCAGGCCGCTGCAGGGGCTGGAGGGCAGAGGCGGGGTTGGAAGCGGCTGTCTTCCAACCGGGAGCAGGGGAGCAGCTATTGTCGCTACTTCGAAGACAGGAAAGTGAAGTGTCCCGCGGCCCCTTCCGCCCAGGAGAGCGGCGCTCCCCAGCCCTGCGCCCTGCCGGGGTCCGAGGGCTCGCGGGAAGGACCGCCGCCAGCAGGGGGAGGGGAACCTGGGGCGGGGGGAACCTGGGGCGGGGCCCACTGCGAGCGTCCCTCGCCCTCGGGGTGGGGCAACGTGCGCCTCACTGCCACGCCCCGGACTTCTGATTGGCCTATCGGGGAGGCGGCCCCGCCCACGGGGAGGGGGAGGGCCGCTAACCCCGGGGCGTGGGGAGGGAAAGCCGGGGTCCGGGAGCTCCAGGGGGCAGCCGAGTGGTTAGACGTGGGGTGGGCACGGCTGGGGCTACTTCACGGCAGAGACTGAGACCCAGAGTGGGAAGGGGCCTGCGGCGGCCACATGGCGAGTGGAGACCCAAGCCCGTCAACCCACCGCCGGGGCAAGGCTGTCCCCTGGAGACCCGGGGCGTCTCGGCCCCGCTCCCTTGCTGCGCCCGGCGACAGGCTGCGGGCTGCGACGACGCGCGAGGCCGCCAGGGGGCAGTGTCGGCCCGCGCAGGGCCGTGAGGGTCCTTTGGGGCCGGACTCGACGCCGCCTCCCGCTCTGCTTCCCGAGCGGATGGGAAAACCGAAGCCCGTCCCCGCAGTGGCTTTGGCCAGTGCCTCGTCCCCTCCTCTCTGGCGCCACACGGCGAGATCCGATAAGGAGGCCTTCCTCCCCAAGCCCCGGACCCGATGAGTCCCATAAACTTAGTCACCCCCGCCCCTCCCCGTTCCTCACACGCACCTGCTCCACGCCCTTGCAGAGTCACTGCGCCTCCTGGACCTCAGCTTCTCCTCCTGTGACCTGAGAGGAAATGATGGTGAGGACGCGGGGATGCAGGCCCCCACGGCTCGGGGGTCTTGGGAAGAAGGAGTTTCCTGCCTGCAGCTGCCAGCCCTCTGCTATCATTAGGACCCATCTAAGATGTGTGCGCAGGGCTAGGCCTTAGTTTCCCTCTGACCTGCAAACTACAACTGTTTGCCCGAGGGCACCGTGGAAAATAAAGCGGCAGGTGCAGGGAAGTGGCGGGGGCTGCCCTTGGCTGGCCCACCTGGGCTCTGCTCCCTCTGCTCCTGGACGCTGCTGCTCCCCAGGGCAGCTGACGCCTGGGCACTGGAGGTGACCTAGCCAGAGCCCCACGGGATGTTTACCAGGCCTGAGAGGGCAGAGATGTGCTCAAGGGCACACAGCCAGGCGGGGATCCAGGCCCTACATGCTGGAGGGTTAGAGACACGGCAGGGGCCCCTGCAAGCTCCTGCGGAGCAGGCCTCCACCTGGAGGGGCCAGGTCTGAGTAGAGGCCTCCCGCACTGCCACTGCCCGGGCAGGGACCTGGGCTGGGCCCTGGCTCAGTCTCCTTGTACTCAGGGCTCCGTGGTGTCACAGACATGAGTAATCGACTTCCTGCTCCCGGCCCTCCAGGGCGCAGCGGGTATCAGGTCTGGCTCACACTCCCCACAGGGCGACTGGGCCTGCCAGGCTCCCACCCAGCCCGCTCCCCCACTTCCCAGCCTGCTCTGACTTCACCCACTCAGCCTCATCAACTCCTCCACTTACTCATCCGCATTTAGGGGGCACCTACTGTGCCCGACCTGTGGCCAGCAGAGGAGAAACCCCCAGGAGTGCAGTAACTGCGGTGGGGGCCTAGAGAGGCTGAGCGAGCTCACTTCGGCTCCTTTAGGGCTGAAGTGAGTCCTTGGGGACTTCTGGGGATTGGCAGTCATCCAGGCAAAGGGAACAGCATGAGCAAAGGCCCTGAGACCCTGAGGTCTGAAGGCCTGAAGGCTAAGGTTCTCAGGGGAATGGAAGTGGTCCGGCCTCGGGGCAAAGCAGGGGTTTTCAACTCAGAGCATCTTTTTTGGGGGGGGCTCTGAGCAGAAGAGGGGCTGAGCTGACTTGGTTTCGACAAGATCCCCTCGGGCTGCAAGAGGCTGTGGCTGAAGCTGGAGCCTGGAGAGTCCAGGGCAGCCTGGGCCTGGGGGGTGGGACCGAGGAGGGAGGGGGCCGGGTGTTTGGACACAGAGCCCTCGGGACTGGCCTGATGATGTGGGGGTACAGGTGCCCCCCCCCGGGGAGCCTCCTCCTCCAGGAACCCTCTCCTGCCCACTCAGAACAGCTCCGGGGACTTGTTGGTTGACTTAATTAAGGCTCAGGCTGACCAGCTGAGCCCCTGGGGAGGGATGGGGAGCCCCAGCCCAGCATCCCAGCCTGCATCTGAGGCCCCCGGTCTTGTGAATGGGAAAGACTTCTGGCAGAGCTTCCATCAGCTTCCACAAGGCCGTCTGACAGTCCAGAGGGGTTAGGAGCTCGTGAAACCAAAGCCTCCCCTTCCTAGGATGGAATGCGCCCTATAGGTTCTGGCCCCGTGGTCAAAGCCCTGGCCCTCTCCGAGCTCCAGTTTCCTCGCCGAGAACTGAGCTGACGGCCTGGCCTGCCTCGGCAGGTGCGTCCGTGAGACGATGGCCGTGAGGCAGCACTTTGCCCAGATGACGTGCCTTTTTAAAAAGTTACCTTAATGGAGCTCCCATCGTGGCGCAGCAGAAATGAATCCAACTAGGAACCGTGAGGTTGTGGGTTCGATCCCTGGCCTAAAAGACAAAAAAAAAAGTTCTCTTAATTACAAAAATAATATTCACATGTGTGCCCATTGTGAAAGACTCGAACCACACAGAAGGTACAAAGAACAAAACTAAGAGGCTCCCCCTCCTCCCTCTCCCCTCCTCAGGGGACCCTGCAGTCCACAGATGAGTATGTGGCTCCCAGTGTTTTTTAAACAATATGTATGCTTTTCGTTTTAACGTTTGTTTTTTTTTACAACCTCACCTGTGGCATATGGAAAGTTCCTGGGCCAGGATTTGAATCCGAGCCTTAGCTGCAACCTGAGCCGGATCCTTTACCCCAGTGGGCTTTGAACTCACTCCAAAGCAGGGACCTGGGCTGCTGCAGTCGGTTTCTTAACCACCGTGCCACAGAGCGAACTTCCTTTCTTTTAACATTTTTAGGTGGCAGTGCTGAAAATTAATCTCGGGAGCTCGGTTACGGGGGGGCAGCTCTCTGGAGGACGTCGCCGTGTCCTGTGAGAACTCGGTGACTTCTCGGCAAAGCTCTTATCTCCACTTGAGCAGCTCAGGCGCTTCGTGCCTGTGCTGGGCAAATATTCTGGGTCAGGGCCTTTTCAACTGAGAAACCCCTGTCTCCAACTGGCCTAATCCAAAAATTGGATTATTTAATGAGAAACTGTATTATTTAATTTTGGCGGGGAGCTTTATTAGGGCTGCAGGTATACAGAGGTTCTCAGACTTGGGGTCAAATCAGAACTGCAGCTGCCAGCCACAGCCACAGCCACAGCCACGCAGGATCTGAGCTGCGTCTGTGACCTACATCACAGCTCATGGCAACGCCGGATGCTTAACCCACTGAGTGAGGTCAGGGATCGAACCTGCAACCTCATGAATACTAGTCAGGTTCGTTACCACTGAGCCACGCCAGGAACTCTCAACTGTATTATTTAGTTTTTATTAAATAAATAAAAATCCAACTGGATAATTTAATGAGAAAGCTCAAGGCCTCAGGCACAGCTCTTTCTAAGTAACCTGTGTGGACCCAGAGATGGCATAAAGACTGTCTCACTGGGGTGTGTGTGTGTGTGTGTGTGTGTGTGTGCGCGTATGCGCGTGTGTGTAAGAGGGAGTGGGTCCCGAGGCCCCGGGCCTACACGAGGTCCCCTCCAAGAGCCAGCAGAGGAGAAGGCCAGCTGGGAAGGTGCATCATGATCATTTTCTCCGTTTCCCTCTGGACAGTCGCCTTGGTTTCCCATTTTTCATGATTAAAAATGCAGCAGTGACCATACCTCCTTACTGATTGGCAGTTAACCTGTATTCTCTTCAAAGGTTTAACTCTGAAATAGTTAGAAATGAAATAAACAGAGGATGACTTTTTTTATTTATTATTATTATTCAATTTGGAGTTCCCATCGTGGTGCCGAGGAAACAAATCCAACTAGGAACCATGAGGTTGCGGGTTCGATCCCTGACCTTGCTCAGTGGGATAAGGATCCGGCATTGCCATGAGCTGTGGTGCAGGTGGCAGACGCGACTGGATCTGGTGTTGCTGCGGCTGTGGTATAGGCCAGCAGCTGCAGCTCTGATTCCACCCCTAGCCTGGGAACCTCCATATGCTGCAGGTGCGGCCCTAAAGAGCAAAAAAAAAAAAAAAAAAAAAAAAAAATTTAATTTTTCGTTGTTGTTTCTGGCTTCATGGAGTCCTATGAAAGTTCCTGGGCCCCAGGGTTTCAATTCAAGCCTCATCTGCATCCCTCTGGCCTGGGGATCGAACTGGCAACACTCCGGAGACAAGCTGGAGCAGTAGCCAACCTTGCCACGGCGGGAATGCCCCAGACCCCTTTTTATTCACAGATACTGGGTTTTTCCTCAAATGGAAGGTTTGGGTGACCCTGCCTCGAGCAAGTCTGTCGGCACCATTTTTCCAACAGCATTTGCTCACTTCACTTCTCTGTGTCACATGCTGGTAATTCTACAGTATTTTAGACTTTTTCATTGTTATTTGTTATGGTGATCTGTGATCAGTGATTTTTTTTTTTTCTTTTTAATATCGCACCTGCTGGAGTTCCCTTCGTGGCTCAGTGGTTAACGAATCTGACTAAGAACCATGAGGTTGTGGGTTTGATCCCTGGCCTTGCTCAGTGGGTTAAGGATCCGGCGTTGCCGTGAGCATGGTGTAGGTTGCAGACGCGGCTCGGATCCCGCGTTGCTGTGGCTGTGGTGTAGGCCGGTGGCTGTGTCTCCGATTAGACCCCTAGCCTGGGAACCTCCATATGCCGCGGGTGCGGCTCTACATAAAGGCAAAAAGACCAAAAAAAAAAAAAAAATACTGCATCTGCAGCACATATGGAGGTTCCTGGGCTAGGTGTCAAATCACAGCTACAGCTGCTGGCCTACACCATAGCCACAGTGACAAGGGCTCCAAGTCACATCTGCAACCTATGCCGCAGTATGTGGCAACCCCAGATCTTTAACCCACTGAGCGAGGCCAGGGATCGAACCTGCATCCTCTCGGTTACTGGTTGGCCTTATTACCACTGAACCACAATGGGAACTTGCCCCCGGGTTAATCTTTCTAACCGGTGGCAGGACCTCCTTACACATTCTGAATGTCACTCCTTTGCTGGGCGCTGGACTCTGCCTCCCAGAGTGTCACTTGTCTTCACCTAGTTTTATCCTGACTTTGGTCTCAACCAGCATCTCACATTGAGCCTGAAAGACTGGCTGGACAGGATGAGAGTTTGGTGGAAGAGTCTGAGCCCAAGTGCAGAGGTGGGGACCAGCCCAGCCCCGTGTGTTGGAGCAGGGCGGTCCAGCCAGCTGCTGGAAGAGCAGGACCCAGGTGAGGTGGGGGTGGGTGAGAGACAGCCTCGCCCTCTGGCCTGGTCCTGGCCACTTTCCACACTGGCCTTGCCCAATCCTGCCCCCAGAACACCTTCCTTTTTGAGATCTGAAAATTCACCTGACCCATTTCCCAGATAAGAGACTGGAGCTCAGGAGTTCCCATCACGGCTCAGTGGTAAACAAACCCAACTAGTATCCATGAGGACATGGGTTCGATCCCTGGCCTTGCTCAGTGGGTTAAGGATCCGGCGTTGCTGTGAGCTGTGGTGTAGTTCACAGACGTGCCTTGGATCCCGTGTTGCTGTGGCTGTGGTGTAGGCTCTGACTGGACCCCCTAGCCTGGGAACCTCCATATGCCACAGGTGTGGCCCTAAAAGGCCCCCCCAAAAAAAAGAGAGAGACTGGAGCTCAGACAGGAGGGGCTACTCAGCCTGAGTCCCAAAGCTGGGCGGAGTGACTAGAACCCAGCTTGCTCTCACCAGCCTTCCCCTCGCCCCCCGGAAGCCCCCTCCTTCCTACCTGCAGCGCACACCCCGCGTTGAGCTCCCAGGCTGTCTGCTCTGCTGGCCTTGCTGGGGGCGGCTGGGGCTCAGGTCAGGGAGGGGCTGGCTCCCTGTGGTCCATGAACCCTTCTCCTCAGGCGCTGTCCCTCCTCACACCTGGGAGATGACCTTGAAAACAGAAACCATCAGGGTGGATTTCTCTACAGACTCACCTTCAGCTGTGCTCTCATCGCCATCCAGGGCCAACACTCCGCCCTCCAAGAACTGGGCACGTCCACTCCCCTCCGTGTGTCTCCCCTCCGTGTGTGGCGGGCCCATCCCTGCTGGCCGCAAGGTCATGGTTCCATGGGTCTTTCCTGCATCAGTGTTTTGTGCAGGATGCAGCACACCGAGCATGCGCTCAGGGCACAGATGCACACGTGTGCACTGTTTTTTTTTTTTTTTTGCCTTTTGTCATTTGAGGGCCGCACCCGCGGCATGTGGAGGTTCCCAGGCTAGGGGTCTAACAGGAGCTGTAGCTGCTGGCCTAAGCCATAGCCACAGTGTCTGCGACCTACACCACAGCTCATGGCAACGCCGGATCGTTAACCCACTGGGCAAGGCCAGGAATCGAACCCACAACCTCATGGTTCCTAGTCGGATTCGTTAACCGCTGCGCCACGACGGGAACTCCCACACGTGTGCACTTTCCACCCTGTCTCTAACCCCTCTTCCCTCGAGCCCCCTTTGCTCTGCTCCCTACACAGTTTCCCAGTCCCTCCCCACCCTCTGCACAGGCTTCTGCTGCCATCCCATGACCTTCTGTAAAGGGCACAATGACGTCCAGGTAGCCAACGCCTCCTGACCTGCTGGTGGCACTTGTCCCAGCTGGCCACTCCCTCCACCTTGGGACACCTAGGCTTCGGGAACACTGTGCCCTTTCGGCCCCTGAGGGCATCCCCCGCCTCCTTGCTCTGTCCGCCTCCTCTCCCCACCCCCACAAGCTAGGTGTCCCCGGCTGTCCCTCCTGTCTCTCGCTGTCATGCTTTCGAAGCCGTCTCTCTCCCGTGACCCCCAGGTGTTTATCAGGAGCCGGGGCTTCTTCTCAGCTTCCAGTTACCATGGACACCCCGAAGTGCTGACAGCATCATCACAGACGCCCCCACCTCGCTCCTCCCCAGGCTCGCAGGGGCTCAGCCCAACCTGGTAGGCATTCTAGACTGTTCGCTCCCTCTCACACCTGCTGCAACTGGTCAGAATCCTGTAGAATTCGGCTGCTTCTCCCAGTGACCTCCATGCTGCCCCTCGGGCCCACCGCCCCTCCCCAGGCCAGTCAGCCACTGGTGGGCTCCCACCCTCTCCCCCTGCGAAGGCAGAGAGCCCGAGAAAGCCCAAGCCGCCTCTGCGGCAGTCTGCTCAGAGCCCTTGCTCCGGACCCGTCACACCGACCCGCAGGCTCCTTCTGTGTTTTCAGTGCCCCTCCGGCCCCCACCTCCAGGTCTCTGGATTCATCAGCTACACCTCCCTACCGGGGTGCACACAGACACCTGCCCAGGTGGGACAAGCTCCCCCAGAAGAGAGGGGAGCATGGCCTGGGTCGGGTCCCAGCAGGAGCATGACAAGGTCAAGGATCAAAGCCATTCTTAGAAGGCCATGCTGGTGAGCACCAGGACCCCACCCCCAGGCCTCCTTAGTCTCTCCGGAACGAGCCCCCCTCCCCCTCCTCGGCCTGCTCCCCACCCCCAACAACCCTTCACTCCCCACCAAGTCCACCCTCCCTCTCCAGGCCCTGTCCACGGCCTCGGAGGGCGGCAACCTGGCACCTGCTGTCGCTTCACTGGGGGGGTCCTTCCCATTGTCAAGGAGGGTGGGCAGGGTACTCGCAGCAGCACTGGGAGACCACACATGTGCTGGACAGGGGACAGCTTTCACCAGGGGAAGATTCCTCAGCAGACATGACCTTCACTCAGAGTGGCGTGTACCCTGGAGGGTTGGTGGTGGAAGGCAGGCTGCTGAGAGAGAGAGCCGAGCGAGCTGGGGTGCAGAGTGCTGCGACGTAAGGCGCCTCCGTGGGTAAGCACCAGGGTGGGGGCTGGGCGTCAGGACAGCCACGCAGGTCTTTAGATTTCTCCAGTGTTTTTTCTTTTCTTTTTTTTTTGCCTTATTTGGGCCGCACCCGTGGCATTTGGAGGTTCCCAGGCTAGGGGTCTAACAGGAGCTGTAGCTGCGGGCCTTCGCCACAGCCACAGCAACGCGGGATCCGAGCCGCGTCTGCAAGCTACACCACAGCTCACGGCAACGCCGGATCCTTAACCCACTGAGCAAGGCCAGGGATCGAACACACAACCTCATGGTTTCTAGTTGGCTTCGTTAACCACTGAGCCACGACGGGAACTCTTCCAGTATTTTTTCTTAAACTGGATCATGGGCTCTCAGGCCTTTTTTTTTTTTTTCTTCACTTGAGGCATATGGAAGTTCCTGGGGCAGGGACTGAAACTGCACAGCAGCGACCTTAGTCACACAGGGACAGTGCCGAATCCTTAACCTGCTAGGCCACCAGGGAACTCCCCAGGCATTTAAAATTTATACTATTATTATCCTGTATGCCTGAAATATTTTTTTTTCTTTTAGGGCCGCACCTGTGGCATATGGAAGTTCCCAGGCTGGGGGCTGAATTGGAGCTGCAGCTGCTGGCCTCCACAACAGCCATTGCAACCCCAGATCCAAGCCACATCTGCAACTTACATCTCAGCTCACAGCTTAACCCACTGAGTGTGACTAGGGATCGAACCTGCATCCTCATGAATACTAGTCAGGTTCTTAACCTGCTGAGCCACAACGGGAACTCTGTGTATGCCTGACAATTTACTAACTTCCGAACCCCCTCTGCCGCCCCCTCCAGGTTCTCAGGACAAACCCAGCTCCTTGTCCTGGTGCTGTGCCTCCTGGCTCCTCCCACCTGACCTCTGTAGCCTCCCTCTGTCACTTCCAGACCTTTGCTCCAGCTGCGTCCGGATCAGAAGTGCCTTTCCTCCACCCCACCTGGTCTGTCTGGCTAAGTCCATTTCCACGGGAGTCTTCTAAGTAGTGGAGAAATAGGGTCAGACTTGATTTTAAAGGAGGCTTTTGGGAAACTCAGCGAGGGGTGAGGAGGGCAAGGTGAAGGGGAGGGCTGGAGAGGGACCTGCCCCAAGGCCAGCTGCACACCAGACACCTGCAGCCCATGCCCTTTCACCCTCATTCCACTGGGAGCCATGGAGCCAGTGTGAGGTCTCAACTCCAGCCCCTGAAGAGTAGAGTGGGGACACGGGCGCAGGGTGGCTGGTGTCCTGAGCCACAGGTAGTTCACCTGGGACACCACCTCCCTGGGTTGTCTCCCAGGGCCTGGGGGCTCCCAAAGGTCAAATGTCAACTCCAGGGTTCCCATTCACTTCGCCCCAACACACTCAAAGACGTCCAGCTTGGGAAAGCAGGGAGGAACGTGGGGAGACAGGAGCCTAGAGGGGGGCAGAGATGAAAGCGGAGGGGGGCAGGGGCAGAGCTGGATCCGCACCCAGTGTCTGCTGTACCCCTGCCCCCGGCCGATGACCCGGCTTTGTAAACCTGGTGGTAGCTAGGGACCCGAGAGGTGTGGTAGCCAGGCCTGCGAGACCACACTGCACTGAGGTGGGCAGCACTTCGAGTGTGGGTATCTGGTGGGGTCTCAGCTCCCTTGTGGGCAGGCTGGGCAGGCTGGGGCCCCGTTCACCGTTCACCACAAGTGTCTGAAGGGAAGGCACCCGGCCGCCCTCAGCTGCTCCTCCTTGGAGGTCCATCTCCCTGGCGAGCCCAGATTTCCCGCCCAGCGAACTCGGGGTCATAATTTTCATCGCTACCGCTACTGGTTGTGCAAATGAAGTGAAATCAAGAATGTTTAGCACAGAGACAGGCACACAGCAGGCGCTCATAAATGGCTGGCTGCATCCATTCATTCCCCAGGAAAGTCAGCTTGGCGCAGGCGCTCTAGGTGTGCGACCCTCCCAGGCAGAACGTGGTGGGGGCCCCTAGGGGTCACAGCTCCCACTTCTTGACCCCTCCACGTAGTCCTGGAAAACAGTCCCGGAGGAGGTCTTCCCCAAGGTCACAGAGGATCAGGGCAAAGGGGACCTGGAATACAACTCGTGGGGGACAAGGAAAGTCACGCTCGGCGAAGCCGCGCGGGCGGGGGAAGGCGCTAGGCGCGCGCCCAGACTTTCACTGAGCCGGGACACGGCAAGCAGGGCCGCCGGCCTGTTCCAGGCCTGGGTCGCCCGCCACCCGCCGCCCACTGCCCGGAGCCTGTCCTCGCAAGGGACTAAGGCTTCCGGGAGCCCAGCCCCGCCCCCCGCGCGCCCTCAAGTTTCTCCCAACTTTTCCGCGGGTCCTGCTCGGCGCCCCGCCCGCCGACCGATGACGTAACAATGGTGCAGCGCCGTGGCCAATGGGAGGCGGCGGGGACCGGCAGCGCGGACCAATGGCGGCGGCGGGCAGCCCCGCGGTCCTGCCCGGCCCGGGCCGCACTGCGCCGCCCGCCGCCCGCCCGCCCGCCCGCTCGCCGCCTGCGCGGGCACCGCCGCCCAGCGATCGAGCCGCGACGGCTCAGAGCGCGGCTGCGGCGGGCGCGGGCGGCGGCGGCACTCTCCTGTCTGTCAGTCCTGGGAGCTTCGCCTGCGCGCCTGTCCGCGGGGGGACAGCGCGCGCTCCGGCCCGCAGCGGGGCGGGGACACGGCACCGCCAACCCCCAAGGTGAGTCCCCCTTCCTTGGCCGGCTCGGCGCGTAGCCCCCGCCCCGGCCGCTGCCCCCCCGGCCGCCGCCCCCCTCATCGCCGCTGGCTCGCACGCATGCAGGTGCAGCTCTCGCTGCGTCGGCCACCGGCCTGCAGACACCCTGGCCTCTCCCCTGCGACCCGCAGCTGCCCGAGATCTGGTCGCGTCGCCGGGAGGGGACTGGGAAGAGCGGGCCGGCGGCCCTGGGCGCGCAGCCCTGCCCTCGGTGGCCCAACCCCCCATTCACTGTGCCGCGACCGTGACTTGCTGCCCAGTGACGTGGGGCGGCCCAACTTTACGTAACCTGCCCCGCGCCTGGTGTCCACAGAGGGTACACCCAGGGCGCGGAGGCCCAGGCGTGAGGAGTCGCTCCAGTCATGGGAACCCCTAAAAGGGCGCTGTGGCTGCAGCCCATCCCCACTGTGCCGGGCTCTGTAACTTAGTTACCCCCGTGTGTGGACGCAGTCCGTCCGCTGACCAAGCTCCTTGTGACCAAGGGCTTACCCTTGAGAAAGTACAGTGGGGAGCTTGGGCCAGGGCCAGCGCAGGACCGGGGGTTGGAGGCTACAGTTCAGGTTGGTGCAGGGGGCTCAGAGGCAAAGTTAGAACACAAGTTGGGTTTCCTGTGGGTGGGGAGTCCCCCCACTTCTGGAATGAGCCTGAACCCGGAGGTGGGAGATCTGGGTTCTAGGCCTGGCTCTGCCATGACTTGCTGACCTTGGACAAGTTTGTCCCTTGCTGGAAAATGGGATGACGGTACCTGCTTCTCCTAGTAGTTGAGAAGACCAAGACGGTGAGCCGACCCGGAGGGAATCTGCAGACGCGAAGTGTGCCCAGCAGTCTCTAGGTTGATTTCATCCTCTTGCCTCCTCCCAGGAGTTAGGGGAGGGCACTCCCGGTTAACACCATGTTTGGGTGGAAGGCTAGAGGCCCCCACTCCTGCTGTGGCTCCCAGCCTGCATTCCCTCCTTACAGATGAAGAAGCTGAAGGGCAGAGAAGGAAAGTGATACACCTCCCCCCTACACACACACACAGAACTAGTGATCGCAGTGCACTAACCAGGTAAGTCTGAGTCTAGAGCTCTGCCCCTGCCTGGCCTGGAGTAGGGACCCCCACCTGCACTTGGGGGTCAGACAGAGTCAAGGTCAGATGGGTTTGGGGACTTGGAGCTTGGGCTACAGAAAGGCTCTGGCTGCAGCTTTCCTACCCCCCTGCCTGGCCTTCTCCCTGACTGAGGTTGGGTGCACCTGCCCACAGGTGGGAGCAGAAACTCTTCCAGTGGGTCCCTGGGCTGCAGGGGTGTGGGGTTTCATTGTGGCCTTGACGGTAGGTAGGGCCGCGTGGGCAGAGGCAGCCAAGGGCATCTCTGGTAGAGGTACCAGAAAACAAGACAGGGAGGAGATCAGGCGCGGCTGGATCGAGGATTTGGGCGGTTGTTCAGAGCCTAGGAGAGAGGGAGCTGTGAGGAGTGACTGGAAGTGACTGGTCCGAGGCTGGAGGCAGGTACGAGAGAAGCCAAGACAGGTGGGGCTGTGTGAGGGCTGGACCGGAGCCCCCCGCCCAGACGCTCACTGCCACCCCCTCTTCCCGCAGGTGGCCTGCCCCAGGCCTATGCCCTGAGGCCGGGAGGCGCCAGCCACCAGCATGCCTTGGGACGCGCAGCGGCCAGGGGGCGGCGCAGACGGCGGGCCTGAGGGCGCAGGAGCGGCGCGCTCGCGGGCGCAGAAGCAGTGCCGCAAGTCGTCGTTTGCCTTCTACCAAGCCGTGCGTGACCTGCTGCCCGTGTGGCTCCTGGAGGACATGCGCGCCAGCGAGGCCTTCCACTGGGACGAGCGCGGGCGCGCCGCCGCCTACTCGCCGTCGGAAGCGCTGCTCTACGCGCTCGTGCACGACCACCAGGCGTACGCCCACTACCTGCTGGCCACGTTCCCGCGGCGCGCGCTCGCACCTCCCAGCGCTGGATTCCGCTGCTGCGCGGCACCCGGGCCGCACGTGGCGCTGGCCGTGCGCTACAACCGCGTGGGCATCCTGCGCCGCATCCTGCGCACCGTGCGCGACTTTCCGGCCGAGGAGCGCGCGCGCTTGCTTGACCGGCGCGGCTGCAGCCGCGTGGAGGGCGGCGGCACGTCGCTGCACGTGGCCTGCGAGCTGGCGCGCCCCGAGTGCCTCTTTCTGCTGCTCGGCCACGGTGCCTCGCCCGGCCTGCGCGACGGAGGCGGCCTCACACCGCTGGAACTGCTACTGCGCCAGCTGGGCCGCGACGCCGGGGCCACCGTCACCGTGGCCAGTGCCGCCAGTGGGACGCCCGCAGCCGGGGAGCCTCGCCAGCGCCGCCTGCTGCTGCTCGACCTGCTGGCGCTGTACACGCCTGCAGACGCCGCCGGCCCGGCCCGCCGTGAGCTGCTAGGCGACCGGCCGCGCTGGCAACGGCTGCTGGGCGAGGACAAGTTCCAGTGGCTGGCGGGCCTGGCGCCACCCTCCCTCTTCGCGCGTGCCATGCAGGTGCTGGTCACCGCCATCTCGCCCGGCCGCTTCCCCGAGGCCCTCGACGAGCTGCCGCTCCCACCATTCCTGCAGCCGCTGGACCTCACTGGCAAGGGCTAGACCGCGGGGGCATCCTGGCGCTGGATTTTTGGAGAATACTATTTTTCAGAGCGTTGTACCTGGCACTTTACATATATTGTCTCTGTACGGCGGAATCACTGCTTCCTCTGTCGCGTGCTTTGGGGGCTGGGCCAGGATGGACAGGCAGGCCCCAGGCGGCAGGTTTTCTGCATCCAGCTGGGCTCAGCTCGCTGCATCTCTCCATGGAGCGAGGTTGCGGGGTCATGCGACTCCTGGGAGCCAGGCCCTTCCCTCAGCTCACTTCCCAGGCTGACGGTGGTGAGCACGTGCCCCTCACCTTGATTTAGAGGCTCTGGGAAGGTGTCCCAGACGGAGTGACAGCTGAGCTGAGCTGGAGTTGGGCAGGTGCAGGGGCGGGACTGAGAGTGACCCGTCCAAGTAGGGCAGGCATATGCAAAGGGGTGGAGGCCAGCAGCGCCCTGGGGGTGCTGGGCCTAGGTCCTCTGCACGGTCAGCAAGCAGGACCTTGTAAACTTCCCCCTGGGGCCCGGGCTCAGGTCCTGAGAGCGGTGGAGGGCAGCAAGGCCTGCGCCACCCTGGGAGCGGCGGGACCCAGGCCGTGCCTCCTCTCCCCCCACCCCCTCCTGCCACCTGCCCCTCCTTGGGTATCACTGGGACTCCCCCACCCACAGGCCCAGGGCTGGACTTGCCCTTGTCACCCTTCTGCTTTCTAGCGATTAGCCGGTACCTAGTCCTGGGGTTCCTGCTTCTCACACCTCTGCTGGTTGTGGCTGCGCTGCGTCAGGGCCCCGGCCCGGCCCCACCACCTCCTCAGGTGGGGTTAGAAGTGCCTTCCCCTGGGCCTGCGCTCTGGCTAGCCCTGGACTGGGTCCCGTAGCTCAGCCCCAGTGGCTGTCAGGCGGGGCTCCTAACAGTGACGGGCCACCACTTTTGCAGCAGCCAATAGAGCCGGTTTCTGCAGAAAGGTGTTGAAGATGGAGACTTGGTGCTGGAAGTACCACGGCCCATCAGGACGAAGGGCCCTGGCTGAGGAGTTGGGGCCGTGCCCTGAGCAGCCGTGGACGAGGGAGGGTGGCCAGGCTGCCCTGCCCCGGAATTCTGCTGGGCCATGAAATTCAAGCCGCACCAGCACGGGCTGGAAGGCCACGATGTTCTGCCAGGAGCAGAGGGCTAGAGATCTGCCCGATGAACAGTGACTGCCTGGCTGGGGCCACCCACTGCCCACCCTGTCCCCAGCGTCCCAGGCTGAAGAGGCTTTGGGTGGTGGGCCATCAGAAACGGGAGGGTGTGAAAGGGGCTCGGGCGACACGAAGTTCTTGCCTGGTGCAGGGGCCTGGTTTAGGTCTGCACTGGCCACCACTCTGAGGGTCCCTAGCTGTTTTCTAAGTGGCTTGGGGCCTCTCCAAGCTCCCCCCCGCCCTGAAGTGTGGGTGGCTGGGGGGTGCCAGGCCTGCGGGGAGACCTGCACAGCCCAGTGGCTGATCCGGGTCCTGGGGGGGAGGGCGGGCTCCTCTCCTCCTGCTCTGTGTCCCAGGCCAGCTGAACGGCCTCTGGACCTTGACCTGTGGGGGCCTTGGCTACTCACGTCTCTTCTAACTAAAGACTTGGGGCAGCAGGAGCCCCAGGTCCTCAGGGCAGGGGTGCACGGTCGGGGGAGGGCCCGCGTCCTCCGGAGATGGAAAGTGACCCAGAGCAGCAGGCGGAGGTGGTTTCCGGGGTTGGGCCTGCGGAGGTGCTGGGGCTCTGGGTGCCCTCGCGCCCCAGCAGCTTCTGTCTGGAAGGAGCCCTGGGACATGTCGGGCCCCCCACCTCGTGTCTGCCCAGTCCCTCCTGGCCCAGTGCCCCGTTTGCTGACAAGCTCGTTGGAGCTCCCTGGGCTGGGGCCGGGGCCATGCAGGGCTGGCGGCTCCCACGTGGGGATCCCCCAGGCCCCGCTGTCAGGCGGGCAGGAGGCAGCCGCTGGGCTGGTCCTGGAGTGGAGGGCAGGGTGCGGGCAGCCAGGCTGCTGGGCGTCGGCCCCTGGTGTCCTCGCTGCGGCAGGGGCTGCGCAGGGAGAGCTGAGGAAGCGCCACACAGTCCCGTGGCGGTGGCAGAGCGGGTCCTGATTCCTGGCTCAGCTCCTGCCGAGTCTCACAGGGGACGCTCAGGGCACCCCGGGTGTCCGTGAGCTGAGCTCCGGGCTTATCTGGTGGCGGCTGCTGGCCGGGTCGGAGGGCGGCGGGCAGGCCCCAGTGCTGCACTTATCGCTCCCGTGTCACCCCGCCCTCACCACCGCCACCCCAGCGCTAGCGGAAGGCTGGAGGCAGCCGGGTGACTCAGCTCTTGGCCACGCGCAGGCGGCCTCAGTGGCTTCTAGAGGCAAAACGCTGTGCCTGAAGGAGGTTCTTCGTCCCAAGAACCTAGCTAAGGAAAGCCCGACTGCGGCCGGTGCTGTGCCCCCTGGGGGACCGAGCGAGCCCTGCCTCGGGAGAGCTCAGGGGCCTGGGGAGTTCCCGGCTGGGCTGCTCCCCGACCCCGTGCTGTGACCTGGCGCCCGGACACCTGTGCTGTTGGGGTGGCCCGGGGAGGTGTCGGTGGGCAGGGAGGTGCGGCCCTGGCTGCCCGGCCCCCCGCCCGGCCACGGTGACCCGGCCCGCTTCCCCACCCCTGTGCCAGCCTCGTCCCGTTACTACCTCACTCTTCCCGCTGATTTCCTTCCTTCCTGATGTCTTCAAGTTTAAAATACTGTATCGAGGAGCTCCCTGGTGGTGGGTTACGGATCCGGCACTGTCGCTGTGGCTGGGATTCCCTCTCTGGCCTGGGAACTTCTGCATGCCATGGACGAGGCAAAAAAAAAATAATAATAAAAAAATAATGAAATAAAATACTGCATCAAGAGCAGTTTCCTAAGTTACCTCAAATCCTGTTCAGAACAAAGATGCTTCCTGGAAGTCGGGAAGGAGGGGCCGGGCGCGATCCGGGAAGGCCGTGCAGGGTCGAGCTGGTTCCAGGAGGAGTGGCTGTGAAGGAGCCCGGTCTGCAGGGAGGGCCGAGGCACAGCGGACGTTGTCACCAACGCCCAGACTGTGCGTGTGCGGGGTCGTGACCAATGTCAACACACGTGTAACCGCCGCCCCCACAGCGACGGCTGAAGATGAGAGCTCTTGCTCTGATGTGGTTTTACAGCCTGTCCGTCTGGAGGAGTGCAGGTGGAAGCGTACTCGACGCGGAGACCCCGGGCAGGAAGTGGCGGGGCTGCGGGGAAGGCCCTGGCCACTGCGCCCCGGGCCTGCGGCTCCCCAGCGGGCCACCGCCTGCCGGTACCCACCACCCACATCCACGGCTGGTGTTTTGGTGTGTTTTCTTCCAGTTTTTTTCTATGCACGTGTAAACACGTTAAATTTTTCTATGCATATTTTTTACATACATGACATCTAATCGAATTATTTAAAAACTTACTGTAGTATAAGCATTTCCATATATTGTAGAACCCTTTGTAAATATGATTTTTAAGAAGCCTTGGTGCCTATTTTGTGATATTTGATTCAGCTGGTGTTGATACGATAAAGAGAGGAGTCTTTAAAATGTGAATTTTATTTATTTTTGGAATAAATAATACATTGACATGGCTCAAATTCAGAAGATACAAAAAGGTATCCACTACAGGCAACCAGCTGCTTGGGTAGTGTCTTCCTGCCCTCCCGTGCCCCCTGGAATTAGGAAGAATTTCAACCCCACCAAAGTCAGAAGTGTGCGTACCTGCGCGTCCTCTCCCTCCTCACATGACTTCCTACAGAAGCTCCTTATCGCAACCCCACCCGAGAGCCCTAACACGGGGCCCGCAGTCCATTTCCTCGAGGGGCATGCATGCTTTTTAACAGCTACGTACTGTTTGGCTGGAGCAATGTTCCCTCATGCCAGCTGTTTGTAGTGTTTCATGATTACAGACGAGGCTATGCCGCGCGTTTTCCCTTGGCTGAGGATTTGTTCTGGAGGACAGGTTTCCAGAAGTGGGAGTTCGAGGGCTTGACGCTTTTAAGGCTGCTGATGGGCTGTGCCAGCTGGGCTCCCCCGCGAGCTCCATCCCCACCCTGCCCGGGGGCGTGTGTTCCAGAAGCAGTGCCCTTTCACCTGCTTTGTCCGCCCTTGGGCCTCGGTGTTCCTCCTGCTGGCTGCAATTGTGGCCCCTTCTAATTTTATGTGGGTTTTTAAATCTACAGCATTTTTGTATTTTGAAGAAATCAAATCTATGTACTACTTTCCTCTTTTTCCATCACTTTTGAGTTTACAAAGCGCTTGCCATTCAGAAGTAAGATACTTTTTGCCCCCTAGCTTTAACATTCTTTAATCTATTTAATATTTATTTTGGTCCAAATGACCGAGCCATGGTTCACATCAACTGTGAAGTCCCCCCTCCCTCGCACCGCCTTCACCTCGCCGACCCCGGGGCCTCGCTGGGCTGCCTAACGTCACTGGCCCTTCCATCCACGCCACGCTTCATCCTCAGGCCCGTCATCGCTCTTGGCAGTTCTCACCTGTTTTTTTCCCCAGGACAGGGAGGTGGCATTAAAGAGCACAGCGCTCCCTGGGTCGTCTTGAGCAGGTTACCTAACCTTTCTGCGTCCACAGTGGTGGTTACCAGTGCGGAAGCGAAGCTGCCGCGTGAGACCCGCCAGCGCGGCCGGCACAGTCCGAGGGGCGTTGCTGGGCATGGACATCACGTCACGGGTTCCTCTCTGCCCCCCTCCGACCACGAACATCCCAGCGGGCTTCTGCTGAAAGGAGCGACACCACAAACGCCCTTGGGAAGCGGGTCTCTGCGCTGTGGGTGGTCTTCACACGAATGGCGACCACACCTTCCCAGTTCGGGCTTTCCTGGAACCCTTCCGCAAAGCTCGGCCACCTCCCGACAGCCTGACACCTGCTCAGGCCATTTCCTGATAATGCTCTGTGTCCCGCTGCTTCAGGGATGTCGTCTTTTCCCACGTGCTGATGTCCCCTTCTGGTTTCTGGTCTTGGGGCGTGGCCTCCGTGAGAGCCAGCCCTGCCCCTGCCTCCGGCCAGGAGTGCTCCCCAGGGGTGACCTCGGAGTGGAGCTGGTCCCGAGGTGGTGCCCACTTTCCCCCTGGCGGAGGGGCCGGGCTGGAGGCACCAGCAGCAGATTCTGTGAGGCACGGTGGGAACACAGCCTTCACGAGCGTCCGCTCACTCGGCAGACTCCACCAGGCCTGGACCAGTCTAGGCTGTTGCACCGTCTCAAAGCACGACTGAAAACTACAACCAGAAAGAAAAACGTACGGAGCACGGAAGCTACAGGTGGTTTAAAAGTATGCAGCCAGACTTGGCTTTAACTGCACTCGAGTCCCAGGGGTGCAGGTGCCTCTGCCGCCTGAGAGGAGAGAGCAAGGCACAACATACGCAGGAGAGGAGCCACAGCTGGCCCGGGGCGGCCTCTGCTGTCCCCAGGCTGACAGAGACTCTGTAAAAGTTAAGTGTGAAGCCCGCTCTGGGATTGCAGCCTCTTGTCCGCAGCTGGACCTGGGGAGCTCGTCGGACCAACGTGCCGCTGTTCACCGCCGCCCGGGCCCGGGCACCCTCGCTTAGTAGAAAACAGGCGGTGAGTACCTGGGCCCCGGGCCGAGGGCAGGCTGAAAAAAGCAGCGAGGCTGGAGTCCTCCAGGGGGCTGCCTCCGGGAGGGAGCAGCGGTGGGCTCGGGGCGGGCCGGGGCCGGGGCTCAGTCGCCCGCGAGAAGAGTGGGCGCTGCAGGTCGAGCCCGAGGACGGACGTGACCACGGCGGGCACCCGTTTCAAGCCTGAAAGGCTGTGGACCCAGATGCCCACCGTGGTGCCTGGCTGCCCTTCGGAGCCGGCAGGCAGCGCCCGGGATGGCCCCGCAGGTCCAGGACACGGGGGCGGCACCCCCCACTCTGATGCCGCAGCCGAGAACACTGCAGGCTCCACACAGACCTCGCAAAGGAACGGAAGGCCTTCACCGGTTCCAAAAATACATTTCTCTTCTAAATTTGTCAGATTTGATTTCAAATGAGGTATTCTCATGGAGGTTTGTAATACAACTGACAAAAAAGGCAAGAATTAGCAGATTCATCCTCTGAGGATGTTTCTGGTTTTCTTTTCTTTTTTTTTTGAAATGGTCACACCCTCGGCACACGGAAGTTCCTGGGGCAGGGACTGAAGCCAAGCTGTGGCTGCAACCTAAGCTGTAGCTGCGGCTACGCTGGACCTTCAACCCACTGTGCCAGGCCAGGGGTCTGACCCGCACCCCACAGTGACCTGCGCCACTGCACTTGGACTCTTAAGCCCACTGCGCCCGGGCGGGAGCGCCCTCTGGTCTTTACAACACCAGCGGCGTGAGCTGAGAGTCGCTTAGCTCGAAGGATATCCCTAAGCTGCCAAGGGGGCTAAAGTCCCCACGTCCGACCCCGGTTCCCTGTGCCGTCCTGGCCTCGGATACACGCGCACACGTCCGAATTCTGGTTCATCCACTGGCCTTTATTGTTTTGGCAGAGGTGTGCTCTCCAGGAGCTGGCACGGCCCTCCCCGGGACCGGGCAGGGAGGGCGTGTGCAGTGTGCGCGGGTTGCGTGTGCCCCGGTGCCCTGCCTCTCACGGCCACAGCTCCCCATCGCCGGGTCCAGTGCAAACGTGTGCTGGGGCCTGCACCCCGAGAGGGGCGGGGGAACCCTGTGATGGAGACGAGCCATCACGGCACACGTTCGGTGGGTGGCAGCGCTGACTCCTGGCTCCGTGGCTGCTGATGTGGTTCCCGGGGATGGCCCCAACCTGGCTCTGCCGCGCTGCCCGTGGGAGGCTCCCTGTGTGGTCCCCTCGGGGGGGGGGGACCTCGAGTGTTCAGGGATGAGACGGTGACTGCAGCCCCCGGGGGCAGCTGGAGTGCATGCAACTGGCAGCAGCCACCGCCCCTCGGGCATGGCCCGCTGGGTCAGAGGCCCTGCTCTCCAGCAGTGGCGCTAGCCGTTGCGCCGAGGCTGTGGGCTCTGCAACAGGATGGAGACAAACGCGGAGGAAAAGCAAGCGTGGGGTGTCCGACCTGGCCCGACGTGACTGCACAGGAGCCGGCAAGGCGGTCTGAGGGGGTGACTCAGAGGCCGGCGGGGTCCGCCGCACACGTCCCGCGTCCGCTGTCCTGGCAGCTCCTTCAGATGACCTCCCACTCGTCCTCCAGGTCCTCGGGGTGGGGGACGGCGGCGTGGCCGCTCTGGGCACTGTGGGAATGGCTGAAAGTCCTGGTCAGCCGCTGGAGGAGGTAGCCGGGGGGGCCCACGGCCCACAGCTCGTCGGACGAGGTCACTGCAGGGACAGAGCAGCCACGTGCCCCTTAATCACCAGCCGGGCCCGGCGCTTTCCAGAGATGGGGCCCCCTTTCCACGCCACCCCCAAGCTGGGCCTCGGTTTCCTCAGCGTTAAAGTGGG